>JAQIUQ010000859.1:52500-109711 GCA_030378365.1 Hybognathus amarus | reverse complement strand
TCAGAAGTTTCTCAGCTAGTCGTTGGGCTACTCTTGTTTCAGTACAACTTAAAGCTCTTGGGCGGTATCTTCCCTGCACTACTGATATGTTTACAAACATAGGATCAGAGAAGTGTTCCCCATCTGTGGCAGTAATTTTTAGATTGAAGGAGTTTTTGGGTGCCACAGTGTTGAGTGAGTGGTGTAAGGTCATGACCCCAGAATCAGGGTTTAAATCAAAGTACCCTCGCTCATTCCCTGAGAGAATCTTGTATTTAACTAGCTCTAGCTCATCAATGTCTATGGCAGACATTGTGGTGATGACCTCACCTACCGGAAGGTCTCTGTGAGATTGTGCCAACACAGGCCACTTTCTCAAATAGAGGTTTGTTATCATTAACATTCTCTAGGTGCACAGTGACATTGACTTCACTTTCACGCCTATATGGGGAACCCCAGTCAGAAGCACGAATCACAAAATTAAAAGTCTCTAGAGATGATTCAAAGTCCAGCTCCTGTGTTGTCGTGACTGCTCCGGTGAACTGCTGCACATTAAATGGTAATGGTGTCAAGCTAGCCATGCTGTATGTAATGTACCCGTTTTCCCCATGGTCACCATCAGAAGCAGTCACCACAACAACAGTAGTGCCTACGGCAACACTTTCATTGACAAATACCTCATAGGACTGTTGAGCAAATAAAGGTGCATTATCATTGGCATCCTCAAGAATGACTTTAACCTTGACCCTAAGGTCACTGTCTGACTCCAAGACCTCTAGCTCAAATACTTTCTGTGCGAGTTGGGTGAGCCAACGTGCCGTGCTGATGACACCTGTCATGGTGTTGATACTGAAGAACCCTGAATCAGCAGATGGGGTCAAGATGTACTCCGCATCATCTGGCTCAGGCTGGAGTTTCACAGCCTCCACAACAGTTCCAGGAGGGGCAACTTCACTCAAAAGAACCTCATATTCATCCTTCTGAAATACGACTTCCGCCGGGGCTGGTCGTGACAGTCGTAAGTGCACCATGTGCACTGCAGATAACTTTTGAGGTGTTCCACGGTCCCGAGCCTGCAAGCTGAGGTTTAGTCCAAATGGATAGCTGTCCCAGTTGATTTGTTCTGTTGCGCGAAGGACAAACTCATTAGATCCTGTCTGACTAACTTCCTCGTCCACCATTTCTTTACTTGGTACCTCGGTCCTTTCAATGCTGAAGAGCTTCAGAAGATCCCCAGCCACAATGCTCACCGTCTCAATCTCTCCATTTGCCCCATCGTCAAGGTCCTCTATGGTGATCACAGCTACAATCAGGGGACTTCTCAGTCCATACAGGTGATAAGGTAACAACACTCAGTGTGGGCACATGCTCATTAATCCGTTCTACATGAACAAAAAGTTTGGCTGTACTGCTTACGCCGTTATTCCCATAGAGCTTCATCCCCCGGTCCACAGCCTGGATCTCAAGATCATAGCGGCTTTGAGTGTCGACATCCAGCTTCCCACTGAGAGAAACAACTCCGCTAGTCGGGTGCACAGCGAACAGCTCCATTCGCTCCTTGAAAAAGTAATAGAACTCTCCATTCGATCCTATGTCGGCATCCGTGGCAGTGACCTGAGCTATGCTGGTGCGTAGGGTGTGCTTTCTGCAATGGTAACCGAATAAGTGGTAGGGGAGAAAAAGTGGTCTAAGGTCATTCATATCCAACACCTGCACGCTAACTTTCAGTCCAGGCCTCTAGTGTATCCCCCTTAATGGAAGCTTTCACTGTCAACAAGTAGTTGTCCTGAACTTCACGGTTTCAGGTGGCAGCATTCCCCCTTTGGTTCGTATCCGCAGGAAGCAGAAATCACCCAGAGATGTACTCCTCGGCCTCGAAGAATCCTTCCTCGTCCCCAGAGGTGATGCGGTACCTCACCTCCCAGGAGTGATACTGGAGAGGGACGCCCATGCGCACCTTGCTGGCGGCATAGGTGCGGGCGGCTGAGTTCTCGTAGACCGACGCATGGTACAGTGGTTGAGTAAACTGTAGGCGGGATTTTTCACCTTGACAGTGGCCTGGAGGCGGCGAGAAGAAAAGCAAGAGGGCCAATTGTAGGAGAATAGCCCATATGCCTGCCCAAAGGGCCATGCTCACTGCCATCCCATCACCAAACCCATCCTGGAAACAGAGAAATAAAAATGCATTAGGCAGAGCAAATGAAATGGCAGCACACAACCTGACCTTTCATATCTAAAGCTCAGAGGTCACTAGGGATCAGTCAAACAGATCCAACACAAGCAAAGGAAGTTGTGTACCAAAGAAGGGCTGGTGCAACCGCAAGGCCGAATGACATCACTACCCAGGTCTCAAAATGGACACGGACACAATTATATGCTACAGAAAAACCAGGAGGATGCAATTCAGGAAAATTCACTTACACACAATCCACACAGAAGAAGAAAAAAGCGGGAGAATGCAAGTCAGGAACAAAATAATTATAGAGAACGAAAAATCAAAAATACAACCCGTCACACACACACACACATTACATGGTTTTAAAAAAAAACTCTTTAGAGAAAGGACAAAATGTTGTGGATTCAGCAATATACTGGGTATGATCAAGTGCTGCTGGAGAGGAAATCTGTGTGTGTGGGTTTACTTTAGCTATACTTATCTAACAAAATAGTCCCAAGAACTATTAGCTGAATCTGAAAGCTTTGGGTACCGAAATTGGAAAAATGATTCATAAATCCAATAAATAAATTTTTTGAAGGTAAGGTTTAGGGTAAGTAAGTTATAATTAGCTTAATACAATATCAAAACAATAGCAGTTTAAACTACTTTCTCATTTCTATTGTTTGTGAGTTTGTGTTCGCAAGTAAGGCATTTTGTTTGTGTGTGTGTGATATGTAAACTCTTTGTTGTAGACACTGATTGTTATGTGTGTGCCTGCAGGAACAGTTAGGATGTGTTCCAGTCCACAAAAGTGCCAACACTGACCTTACCATATACACACACACTCACACACAGTGTCCAACTTTTGCCCACACAAAAAGCACACATGCATACACAAAATATACACACAAAGAAATGGAGTTGCTGAGGTCAGCCCACACATGACTCAGCACACACACACACACCCTTTCCACCTCTAATGATATCCTACAGCACACTCCCCAACTCCCCAACAAATTGGAAAAGAGCACACACACATAAAATGCAGAGATCAGCTTACTTTACTTCTCGGTTCTTTCTCTGTCACACTCTTTTTCTCTCTCTTTGTGTCCACATACACTGACAGACAGGCTGTCAGATAAAACCAGCAGGCATTTTGGAGCAGTCAAGGTTCAGTACGCAAACAGCATCTCGTCTGCCCTAAAGCCTTGTTTAAACTGACCAAATCTCAGGCTCAGCTGGCCGGAGACTTTACACAACAAAATAAAAATGCATATCATAAGCCCAACACAAACACGGCAGTGCATACTGTACACTGAAACACTATCACAGACACAGCAAAAAAAAAAAAAAAAAAAAAGATTTTCAAAAACATTTTCTGAATGTTTATCAAATATTAATAACATTTTTAGAATTTACATTAACAATATGTGAAATATTTCACACTCTTTATCTTTATTAGCCATTTTTTCATTTTATGAAAGTTTTGTGAAAGTTCAATTTTATGACATTTTTCAGATATGCTAGGTTAACATTTACCTAGCATATCTAAAAACATTCACTTCTAACAACTTAGCAAGATGTGTTGAATATGTAGTTACATAATATACAGCTTAATAAAAACATTACTTTGATCATGTGTTAAACAATGATTATAATAATTATTAATTATGATTATAATTGCTATAATTGTTATTAGATCTATACAAATTTATTTTGCAATAGCTTTTTGTGCAGTAGCAATCAGACCTTCAATATGAGCCTGCGCTGAACTTTTCACATAACTTTGTGAGACTAATCAAAAACTAGAACGTCCATTATCAGCATTTAAAAAATTACACAATCTTTATGTAACATTAGAATGTTCCTACTATTAGGTAGGAAAAAAACATTGGCAAATGTTTTATCAGTACAGGTTATTGATCATACTGTATCCCACAGTGACACACACACACATACACACACTAATTAACTGCAAAAAACACCACACAATATCAATAAAAGGCCATTATCCACATAAGCACATAACATTATACAATACATAAAGCCATTATAACAAGCCATTGTCAATTCAATTGCAAGCTTAAATAACTACATGACACATATTTCAGTGCAGTCACGCAAACATAACCACAAACACACAGTATTATACTGTGAGTGTGAGCCACACTTTGCAAAATGGAGTGCGGAAACATTGATAAACTCGGGATTCATAGCTCGTTCACATGACAAATACATGCTCTAAACTAAAACTGCAATGAAAAGGTCATGCTTTGTTTTCTTTTCTAATGAAAAATATATCTCAGCGTGTTTTATCTGCTGATATTTTGTTATCTGTAAACTGCATTATAATCCATTCACTGACAGCTCTGTGTTTAAGAAAAGCCGCAGCGCTCCACTGCGTCTGAATGCGTGTGCGTTACGTGACAACCAATCCAATATCCCAAGAAACAGAGAGGAAGTGATGTAGAACAAAGCGCATTTCCATAACAGAGAGAATTATAAATGACAAGTGTGTGTGTGATATGTTCTGATATCTATAGACCATGCCAAGATCCTTTCACTTCAGTTCAGCGGATAAGAAAGCCAGGCTGACGCACTCCTTCTTAAATGCCTGTAATGTGTATTAGTGCTGTCACAATACCAACATTTCAGTAGCTGATACCGATGCCAAAAAATGTTGTCATGGGAGAGATTCTGACCAATTAGAAATGACCTAGTAAAGTTATCTAACAAGTCCTTGTGCTATAAATGGCCTTATAAAACATCTCATCAAAAGTTAGCTCAGAAGCTAACCATATTAGCTTAGCATTTTGAGAGCACATTCAAAACAACAACAAACAAATTAGTTTTGCTTAGCTATGACTAGCATTCGTAAAACACATGTTTTTGAACTGGCAACACAAATTTCCACCTCTTGGCATCCAAGAACACAGGATAAAGAGGATGTTTGGCATGGAGTACTACTTACTAAAACCTCGTTTGTTATTTAAAGGGCTTAGTCAGTCAATGACTTCACAGACAGTGTTTCTGCATAGAGATCCAGACTCTGGTCTTAGACAGGCCTCCAAGGCACCATAACGTCACGTTTAATGATCTAGAACAAATTCAAGTGAGCTTTAGACATAACCAAGTGAATATTTTATGACTATAATGCTTGCTTCCCAGTAGAAATGAAATATCTCAAAAATAGACATTTATAAATGTATTTACTGTCAGCGTTGCCATCACGCATTATTATTCATTACATCAAGTCACACTCTGAACAAACAGGATTCTGGGATATCATAGGCAGCAAAGGACACATCTTTCAAAAACTGACCAGATGAGGCCATATCTATTAAAAATGTTAAACATTAAAGCTGATACTACTGGCAGATGGAACTCAGTACTACAGATACTGCAGAAATATACAGTGTGTAATATATATATATATATATATATATATATATATACACACACACACACACACACACACACACATATACATACACACAAACACACATCCCTAGTGCATTAAAGTGTTTTTGTGCTACTGTTTTGGGTTTTTTATCTATGTATGACAACAATCCAATATTCTGTCTCTTGATGGAGAACAATTGGCCATTTCCATAACAGAGAGTTCTGATGAACTATGTGTGTGTGTGTGTGGTTGTTTTGGTGTCATTAATTGGAGCGGGATCTTTATTGCTGCTGGTATTGCTTTTTGTAAGAATCCTGTCAGTCTGAGCCAAAGACCTTCCCACACACACACACTGTGCTTGTTAGCGCTGTCCATTTATCCGCAGCATGTGTGAAGAAAGCTGGAGTGTGTTTGCGTGTGTGTGTGTGTGTGTTTGAGGGGACGTTTGTGATTCGGTGGTCCCTCATGCAATCATGCGACCTGCAGAAGCAGAGCAAAAGCCCTGAGAGAAAAAAGTGAGCGAGAGAGAGAAGGACAGTGAGTTCAAAAGCTACCAGCGAAGAGTGAATGTATTATGCATAAGAATAATACAAAGAAAGGCAGAACAAGTGTGCGTTTGTGTGAGAGGAAAGTTGTGCGATTCCTTCACGTCCAGTCCGTTAGTACGTGTGCCGAGTTAAGCTGGTGCCGTTTTATGTTGTGAAATGAGTTGCGTTCAGGTCATGGTCACCCTTATTTCACTTTCCCTGGCACTGACGATATTTTCCATCATTTATGACACAGCGCCTTCCTGCCATTAAAGGGATACTCCACCGTTTTTCATATTAAACTATGTTATTCCCTTAACTAAGATGAGTTGATGCATACCTCTGTTTTTGAAAATGAAATGAAATGTCGATCCCCAGAGGTACGGCACTGTGAAAGCTTTGGGGGTGTTGGTGGACTTCATCATCCAGAGTGTGTGAAAAAGAGAGAGATCAAACGCAAGACATTTTTTTTTTTTTTTTTTTTGATAGTGTGCTCATGGAAAAACTTTGAAACGCCCTTACATAAACCAAGACTGAATACTGATATAGCTAAAAAGGCCAATAAATCATGCCATAACTTTAAAAAGCTCTTAAGGTGATCCACATTAGCAAAAACTGGCAGGCAAAAATGTCCATAGTCCACTATCAATTGTGTAGAGATGAATGAAGCATAGATCACGCAGAAGTCACTTTTTTAAACTAAGCAGATTTGGTTGGTCAGCATACATCATTCTTATATCAAATTGTCCACTACACTACATTTTGTAATATACTCATATATAATAAAAGTTGGCTGTAAATCCCCCAAAAAGTATTGGTTTCAGGGCGTAGGAGCCATTATACGCCCCACATTTCAAAATCTAAGTTTTGTCCCCCCCACTATTTCCCAATGTAGGATTTTGTTTTGCATTGCCTGCCTATCTCTGCCAATTTTGGAGTCTTCCAATTAATAAATATAAATTTTATATATAAATAATATTTTTTCTTAAATATACATGCATGTGTATATATATATAGTTCTATATATATGGTTCTATGAATATGCAAATTAGAATGCTCTCTTTTGTTCACTGCAGTTTTAGGAGAAAATACTCAGCAATGCTGTTGACTTATGAATTTGCACATAGTTTGTCTTAAAGCATATTAAAACACCACATAGCTATATAAACAACAATAAAAGCTTGATTTTCAACATGGGGGACTTAACTTAAGACTTGAAAGGGCTGGTTTTGACAACACTGCATTGAGGTAAAGACTTGAACACTAGAAACAACAAATTCCCAATGCATATGAAATCAACAATCTTCAATCTGCTTTTTTCCCCCATAAACTCCAGAATCCCACAACTTATCTACACGATTCTCTTCAATTCAGCTTTCTTCAGGCCATCATTGGACCAATTTGCAAGTCTCATAAAAAGGCCCTGCTATCCGATATTAAAACAATTAGCGGAAGAGTGACAGCCATTAGTTGCAGGGTGTGCAATGTTATCTGTATGAAAGAAAATATGTCACAACTCCTTCACTCCAGCATGAATTAACTGCCATTCGAGTTGTACAACAATTTACAATAGTTTTACAACAGAGGAGCCATGCAAATATCCCTTCACAAATGTTAATCTTACCGCTTTAAAAGTCTGCTACTTCTTTCACAACCTTACTTTTTCTTTCTCTTGCTTTATAACTTGAGGTAAAAGTACTTTGAATAAGCCGATTTCCCAAGACTTTCTCAGTATAACAGCCGTCCTCAGCTTTATGTTCAAATTTTATGTACGCATAAAGCTAAATAAAATAACATCTGTAACAAAAAGAGACTGTGCAAAGAGGTACAAGAAACATAAAAATGAAACAATGTGCGATTCAGATGGCGTGAACATTTTGTGTTACAGTTTCCAAAATGAGATAGTTTCTGTCATCTGTATCTCTGCGTGAATAATAGGCACAGTGTGAACCGAACCCTGCTGACACGGAGGTGCGTGTGAACGCTCAAGGTTATATTAAACATCAATCATGAAGTATGCAGACACCACATTTCTGTGTTTCTGGTCCAGCGGCTGAGTGTGTCACAGGCACACCACTCCTCCTTAGCATGTAAAGCAACCTCCGTCTTTTAATATTTATCTTTGTGCCAACGTCGCCACTGACAAAACATGTTTCAATTCAAAAAGCGTGCTCAAACAGACAAGTAAAAAAGATTTCATCGTACAAATCTGCACTTCACAAAAATATGACTCCTGGTGTAACTAGTAGTATTTATTAATGAGGAGTAGGAGGATTCGTATATTAAAGTTAAGACGCTGGTAAATATGGAAACGTAAATGTAAGCTGTCAAGATTTCAAATCGTAGCCTGGTAATACTAAATGCTGCCTTTGCTTCGTAGACAGAGTCTGGCATGGCACAATTGAAAAGTTTCAAGGGTGCTTGTCTTAAAGGGTTAGTTCACCCAAAAATGAAAATTAAGTCATTAATTACTCACCCCTAGCTGTACCAACCCCATAAGACCTTCGTTCGTCTCCGTTCGTCTTCGGAACACAAATGAAGATATTTTGATTAAATTTGAGAGGTAGATCACTGCTACATAGGCTCCTAAGGGAATGCCACTTGACGGCCCAGAAAGTCATTGAAGAAAATGTTTAAATATTCCATGTGCCTACAGTGGCTCAACGATAAATTTATCAAGTGACGAGACTACTTATTGTGCGAAAAAACAAACAAAAATAACGACTTTATTTGACTATTCCTTTTCTTCCTTGTAGGCCTGAAATAAGAGTTCAAAAGATTTCCACGACATGACAGTCACAATATAGAACAAATAAATGGAAAGAAAAAAAAGACACAAGACAGGGTTACACAACTAATCAGAAAATATTACATTTCAAAGGAAAAGATTAAAAGACTTACATTTCAATTGTTTTTAAAGCCTTCTTGGTACACGAGTTAGAGATAATCCCAAAGTAATATTGTACTTGCAAGCATTTCTAGCTAAGACGTATGGCGACGTACACAGTGACGTAACAACGTCATTCCCTGGGTGCTCTAGTCAGTGGAAAAACAAACGCAAGTTGAACCAACTCTCGTACCAACTTTCAAACAGCACCAGTTCCGAAACAGTTCTTTTTTGGTGGAAAAGGGGAACATGAGTGCAAACACAATAACAAATTGATAAATTGCTGATAAATTAAACGTTTCCCTCTCTCCTGTAGGGAGTAGGGCCATGGCATCACCTCCATTCAAAATGTTTAACAAACCAACATAACATCATGATGTTTGCGAACAAACAACACACTTGGAATTCAATTGGCGTGTTATCTATATGCATTTTCAGCTATCCATGTGTATGCGTGTATGTCTACGCCGTTAAATGTCCGAGTGATTCTGTACACGCCGTTAAATGCTATTAACCCCAGTGGTGGGCAGTGGCGGATGCAGAACGTGACCGATGGGTGGGCCTGGAATTAAGTTGAGAGTGGGCCAGAATTTTGGGTTTTTAGATTTTGTATTAGCTTTACTAGGCTATATTAATAGAGATGAGAAATAAAAACTGAACTGTACAGCTATATGATCAGCTGTTCTGTTCAAGCTTTCGAAGTTGTTACAGAAAGGCCGAAGCTGATCAGTTGGTTTTTGTCACATGACCTGCGGTGCGCTTACGGCACTCTGAAAAGTTTAGATGTTTTCATCTCGCCGTGGCTGGACAATCGAGCGTGCTGCAGCCAGCATCACATGCATGACAAGCCAAAAACGAACAGGTCAAGGAAAACACGTGTCGGAAACTCGTGGTTTATGCATATATATATATTTTTTAAATAAATAATGTATGAAACCTTTTTGTAAAGTGTTACCGGAAATGCAACTGGAAAATATGCGAAATGTGTTTCGAACAAAGGGATTATGGACTGTCCGAGGTGCTGAAATAAAAAAACTGTGAACGTGAAACTGAGAGTTGTTTTCTTTTCTTGTTACAAAAACACTTCTGAGGCATAAAAAACCTGCAGACAGAAACAATCTCGTTTAAATAACAGATCACACGTTCGAGGACGCACGTTTTGATGCAAAACCGGAGTTTGCTGATGTGCGTTTTCCGTGACCACAAAGCGCACTATAAGAATCGCACGCGTTTGACGAGTCAATCAGACGCCTGACCACGTCTGTCGCGAGCAACGTTGCTTCCATCATGAGAGCGTACATTTGAAATGACAAACTTGAGCGCGCAGAAGAGGCGATCTGTGAACGGGCCCGATTCTTTGTCTTTCCAAGATATGGTGTTCATGTGAACTATGAGCCTGGTCCGCTCTCATTGCAAGGGTGTCGAAGTCTGGACAAAATATGTACAGTACAGTGACATGACATCACTGCCAGATTCAAACTGTGCGTTCGTTGGTGATGAGCCAGAGATGGATGCGCTCAGCGTTTGTCATATCATATAATGTGATCGGCGGACCGTATGGCCAGACTTAATTCATTACTATTATTAAAATAAAAAATGTAAATTGTTTTTATTAATCCGATTGTGCCCACCCAGCCCGCCCATAAATCCGCGCCTGGTGACGGGTAGGTCATATATTTATATATACAGTAATGTAACGTTAAGTCGATGCCATTCATAAACACACTGAGAAGCGATTACGCGTGTTGATAGCACGCCAAAAAAGGAAATACGAATTGGCGTGTCATACACACGACATTTCATGAGATCAGTCTGAACAAACGTTCTTCTTGTTCAGGGCTTCAGTTTCTAAATGCCGGTAATATTCTCCACAACAGAGCGTCTTCATTTCCGCGGTCGTTTTCGATTTCCCTAACCTAAAATACAATCTGAAACTCGGCGCTTAACGTCTCTGTCACGGCTCTCAGCCCGCCCTCCGTTTGTTGATTGGCCGGCTGTTTTCAGGCCGGAAAAAAAACTGAGAGGCATGTTGATGTCTTAGGCTACGTTCACACTGCAGGCTGAAACGACCTAATTCCGATTTTTTTGCCCCATGCGACCTGTATCTGATTTTTTCATGACAGTCTGAACAACACAGATCCGATCTTTCAAATGCGACCCAGGCCACTTGGGTATGTGGTCCAAATCCAATATGTATCCGATCTTTTGAAATGCGACTGCAATCTGAACGGCCAGGTCACATATATCCGAACACGCACGTCATTGCACGCACCTGTAGCTCGTCGATACACTCCAGCTCCAACGCGTTTCTGCACTGTTATGGGCCCCCGGAGACGTGTCTCTTCCCGTGACAGTTGATCGGAGGTGCTCACAAACATAATCGAAGGTGGATCTGGTAATTCGGAAGTTACTGATTAATTCTGTATCAGTTAAGCCACTCACATCAGTATCCCACCACTCCTAGCTGCGACACCGCACCCACACGCTTCTCTGTTTAATTTTCTTCTTAAAACGAGAAGATTGTAAGTGTGCTGGCTCTGTTGTGAAAATAACTTTAATATTGCTAAACGAGCTCCACTGCAAGACATCCATTTAGCTACTTCCGCAAACAACAAGTGACGTCGTCTGACCGTTGAGTACTCTTCTGCGCATGCGGGTCACTTCTGGGTCATTTCACATTCACACAGGAGATCACAAAAGGTCGCATTTAATTGGAAATGTGAACGGCCTTGCAAAAAAAAAAAAAAGAAAAAAAAAAAAATCGCATTTTTTCAAAAAATCGGAATTGAGCATTAAGCCCTGCAGTGTGAACGTAGCCTCAGACTGAGTACAGAAGCGAACTGAAATTGAATGGAAGTACGAAGTCTGACATAGTTGGGCTATTCAAATGGAGCTGTGGATGAGAAAACCTGCATGATGAAATGAAATTTTCAGGCTCTGTTGGTGGGAGACTTAATGATATAGACACGCATAGAAATGCGAAGTGCAGCTGGTAGTGTATCATTGTTGGAGTTGAGTTACTCTATGCTGAAGTGAAGAGCGTAATGGTGACACCCGCTCTGTGATTGCTTTTAAAACGAATGCCTGTATTATAAAGCTTTTATTAAAGAGCTTGTGCTTGGTTGCGTTGTGTTATTGTATACCATTGATGACTGTGGATTTAGGCTAATGTCTAACTGTTAAAGAAATAATTGTGAATAACAAATTAGGGTTTTGTACGTAATTTGTGAAAACATAATAGTCATTTAAGTCATTTATTCAAGCTTAACTTAGATTCATAAAAAAGACTAAAATATTTTGCACAAATAATAACAATAATAATAGTAATTTGTATTTTATTTAGAACATTTTTCTTTTTGGTCAAATTAAAATCCAAAAAGATGAATTATTATTCAAATTAATTTGTCTACTGTTAAAAATAAAATAAAACACAATAAATAAAATATATAATATAGAAAAGTAAGATAACTTATGAAATAATAAAGCCAAAAATAAAATTCATAAAAAATAAAATAAAATATAAAGTAAAGTAAAATAAAATAAAGATTACGTACAATGTTGAGTTGATCTGTTTTGTTGTGCTGGTTGTGAACAGTGAGATTCTGTTGGATGTGATTAGATCTCGGTGTTGTTGTGAAATCTGAGATTCTGAGAATCTGAGATTCAGTCACAAAGACAGTCCTCTACACACACACATATGAACTGTGACACCATAAATCCCTGTATTACACACCTGTACATCTTTCCTCTCCAGGAGTCAGCAACTCCTTACACACTACTGCGGATTTCACCTGCACAAAAACTCAGCGTGCCAATATGTTCACTGGAATAACAATGCGTTCACTATCACACACTCACACATAAACACACTTTAGACGACCTACTTCTCTCCTTTACTGAGCTAAGGCGATTGAGAGAGAGAGAGAGAGAGAGAGAGAGAGAGAGAGAGAGAGAGAGAGAGAGACGGAACTGACAGAGAATCTTCCTTCTGACCAGAAATCCTCTGAGACGTGATCCTGAGGCGGTCAGGAGAGTTAGTTCATCATACACACACACACACGCAGGGAAGGATAGCTCATATGCTGAACCCCCAGAGAGCATGTCAGCTCTGCTGTAATGGAAGAACAGAGAGCAAAAAGACAATGAGGAAAAAAGAGCATAATATAACAGACAGAGAGAGAGAGAGAGAGAGAGAGAGAGAGAGAGAGAGAGAGAGAGAGAGAGAGAGAGAGAGAATACTGAACAGCTGCCAGCCCAGGACCCGTCCAAACCGTCCTTCACTGTCCCATCAACAGAGCGACCACAGAAAGTTGTGTTGTGCATTATTGTGTTGGTCTGTTTCCTATTCTACTGGATAATGTATCACTATTGTGTTGTTGTATTGAGTTGTTCTATTGTGTTGTACTGGTTTTGTGCTGTTTTCTGCTTCATTGTGCACTTTTGTTCTTGTTAAACTTGTATAAACTAACACAAAACTAAAACGAAAATTAGAAATGTTGTCAACTACATGAAAATAAAATACAAGTTAAAGTAATATTTGATTTTATCTCAAGCATTTCTGTTTTATTATTGCTTATGTTATTATTGCTTTTATATATGATATATTTCACTTTGCTAGTTTCTATTTGTAATATTGTATTTAATTGATTTTTTTTATTATTACAACACAATTACCAAGACTTATTAATTCTGAAAATATAAAAATAAAAGCTAATTTAAAATATTAAATACAATAGTATATAAATAATAGTGAAATGATGCCATTATTGCATTGTGGTCTCTTTTTTGTGTTGTGTTGTGTTGGGAAAGTGGGATTCAAGTTTCAAGAAAAGAGTGAGAAGAGCACAGGGAACGAGGGAATTATAAGGAGGGGAGAAATGGTGTGATAAAAGAAAATGAGAGCACAGGAAGGATCAGAATGCGACAAGGAAAGGAAAAAAGGAGCGAGAGATGACCGAGAATGAGTAAAGGAAAAGAGGAACGAGGGCAGAGAAACTACACAAGAGAGTACCAGAAAGAGAAAGCACTACTATTTCTCATAGCAGGAGACTTTTTCTTCTTCATTTGCCCTGCAGTAAAGAAATATTGCAGTGTGTGTGTGTGTGTGTGTGTGAGAGAGAGATATGGAAACGTGTTTGACTGCATAAGCACGCACAAACTGTCACTGGAGGAATTCTCCTTTTGTGTTTTTAATTGTGGTCACCAGAGGCCTCATTGGCTGTAATCAAGGCTCTGCTTATTGGCTGACAAAACACTGTTGTGATTTGATTGGCCCCCTGAGAGACCCCGGCAACAGACCACGCCCACTTTCCGTTAGGAGCTTGTTATTATGCAGAATCTTCACGCTGTGAGATCAAAGTTGGCCTGCACATATATTCCCAAGCAAATTTACCTTTCACACTGAGTTTGTGTGCAATATTTACATCTTATATGCATTTCATTAGCATTCGCCTTTCGAAGTGCTGCCTTAAAATCAAGGATTTGCTTCTGGAAATTTGCCTAAAATGTGTCTGCGTTATAATGAGGTTAAAAAAAAAAGCAGACTGTAATTTTCGTAATTAATAACTGCAAGCTGTTCTGTTTTTCTAGTTTCTCTCTACTTCTTCCTGTCAAATTATTTCACTCTATTTCTTAAAGAAAAATATTAATGTGGTGTAAAAATCTTACAAAAACATTACTTAATACACAGCAGGTGTGGAACATTTGTGCTGCTGTAGATGAAGAAAATACAGTAATTAAGGATTGAAGTTGATTAATGTCATTAACCTTTGCAGAGAGATTTTTTTAAACCACCAGATAAAAAAAAAGGTTTGTCTAGACAAACTTTGATGTTCGCTAGAAAAGAGTTTAAGGAAGTTTTAAAAGCTTGAAATGTGAAGGTTTAAGGTTATGCTGTCTATTGAATTGAAGGACAGACCAATGGATAAATGGATGGAAGGATGGACAGACCAATGGATAAATGGATGGAAGGATGGACAGAACAATGGATGAATGGATGATGGATGGACAGAACAATAGATGGATGGACGTAACAATGGATGGATGGAAGGATAGATGGATGGATGGATGAAAGGATGGCCAGAACAATAGATGGATGTCCATTGGATGGATGGACAGAATGATGGATGGATGAAAGGATGGACAGAACAATGGATGGACAGATGGACAGATAATGGATGGGTGGACAGAACAATAGATGGATGAATGTACAAAACAATGGATGGACAATTTTATTTTAGGAATGGATGGATGGATGGAGGAATAGATGGATGGATGGAATGATAGAAAAATGAATGGATGGAATGATTGACAGATGGATGGGTGGACAGAGGAATGGATGGATGGACAGGAGGAATGGAACCTCAGATGGATAAATGAATTGAACAATTTTATAGTTTAATGAATGGATGGATGGATGGATGGATGGAATGGAGGAATAGATGGATGGAAAGATAGAAAGATGGATGGAATGATTGACAGATGGAATGGGGTGGACAGAGGATTGAAACCTCAGATGAATAAATAGATTAAACAGATTTTATTATTACAGATGGATGGATGGATGAACGGATGGGCGGAGGAATGGATGGATGGACGGAGGAATGGAACCTCAGATGGATAAATAATTGAACAATTTTATTTTTAGTAATGGATGGATTGGTATGGAGGAATAGATGGATGGATGAAAGGATAGAAAGATGGATGGAATGATTGACATATGGATGGGTGGACAGAGGAATGGATGGATGGATGGATGGATGAATGGATGGAGGAATGGGTGGATGGACAGAGGAATGGAACCTCAGATGGATAAATAATTGAACAATGTTATTTTCAGGAATGGATGGATGGATGAATGGATGAATGGATGATGAACGGATGGACTGAGTAATGGATGGATGGACAGAGGAATGGAACAATGATTTGAATTGGAATGGATGGATGAATGGATGGACGGACGGACGGATGGACGGAGTAATGGATGGATGGACAGAGGAATGGAACAATGAATTGAATTGGAATGGATGGATGTCTCTAGTGCAGTTCTAAATATGACTAGTTGCAAAGTTACTAAAAAGTAAATCTAGCACAGTTACTCAACTTAACTAAATCACTTGGCCAGCTCTTTTATAAACGGAATAAGCCAGTCCATTTTACCATGGCAAGAGATGTTCTTATGGATTACGGCACAATCCTATTATATATTGCATTATCATATGAATCGAAATAGAGGATGTATTGATATTTTGTGACTCAGAAATCTATAACGTGACGCTTTATAACGGCGTCTCATTATGAACACACACACCGAGACACAGAAGCTTCCCGTCCCAATGCGACATGGGAAATCTCAGCCCCCAGCAGATCGGATTCCACCTCCTTTTCCCTCGCTTTCTTTCTTTCTTTAGTCCAATCTCTACTTCTCCCGCTATCTGATCCTCCCTTTGTTACTGCTACAGCGAGCAACTGAAATTTCACACGCTTGTCAAATCACACTTATGCACTTCACACAAACACGAACGCTTCATATAAAGTCTTGAATAGTCATGACTAAATACATTTATACACTCCAGTTCTGTGATCTTTTATGTACAAACGCATCTAAATGAGGACATGGCACAAACTAATATAAAAATAATGCCGCTATAAAAACTCAAACTAAATCAAATACAAATCCTAAACCTAAAAAAAAACCAACCTTTTTACAATACTTTATTTATTTATGATTAACGGTCTCCAAAGGGAGTTTTAAGTCTGATTAACTTCACTGCTTATCCTCAAACTATAACTGAATCCACATATGTCAAAAGGCTGATATGCATGTGATGTATTAAAAGCTCCAGACTGTCTTGATTAAACACCAATAACATTTTGAAATCATACATCATTAAAAGGGAACTGTACATTTATGAAACCTTTTGACATTCAGTAACTCAAGCCACACACACATATACACACAATCTGGACAGTTTCCATACGTGTAATCACAAATAGCTCATGCACACACACACACACACACACGCACACATTGAGGGAATCTGGTAAGTTCATTACATATAATGGAAAGGCTGCTGCGGTAGTAAGTTGTAGAAAGAGTATCAATTACATTCAAAAACAAATGACACACATACACACACACAAGGTCTATCTATGTCACGTCTGCTCTGAATACCCAAATAACCTGAGGCTAAAGTAAAATATCTCAATCATTTAGCTTATTATAGTCAACAGTCTGCAATAGCCATTAAACCGCCCTTGTGTGTGTGTGTGTGTGTGTTAACAGAATGACAGTCCAGCTGGTATTGAACTTTTCATGAATAAACCTAACACTAGGCAAGAAGAAGAGAAACAGATGAGAAAGGAGAGAAAAGGTCGAAGAGTTGGACTGAACAACTGATCTAGCTTGTAAAAATCTGATTATGAATGCAATGTACTGTATATGTTTTTCCATTCATTTTATCCACAGGGATTTCTGAAAAGCCATGCACAAAAACCAACCAGCTCCGAGGTGAATCACAACATTACAAACTTTGATTCTTAAAGGAGTAGTTCACTTAAAAAAAAAAATATTTTACTGATAATTTACTCACCCCCATGTCATTCAAGATGTCCATGTCTTTCTTTCTTCAGTCAAAAAGAAATTAAGGTTTTTGATGAAAACATTCCAGGATTTTTCTCCATATAATGCACTTTAATGGGAACCAAACGGTTCAAGGTCCAAAAGACAGTTTCAGTGCAAACTGTTCAAAGGGCTTTAAACGATTCCAGACAATGCACAAGCGTCTTATCAGAGAAACGATCGCTCATTTAATAAATAACAACGTTTAAGTTTTATAAGCTCAAATGCTCGCCTTGCTCTGTTCTGTGTGACTCTCCTGTTCGAACTCGTTCATCAAAACGAACGAATCTTTTTCTGAGTCAATTTGTTAGTTTGTTGAATGAACCAAATGACTAGAAAAAAGATTTGAACAGGAGAGTCACAAACGTGCGTCAAAGAACAGAGCAAGGCGAGCATTTAAGCATATACAACTTAAACTTTGTTATTTATTTATTAAATGAGCGATCTTTTGCTTGAAAAAACCCTTATTCAGTCGTCAGGAATCATTTAAAGCCCTTTGAACAGTTTGTAGTTAGCACTGACGCTGTCTTTTGGACCTTGAACCGTTTAGTTCCCATTAATGTCCATTATATGGAGAAAATTCTGGAATGTTTTCATCAAAAACCTTAATTTCTTCGAACAGAAGAAAGAAAGACATGGATATCTTCAATTAGCCTCGCGAGACCATCCTGATCTCGCGAGCTTTCAAGGTTTCACTCGCAGATCAGTCTGGATACTTTCCGTTAAAGAAAATTTGGGAGCAGTTCACCAAACGAACGTCCAATCAGCGTTGGCTTTGAGGCGGGTTGAGGTGTGACGCAATGAAGCGGAAGCAACGCGATCTGAGAAACATTTTCAGACAGCGGTAGTCCTAATTCTTTTAGCCGCTCGCTAATGCTTTTTTCTCTTGCATCCTTCTTGTGAAATATGGACCGGGCAGCTGAAATGGTGCCTTTTATTCGCAAATTGTAGTTACATAAACGGCAAATATCCTTTGCCGACATGTTGCTTATTTGCTGAGCTAACGAGGTTTACCTGTAGCAGCAAGTTAGTACGTCATGTGCTTCGTTGATCTGATTGGTTGATTTGGCCCGTCTATCACCAACATAGGCCAATCAGCTAACCAGTATTTTCGCCCCTTACCAAAACTACTTCAACGGAAGGTTTCCAGATGGATATGCGGAGCAAATCCATCTGGCGGAGTCAGGTTAATCTTCAATGACATAGGGGTGAGTAAATTATCAGCAAAAGTTTTCAAAAGTGAACTACTCCTTTAAGCAAGTAAATCTTACAAAAGGCAAATGATTATGTACATACATCATCTGATTAATGAATGAACTATGCATGCCAAGTAACCAACACAAGTAGTCCAATGCAAACATACAGAGTATATAACTGACAGGAGCAGGAATATTAGGCTGCTGTCTCTTTAAGAGTGAATGTGTTTACTTTCTCAACTGTTTACTTTCACTTAAGACATAACCTATGTTTATTCACATTTGGCGCTTGGCGAGTGTAAATTTCAGGCCCTGTACACACACACACACACATTATATATCAATATTTATTGATATATAAATCAAAACTCATTATCATATCTTGTCACTGCTCATTTCCATGAACTTAAACTCCGTCATGCTCTTAGACACAATCTCATTAGGCTGGCGCTCGAGTCATCAGAAATTGTGATTCTCGTGTACAAACGCCCCAGAGAGAGGGAGTTCACTGACACTTTCCCTTGGTTTTCTACTTTTTTGTTAAATATCTGTCTCCACATTCAGTCTGACTGTCTTTGTCTGCAGGTTAAAGGGTTATCAGAGAAGGGAGCACACTCAAAAAGTGAGCAGCGATTCAAAAGATATCTCTAAATGTCACACACACCCGCACACACACATTGTCTGTCAAGAGGAGGACTGGTAAATCACTTACTATAAGCAGGTCGCCTATGTAACTCAACCCTCCACAGAACACACCTTGTTAACCTCCAAACACACGGAGACAGACAGTCTATACATAGACCAGACATTACAATACGTTTACACACACCAGAAGTCAGACGAATATTGAGATGGTTGGTAAGACTCTGATTGACTCGTCTCGCGTTCTCTCTAAGAGGAAAAAATAATTAAATACATTATGCACAGGCACACTAGATTCATTTTGTCTTCGGCCGCGGGACTGCTCGTAATTATTTATTTTTTGAGACTTGAGGAGGCCGAGTTCAAGTTCTTCCATCTAATCAGAAAAGTCAATAACTGTATTTTTCTCTTCTTGCTGATTGTAATTACGTTTGGGCATTTCTGTTTTTGGCTTTTGTGCCAGCGGTCAGCAGTTTGGTGGCTAATGATTGGCCGGAAGACCGATTTATAAAAGAATCAATGATTTGAGTCATATAAATCTTTAAAAAATAATTGGTTGAAGCCATTCACAAATCACGAATTGGAGTCTCCCTCACAGGTTGTCTGAAATTATAATGACCTAAAAGAACCAATTAGCATGATTATTAACACCAATTCATCAAAATGAGTCAGACTTACCAACACTATTGAATATTGACTCTAAAATGACAACTAATTGTTAAATGAAACAAGAACCAATTCGTTGAACTGAGTCAGACTTCATTTACAAGTGTAATCGTCTAGCTAACTAATCTGTAGCTAACGCATGGCCAGAGTTCAGTAGATGGCATAGTGGCAGATGATTGGCCAGTTAAAGATCATTTAACAAACAAATCCCTGTTTTGAGTCAAATCGTTTAAAAGAATCATTTGAATCATTTCAGAGTGAATGATTCTCAGGCCCTGTTTACACCTGGTATCAGAGATGTGTTTTGGTGGATCGGATCACAAGTGGATGGCGCTAAATACAGGTGTAAATGGGCTCTAAAATGTTTTGAGCTTGTCCACTTTCGAACACTACCAGAGGTAGTCGAAAACGCAATAAACCAGATGGCTTTCGTAGTGTTCACGCTCATGTGGTCGAATGCCACAAAAGACCACCAACTCTCCGTCTTTGACTTAATGCATGAATATTATGTAAAGTGCACAAGCTAGAAGGACTTTAAACTTTGTCAGCTGCAGACCCAAGTTTGGTTCGAAGACGAAAGACAAGCACAATGTTCTCTCACCATTCCTGATTTCTAACACACTCACAGCGGGAGTCTTGTGGCTGTCAGAGGAGAAACAAAAGCTGTGTTTTTCCATCATCGCTGGGTCACATTCATTTGTTAAACAGCCCGTACATTTACCCGGCCCTAGACCCTCCCCTCAACGAATGAAAGTGGATGAAACTGGACAAAAGAGGTGTAAAAGGGAACATGTCTCCATTGTGATCCGAATCGAACCAAAACGCATCTTAATACCAGCTCTAAACAGATATTTATTCCGAGTTCAGACTGCACGATTTGAGTAGTCAGGTTGCTGATCTTTTCACTCTGCATGACTATCTTGGCCAGTATTCAGTCGATGCTGTGTTCACAGTGCAGGATGGATCGACGATAGAAGGTTTCACAATGCATGATTTTACAATAGGAAGAATCGCGACAACTCTAACACGCTGCGCGCAAACTATATTTCACAACAAACACACGCAAGATGTGATGCGACATCAGCACGTGCAAGACCTGAGTTCTTATGTAAGACTTTTATTTTTTCGAACCGGTTGTGGTACAGCTCAGATGAAACGTCAAACTGCAAAAATTGACAATTTTTCTTCCATTTCTTGGGTCCAAATAGATGGAGAAGAAGCCTTTTTCTGAAACAACGCCATGTTGATATGTGATCTATAACTCCTCCCCGAACTCCCGCTGCTTTGTATCTTGCTCTCTCATTGGCTGTCGGTAATCGCCGATGTAGTTTTCAGTCAGAACACTTTTCACAGCAGGATTTTGAATCGCCGACAGGTCCAAATATTTAGCATGTTAAATATCTCACGGGAGTCGGCAACTCATCGACGATTCTTTCAGATCACAACATGACATCATGACTTTTGCGTAAACATACACGTCACTTTCAAGTAAAGCGGCGTGTCATCTATACACATAATCAGCTATCCGCATGTATGCGTGAATGTCTACGCCATTAACGTCCGAGTGATTCCACATGTATGTACACGCCGTTAAATGTCTGGGCGAAACGAAGGAAAATGTATAGATCTACATCTGAGGAGCGATATTTTTTTCCTAGGATGGTAGGGGAAGACTCAAATGCTATTAACCCCAGTGACGGCTAGGTTTAGGGATAGGGTTGGAGTAGGTCATACATATATAACGTTAAGTCAATGGCGTTCATTAACACACTGGAAAGCGATTATGCGTGTTGATAGCACGCCAAAAATGGAAATTAAATTCGCGTGTCATATGCCATTTCATGAGATCAGTCTGCAGTATCGCGTCTTTGCTCATTCACACTTGCGTGATTGTAACTCGCGTGAACGAGCACCGATTTGCCTGTGATTTCGGGCATTTGTCGTCGATTTCCCAAAACCTGTCGGTGAGCCAAAATCGTGGCTAAAATCGTGCAGTCTGAACTCTGCAATTAGGCCAATTTGACTGATATGATTTTGAGGTAACTCACTCTAAAATTACATAAAATAACCAATTTTTTGCTTTAAACGGCTCATTTTAAGGGTAACTAAACCCCTGGTCAAAGCCTGACTCCACCCACTGGCAATATTTGAAAAATGCTGAAAAAGTGGGCAGACCCCAGCGGAGATAGAGGGGATGAAATAGATGCTAATACACTCTATTCTGATCATTTTCAATACTCACAATTCCAACTTCTGACTCGCTACAGTGGTTTTGACGGTCTTCATACTGCTGCTCGTACCAAGAGCGTCGTGAGCTGAAACCTGTGTACGTACACGAAGTGTGTAACATCCAATAGGAAAATTCAACTGCAGTAGCCACCGTTCAACCTGAAGAGGGCAGCACTAAGACATTTTCACACCATATATTGTAGAAATAAATCACTTTATACACAAATGTCAAAAAAGTTACTCGAATCAATGACTGGTATTAATAAAGATCCATTCTTACAGATCATTAACTAAAAAAAATGGTATAGGGTTTAGTTACTCTTTAAACAGTTTTAAAAAACAATTTGTCAAAATGAGTCGGACTTCAAACACGACTGACAAATAGTCAACAAAATCCGTAGCTAACGACTGGCCAGCTTTCGGCTGATTCATGGCTGATGATTGGCCGACTGTCAGCAGATTTGTATCGAATGATGGTCCAGCAGTCATCAGATGCCGCGTACTGATTGGCCTGAGCTCTTAAGATCTGCAGTCAATGATTGGTTGACTTGCGGCGTAGCAAGTTGATGACAGCATAGTGCTGTTTAAATGAACCTACTCTTTCTTGTCTCTCTTTTCAGGGAGGTTTTAATGGAAGGTTTGAGGGTCATGCTGTACAAGTTCAACCAGTAAATTTCAGTAAACCTCCACAGACTGCCTGTATTTTTAATCCGTGTCAGGATGAGGTTTTTATATAAGCCAAGTGTGGTTTTGAACCCAGATATCTGGAAACATCGGGTGCTGACAGATCCAGACATTGTATTTCACAAGTGTAGACTGTGAAACTGGTCGAATAAATGGAGTTAAAACTAGTAGAACGACGTCCTTTTCTGATTTCTCCTGATGTGTTTACAGTGGCACTTCTAAAAGCCCTCAGAAATTGATCAACACACTTAAGTGGATGCCAGTGCTCTAGTTCTCACACAAAGACACACACTCTGTGACATCCAAGGACAAACCCCAATCCAAGACAAAACAGGCTATTTTACGAAAGCACGTCTCAAGGACAAAGGCTATTTCCCACCTGCAAATGGACACATGCGCGCGCTCACGCCGTAGAAAAATAACTCAATACAGGTCAGTTTAAGGGCTAGTCTACCCATCCACTTTATCTGAGAGATTAAATTCACTCTCTTCCACACAAAAACACTCACTTATCCTCCGTTTACACACTCACACACCTGTGAGTTATGAAATACCCAGCATCTTTTAAAGCTCTAAACACAGTTTAAATTCATCATAGTCTGATACTTGCACAGAATAATGCTTTTATATTCATATACCAGACATTAGGCTCTGGGTAATGAGGTTCGGAGACGTATATTATCTGAATGTTTCAAGGACAAGGTAAAGAAACCTGGTCTAATACGATTCATTAACATGAAATTAGGCAACAAGATAAGGCCATTCATTTCATCTAGGAAGAACGTTCTCTGAGGGGGTTGTTCTTAGCAGCCAACTACGTTTATAAATTAAATATTCAATGACCGTAGAGCCGAGGAGCGCTGTAAAAAGCTATAAACCACAAGATATTTTTCTTCAGGTTAGAAATGTGTCATAAAATCAATTTGTACTGCATTCAATTAAAAAATATTCGAATGGTTTAACATGTCATATTTTAACGTGTCAAAAGAAAGAAATAAGAAAAAATAAGCTTGTTTTATGACTGTTACATTTTTTTCACATCGTGATGACTTGTTTTCATGGGATTTATCGTTGTGGATTGCCAAGCCTATGTAACAAAGTAAACTCTATATAATTTCAGACTACACTCCAATATTCAATGTTAAACAAGCTCAAGATGGAATGAAATCAATATAAATTAAACAAACATTTAGGATACACTTGGAGAAAAACATGGATGCGTTAAAATCAGGACACCGCAGAAACTGAAACGTAACACTAAAGTCCAATTCAGCCGTGCCGCACCAACACTGATCCAAGAACACTTGGGCAAGTGTCTCAAGTCTCGGAGACAGGGCCATGACCAGGGATTTTCTTTTAAACTAAGTGGGTGGTGTGACATCCAGACAAAAAGCGCGTCAGATCAGATTAAGGAAGGGTAGCAACAGAAACCCGTTTATGGCCTGGCTAGCCATTTTACATTGAGTTTTTTTTTGTCACACTCTGGCTTTCAAAACAGGCACAAATTGGGATGCCGCAACTTCTGATGGAAATCCTGGATCTTCTCCAAAAGTGAAATCTCAGACTGGATGCTTTGCTCTGTTCATTTGGATGGAGTCCTAAAAGAAGAGCTGCGGGTGGTAAACAAACTGATGCTGCCACAAACACGTTCAATGAGACTGGTCATCAACACACATTCATTACTTTACTGTATGTAGCGTTACAGTGGGGTGTAGCGTTATGTATATTAGGACCATTAGGAATATAAAGGATCCTACTCTGAAAATAGCACAACTATTAAAAAAAAAACAACAACCTTGTGTTGCTTGAATCGGCAAATAGGGCTTGACATTAAAGTGGTGGTTCAGAATTTTTGGACATCGGGCCTCATTTCCAAGTTAGCCCTAGTGTTATGTATCAGTGAGACAGTTTTCAAAGACTTTCATCCAGTCGCTTCCAGTTGCATAGTTTGCCGGAGCTAGGCTAGCATCGAGTCAATAGTAACTGCTAGCCTGTCATTAAAAACCGTTTTATCCACTCCACAGAACACCAAAAGTATATAATATAACATTATTCTCTCAACAGACATTTACATTGAAAGTCTGGGGTTATTATTTATTTGCTTTTGGTGTACCTTGGAGTGGGTAAACTGTTTTAATAACAGGCTAGTAGTTACCATTGACTCGATGCTAGCCTAGCACCGGCGAACCATGCAACTGGAATGACTGGATGAAAATCTTTGAAAACTGTCTCCACTGATGCATAACACTAGGGCTAACTTGGAAATGAGGTCCGATGTCCAAAATCCCGAACCACCCTTTCAACACCCGCTGAAATACGTGTGGATTTCAGCAGTGGCGTGGAACTCAGTAGGGCTGCACGATGCATCACTTTAACATCGATATCGCGATGTGCGCATCCACGCGATGCTCACATCGCGAGAATGCGCGATGTCACTCAGGAATCGATAAGTTAATCCCGTGATTCGGTGATCAGTAGGCTGTGTGCCAGCAGCTCCCGGCCCGTAACACTTGTGATTTGCGATTAAATGCAAAGTTTAACCATCATAGTGAGAGTTTATCAATTTGCAAGTCCTGTCAGTTTAAACATCAAGCGCAAGAAGACTGGAACTCCACGCTGTTTTCCGTCTTCTTCCTCCTAAAGCGCATTTTCGTCCCACCAAACTTGACCCGGTGAATGATGTGGATGACGAATGAGTGACTTCTGCGCTCGTTTAACTGAGAGAGTGAAAGTCCCGGTCGCGCGTGCACTCACCGTCTTCAAACTCTCTTGCTCTCCCTGCTCCGTGCATATCAATGAATTGAGTTGACTGAATATCTTTGAGAATACATGACGGTAAAAGGTCGGAAGACCTTTTTCTGAACTACCACTGGTTGCTGTTCCACACATTCAGATGACATTACATAAACCACACTTTCAAAAAAAAAAAAAAAAAAATGCGATCCGGTGATGAAATGTTTTCCGTGTTGACAGAAGTCTTGTGCGATGTCCTAACCTGCCTGGATAATCACACAGCGGGTGTGGCGTGGTCCGTTAATGAAACGTCCGACTCGCGAACTAATGACTCATTTGAACCGATTCACTTTAATGAATGGTTAAAACAACTGATCTATTCAACACTGAACTCAAGAGACATAAATCGGAAACAATTTACAATAAGGTTCCATTTATTAAAGCCTATAGGCTTTAATAAATGGAATTTATTAATAAATGGATTAAAAATCCATTTATTAAATGCTTTAATAAATGGATTATTATTAATGTAGTTAACTATAGTTAACTACATTAATAAATAATAATTCATTACATGTATAAGTGCTTTTCTCTGCACTCAAAGTGCTTTATATAGGGGGAAAGGGAATCTCCTCAACCACCACTAATGTGCAGCATCCTGTTAACATAACCTGTTAACGACATTAGTAAACATTCAATTAATTAATATTAGTTTCTATGCGGATATACTCCATAACAAAACCGCCCCAGTCATTCAATGATTCATTCTTTCCAAATAGAGCTATTCAAATCATCTGGGAAAATTATTCTAATATCGCAATATATATCGCGGAAATATAAAATATCGCAATGCCATTTTTTACCAATATCGTGCAGCCCTGGAACTCAGTCACTCCTACTAGGCAGGTTGAATTATATACAATATATACGTACATAGCCTCCCCTCACTCACTTGTTTAATTGACACTTGGGCTAGGATATCGGCATGGCATTGCGCTTAATTAAAACTGAAAACACAGACAGTTATGTTGTAAGTGAATGTAAACAGTTAGGAAAGAAAACACAGTTTGTCACAGTATATTGTATCCATTAAGGGTGTAACGGTACATGTATTTGTATTGAACCGTTTAGTTCACTTTAGTCCACAGAACAGCAACATTTACCATGGATTTAATATAGAAACACTAACTGGAACCAGTTTGGCTGGAATGATGAAATGCTTTCAAGTACTTCACACATATTTTCAAAGCACTTCAAACCTCAAATATTATATAAATAAATATACACTCACCGGCCACTTTATTAGGTACCCCATGCTAGTAACGGGTTGGACCCCCTTTTGCCTTCAGAACTGCCTCAATTCTTCGTGGCATAGATTCAACAAGGTGCTGGAAGCATTCCTCAGGGAGTTTGGTCCATATTGACATGATGGCATCACACAGTTGCCGCAGATTTGTCGGCTGCACATCCATGATGCGAATCTTCCCGTTCCACCACATCCCAAAGATGCTCTATTGGATTGAGATCTGGTGACTGTGGAGGCCATTTGAGTACAGCAAACTCATTGTCATGTTCAAGAAACCAGTCTGAGATGATTCCAGCTTTATGACATGGCGCATTATCCTGCTGAAAGTAGCCATCAGAAGTTCGGTACATTGTGGTCATAAAGGGATGGACATGGTCAGCAACAATACTCAGGTAGGCTGTGGCGTTGCAGACGATGCTCAATTGGTACCAAGGGGCCCAAAGAGTGCCAATAAAATATTCCCCACACCATGACACCACCACCACCAGCCTGAACCGTTGATACAAGGCAGGATGGATCCATGCTTTCATGTTGTAGACGCCAAATTCTGACCCTACCATCCGAATGTCGCAGCAGAAATCGAGACTCATCAGACCAGGCAACGTTTTTCCAATCTTCTATTGTCCAATTTCGATGAGCTCTGTGCAAATTGTAGCCTCAGTTTCCTGTTCTTAGCTGAAGGAGTGGCACCCGGTGTGGTCTTCTGCTGCTGTAGCCCATCTGCCTCAAAGTTCGACGTACTGTGCGTTCAGAGATGCTCTTCTGCCCACCTTGGTTGTAACGGGTGGTTATTTGAGTCACTGTTGCCCTTCTATCAGCTCGAACTAGTCTGGCCATTCTCCTCTGACCTCTGGCATCAACAAGGCATTTCCGCCCACAGAACTGCCGCTCACTGGATGTTTTTTTCTTCGGACCATTCTCTGTAAACCCTAGAGATGGTTGTGCGTGAAAATCCCAGTAGATTAGCAGTTTCTGAAATACTGAGACCAGCCCTTCTGGCAAAAACAATCATGCCACGTTCAAAGTCACTCAAATCACCTTTCTTCCCCATACTGATGCTCGGTTTGAACTGCAGGAGATTGTCTTGACCATGTCTACATGCCTAAATGCACTGAGTTGCCGCCATGTGATTGGCTGCTTAGAAATTAAGTGTTAACGAGCAGTTGGACAGGTGTACCTAATAAAGTGGCCAGTGAGTGTATATGTTATTTTTAATGTGATTACCAAAACATTATTTGTTCATCCTTCAAAGATGACCCACATTTATAAACCTGAAAGTTCCAAGATCTAGGAAAACTTATTTAAAAAATATATTTTCTCAGGAAATTTCTTTTTGTTGTATCGAAAACGTACCGAACCGTGACTTGAAATCCGAGGTTTGTACCTAACCGTGATTTTTGTGTACCGTTACACCCTTAGTATCCATGTGCCAGGTCTTAAAGTGACAGCAGCCTAGTAAACCTGCAGCCAAAATATGAGACAACATTAAACTTATCCATATGGCAGTTTTTTTTTTCCCATGCTATTGATGCCAACATTGTGGCCAGGTAAAATGCTTAGTGGCTTGTAAGTTTGGAATAACCACTAGCCACAAATGTAAGTAGGCAAAATATTGTATGCTGCGTTCACACCATTTTATAATTACCGTAGTCTCGAGTTGACAACACATGACGTTCTACTCAGAGCTGTTCAAATTCCCAGTTTACATGTTATAATTACAAGCTCTACGAGGATGATAACGGTATTTACAAGTTGAAATCTCATAATTAGGGTAATTACAACATGATGTGAATGCACCTGTAGTGCAATTGGTTTATCCCCATATCATATAAGTGATTTGATTACAAACAACATAATCTGATCACACAACCTAATTTGGCTCCCTTAATTGCTTGAGATATGAAGTAGTCAATGGTTGAATCATTAAATTAACTCAAGGGTTTTGACTACTTTTCTAGCAGGTGGAACATCTGATTATGAACTTCCAGCATATTTCCTCAGGGAACAGGTCATAACATGAGTTTTGGTCATGTTTTCTGTTTTGTACACATTGAGGAATAAGTCTTGGTAACAACTTACAAGAATTTGTTAACAACATTAGTTAACATGACCTAACAATGACCAACACTTGCTGCATTTATTAATCTTTGTTAATGTTAATCTCCACATTTGCTACTAAATTTTTATGCTTGATCTGTTAACATTTGTTAAATCAACTTAGATATTTCATGTGGTTAAGATAACATAATATTTTGAGTTTCTGATTATTAAATCAATCTCCTTCATTGCATTAACTCAATTTTTCAATTTCAATAAACTTAGTTAAGTAACCAGGTTACTTTATTTTTTAAGTTCAACCAACAATATTTTTTACAGTGTAGATGCTGTAAGAATGTTTTCATTTGCTCATTGTTAGTTTGTGTTAGTTAATGCATTAATGTTAGAAAATGAGACCTTATTTTGAAGTGTTACCAATTGATTTTCTGTGGTAATCAACATCGTGACAGATTCAATACACAGACATTAACAGATGTAAACTCAAAGCTGATAGTGTTTATTTTCTTTAACACGCATTGTTAGTTCACACAGAAAGTGTTGCATTTCCAATGCACAACTATTCCAGAGCTTTCTGAACATGCATTAGATGGACGTGTTTTGATGCGATCCAGAATTCAGTTCTCTTTCCCCGCTTATTGTGCTTAAATGATCAAATATACACATCATTATTTCAAAATGGCCATCGTGTGGAGTACGAGTACCCAGAAACACAATCGGTTACATCTGAGAGGCTGTTTACACAACACAGTTTTCAACTAAAAACGTAAAAAAAAATATTTAGAAAATGGTTTTCGGGTAAACAACAAAAACGCAAATCTCTGAAAACGATGAGCGTCATGCACATGCGTGTTTATGCGTTTAAGTCTTTAGTGTTTCATCGACCAGTGGCCTGGCAGCAGGACACAGTGTTTTTAGTTGTTTCGTAGATCCGTGTAAACGGGATCGTTTTGACCATGGTGTCGTCTTTACGCGAAAACTCAAAGGAAAAACGTCATCAGTTTTAAGCATATCGTTAAATCACCCTTTCTAATCGCCTGCCCCACAGAAACCATTATTTTATTTAATAATTTAATATTTACTTCCAATAGTTTTTTCACATTGAAGATCATGTTTCATTCTGAAATACACAGCTTTTTCAAGCAGGAATATTTATTCGCTCACAGTCCAATAAAAGCTCAACTCTCTGGCAGTAAAAACCCATTGAAAACACCCGTTGAGTGTATATATCAAAGGTTTTAAAAATACAACCGTTTCTTTAAATAACACACACAGTGGAAGTGTAAAAACCGTTGGTTGAAAGAACATTAAAAGTGTGACGGTTGAGTTCCTGTCTACGAGGGCAGAGCGCCAGAACAGAGGAGAACAGTAGAACAGTGTGTGAGAACCGTCAAAGCGCTGAACGAGAGGACGGACGGCGCTGTAAAATAAACGAGAGGAGCAGACCTGACTATTACTGTTCTTACACACACACACACGCTTTGAAACGCACAGCAGCTGCAGCTAGTCAATGTCAAACTCTTCAACATGTGTGCAAACACAAATGCAGGGTCAGTCTATAGAGATTGTGTTACTCTGTGTAATATGTGTGAGTGCTAGGTAACAAAAAGTGAGTGGAAAAGAATCAGAAAAACAGCAAAGGAGGGAGAGAGACTGTTGCTCTGTTAGCTTTTGAGTGATGAATCTTTTATTTATGGAGTTGGGGAACGGTTGACACCTTGCAGGCAAATGAAAAGAAGCCACACCATAAGGAAAAGAAACTGTGTCTGTGTGTGTGTGTAAGTGAGGAAGGGAAATGAAGGATGAGGGGGTGGAGGAGGAAAAATGATCAGGTTTGATAAAGTGAGATGAGAAAGGACAAAGAAGAAGCGAGGTATTGGAACTCCTTCTGGATAAAAACATAATATACACAGCATTTGTGTGTGTGTGTGTGTGGTGGTCTGAGCTTGTGGCCAGAAGCATTCCAGACTGAAAATCTGCTCCGAGTTCTGTGTTATTACTGATGTAAATTTAGAAACATAATTATGAGCTTTATTCAATGCACACAAGCACAGAGACCAAAGACGAACCGTCCTGCAGGTGTCCACGTTTGTGTTCTTAGATTTTACTAGATTTAATGGGATTTGTACATTTTCTGATGCAAAAATGCAAATGAAAATAGTGTTTGTACATGAATGGTTGAAATGATGTTTTTTTTAATGGCAAAAAGTCACATCAAACCCCATGTTTTGCTAATATTTATCCAGTCAGGATTATTATCATTAACTAAAACCATAAAAAATGACTTAAATGTTAATATATATATATATATATATATATATGCTGTGTGTGTGTATGTGTGTGTTTTACTTACTAGCTAACTGCCAACATTTTTGTGGATTAGGTTTTTGTCTAACACTTAATAAAATTAAATGTAAATATGAGTCATAATGCTTTGGCTACATACGTTATACATACATAAGGTGTTGTGAGGATGTCACGATTCGGTGCATACCGTCAGACGAACGAATACAGGTCAGTGACAGGCGATCCACACTCCAGTCCAGAAGGGCGCCTGCAGTAATGTAACCAGTGTTGCTAACTTAGCACCTTTGTAACTGTTGTCTAGTGACATTTTCATAGCGACCTTTTGAGCCAAATTTCAGTAAAAGCGATGCACCAATTTTATGAACATTTTGGCCAAACCTCAGTAATCATGATCACAATATGTACATTTGGCCAATAGCCGATAATCGATATATCGGCCGATAAATCTAAATCCAATTTTAATATAATTTTTGAAAGCCTGATTGCAAAAACAAAAGTCTCACAAATAAAATTCATCCCCTGAACACAATTCTAATGTTCTCATTATAATTTCATGTAGCCGATATGACAGCACATTTTGCAATTAACTATATTTTCCTTTTTGATTCCAATCATATTTCAAGCAATTAAGATAAATCATGTTGAACAGTGCACAACTTAAGTGTCTCGGGTGTCAAGTGTTGAAGGAAATAATTCATTATTTATCAGCTTTAATACATTAGACAAATTTTATTATCGGGCCTATAACGATAACATAAAAATGAGCAAATATCGGCCGATACCGATATGGTGGCCGATATATCGTGCACCCTCAGTCAGTAACCTACAAATGTTGCCAGTACTGTTCAGTGAATGGCTGACAGATGCGAATGAGCAGTGTATCTCCATGGACTTATCACTTATCTGCTTTTCGTTTATATTTAAAAAATTTAGTTTGACCATTTTTATTTCTTTTCTAGTGCTTATTACTTGTAGCACTCACTATTACAGAGCTTAGTTCATCCGGTTCCCTAGCGCTCTCAATTCAGGTAATGTTCCACATAGGCCTATAAAAAATGTTATCATTTATATTATAGCTAACGTCACTCGTTCTATGGTCTGACAACAAAAATAGGAAATGAGAACAGCTTTATTTGACATTCGGCTATATTATATTAAATAGAGCATTAATTTAGAGAGAAAACGCACTAGGCTGACAGAACACAAGTATGACGTAATCAATATGCTAATTGACGAATGACGTCATCTAGCGACATTTAGCAACTTGTAGGGAAGGCCTTAGCTACTTTCCTTTGAAAATAGTTGGCAACACTGAATGTAACGGTTTGATAACTTCCGCAAAGGAAAAAGAGCAGAGGAAGAAGAAACGATCTATTCACAAACGCAAAACAAGATTCCAGATGACAAGAGCTTGCTAGTAGCCTATAGTAGCAAGTTTCTATACATTTTTGTGACGCACTCCAAAAGCTTCAGAGTAAGGAAACCGAAGAGACAGAAAGCAGAAATGTAAACGTACCGAACTTGTATCAAACCAAGATACGTACCAAATCGTGTGACTTCTGTGTACTGTTACACCCCTAATATTCGAACATCTTGTCCTATGATGTCTGCATTGATCTCCATAATACTATGGTATTTCCATGGTTAATTATTCAAAACATGGTTCGGTACTTATTTGGTCCTTCTTTGTTAGTCTTATTCTGCTAAACCAGTGAGAGCCACATCTCTGAAAATGTCAAAGGGACATCCTGTGTGTGGTGGCAGATTGTCTCATGTAGTCTGATGAGAGAATGTTGAATGTCAGGCGAACACAGAAAACCAATTCAATCTACAAAAAGAGCACACACACACACACACATACCTGACAGGTCAAGTGCTCTCTAACCTAATTAGCAATACATCTTTAGTGCCGACAGTCTGAAATGGCAGAGGCATCTTAAATCACAACACACACACTTATCTCAGTCATCCTGACACTCAAAAACACACACACACGGGTACCCGCTGTTATCTGCCGTCGGCTCATAGTCCCCTCGAAGGAAATATGAGCTTCACAGTGCAATAATAATGATTATTAAACATTTAATAACGCCTCATAACTCTCGCTACACTGTCTGTTTCCCAGTTGATTTTTTTGCCTCTCTCTCTCTACTACACACACACATCACACACACACACACACACACACACACATCACACACACACACACACCACACACAACACACAACAAAAACAGTAGTGCTTGAAATATGTGAAAGATAAATAATAGAACACTAGTTTCACAATAGCAAAATTTTCTTAAAGATTCAAAGCCATGAACCTCGAGGACAAGTCGGTGTGTACTTGAGTACACTATTGTTTTGAATGTTGTAAATTCCCTGTCCGCAAGTTTCCCAATTTACAGGCCTGAGTTGTTACCCGACATAACAGGAGTTGGTGAACAATTTCACAAAGTGCAACATGTTCTTGGATCAACATCCAATCAATCAATCAATCAATCAATCAGATTTGAGAGACCATTTAACAGTTTCTGTCAAGTTTAGGCTTGCAACCAGGGTTAGGTGCTTCGTTCACCTATCAAATTAGCCTCTGATTTTAGAGAGAAGCTATGGGTAGGGTTAGATTTAAGACAACATTTTCAGAGAGGAATGTTTTACCAGGCCCAACGATATATGTTGACCCAGGAACATGTCGTACTTGGGCAGAATCACAGAGACCAACAGGGGATGTTCACTTGCACATTTGTGTCCTTTTGTGCAGTTGTGATGTACGCATCAAAACGTCTGTTTTTTTTGTCTATATATATATATATATATATATATATATATATATATATATACCCCTTTTTTTTTTTTTTTTTTTTTTTATAAATATATTAGGGCTGGGCAATGATTAATTGCGATCGCATCCAAAATTAATCGCATCCAAAATAAAAGTTTGTGTTTATATAATATGTGTGTGAAGTGTGTATCATATAATATAATTTGTATATATAAATACACACACATGCATGTATATTTAACAAATGTGTTATTAATATATCAAATATTTATATTTATATATAATAGTAATTATGTATAAATATATGTAAAGTATATACAGTGCATGCAAATATTTCTTAAATATATAGGCATGTGTGTGTGTGTGTATATATATATATATATATATATATATATATATATATATATATATATATATATATATATATATATATATATATATATATATATATATTCACACACACACACACACACACATACATACACACACATTTTGGATGCGATTAATCACGATTATATATTCGCCCAGCCCTAATATATACACACACACACACACACACACACACACACACACACACACACACACACACACACACACACACACCTGGTGAGATGTATGTATGTATGTATGTATGTATGTATGTATGTATGTATGTATGTATGTATGTATGTATGTATGTATGTATGTATGTATGTATGTATGTATGTATGTATGTATGTATGTATGTATGTATGTATGTATGTATGTATGTATGTATGTATGTATGTATGTATGTATGTATGTATGTATGTATGTATGTATGTATGTAATGTACATATATATATATATATATATATATATATATATATATATATATATATATATATATTAGGTATAAATACATTTATATACACTTATGTTGGATATGATTAATCATGATTCATTGATTTGAAAACACTAATATATGCTAAAATAAAACAAATAAAAATGTATTTGTTATCTGAATGAATGAACAAACAAACGAACAGACAAAACGTATGAACCTAAAGGTGAAATTTGGGGGAAATCACACACACTCTTCCTTGGCTCTGACTCCAGTGACCAGTCATGTTAAGCATCTGGCTGTCAATAGCAACTGCATCTCAATGACCCCGAGAGCATTCAAATGCTAATGCACACACACACACACACACACACACACACACACACACACACACACACACACACACACACACACACACACACACACACACACACACACACACACACACACACACACACACACACACACACACACACACACACACACACACACACACACACTTTGACCATCTTCAGTTACTCACAATCACAATACAAACACACATTTCAACATAAATACAGCACAAATCCTACATTCAGTCCCACAGGAGCCCTTCACACAGATTGCATGCACTCTCCAACCACAAAACACACAGTCAGAAGGCCTGATCTACTCTGATAAGTTGTTTTTTGACTCAAAAAAGATAAAGATGAGAAAGTGCGCAGCATAAAACACATTCACTCCTCTGCAGCACACAAACATATTTTCCCCAATGAAAACAGCATTTATGATGCTAAATGATGATGCTAATATTAGATAGCTAAGTCACCACAGCATGTAATTCTCACTGTTTGAAATCCTCAAAACTGGATGATATGTGGCTGACAAAGGTTTAATGCGATAAACTAACATTTGTAGAGATATAAACGCTAACAGAAATAGTTGTCACATTTCCCCTAGCTACATTTACAGAACAATGTGCTCCAAGGGAACTGACAAAAACAGCAAACACCATTGAATAAACACAGGTGTCAGAAAGGGACGCTATTAGCCTTGACCTAGGCTGTCAAACGCTTGAAGAGAGCGTAACCTTGCCTAACTTTGTATTAACAAGCTATTTTAAATACATTTTAGCAAATAAGAGCTGTTATTTACAGTCAAAAGGCATTTATGTGTGATTATGAGATGTTGCGCACAGCCTTTACAAATCTGCAGGTTCGTTCAGCTAGCATAGATGCTATCACAAATAAACCAATACACAGGTCTATAGATTCAGATCAGAGTTTCACCACATATACCCGGTCTACTAGTCAAAACTTAATTAACTACCAGAAATAATTAGGATATACATTTAAGATGGGAGGAAAGTATATTGTGCTGAACAAGGCTAAAGTCTTTTGATTAAAAATACTTTAAAAATCGTATAGGCTATACAATATATTTATATAACACATTTTTAAACTGTATTTTATTTCTGTGATAGTAAAGCTGAATTTTCAGCATAATTACTCCAGTCTTCAGTGTGAAGTGATCTTACAGAAATCCTTCTAAAATGATGAGTTAAAAGGCAATAGTTTCTTATCAGGAATCTATGTCTCCGGTGTTTCTTTGTTATTGAGTTCTGCAGACGTACACTGAAATATATGAGGTGAAATGCAGGTCTACAGCATCACATTGGCCTCTTGGGAGATCTGTGGTAGCTGAATGTATGTAACTACCCGTATGGTTGTGGTACGATGCGGCATAAAAACGTCTGAATGTTTTTACCATACAGCAGAGCTCATCCGTTATTCTTTCTCACCCCTCGAGGCAGAGAGAAAGATATTTCAGCCCCTCTTGCCCAGTTTCGGGCTCATTAAAAATGGATCAAATTGATTTCCCAAGGCTGTACGAGTTGCCCAGTCACGAACATCGCCCGTTGGGGAGGGGGTGGAGCGTGTCGGGGTTACTTAAGGTATCCGACGATGGAGATTTCAATTATCGCACATTAAAAATGCATAACAATGTAGGAACCTAACTAAGAGCATAGTGAAAATGACAAATTTACTCTACTGGTACTATGAGATTGTGACATAATTGGTGGTTTCCATGGCAATTCCGCCTAGGGATTCTTGCATATTTAATTAAAAAAAAAAAGCTTTGGGGTGGTTCTTTTTGGTTTTAGCTGATTTGCATTTATGTGAATAATGCATGATGGGAAATCGATGCTTCTCTTGATGCCAAGGAGGAAAACAGCACACACTCACACACAGGTTCGTATCAGTGGATTGATCACACTGCATTATGCTCTTGGGAAGCTGATTTGTTTGGACAGCCAGCAGCTGCTTATAAAACTAGTTTTCACCTGCAATGGGAAAGTACATATTTGAGTTATCAATAGCAAAAAGTGCCTTTATATGCATTATTTAGAGTATGCAATGTCACTTTCAAAGACCCCAAGCATCTGTGAAATGGATATCAGAAGTTACACTTCCCAAATAAACAAACTGCTAAGCTCAAAACTCTTTGGGGAGTTGACATGTAATGCAAATTCACAGATGCACTCGGTCTAGTCCGGCTCTACCAGTCCAAGTTGGTCCCATAACGTTTTTTATTTTATTTATTTCGAACAAAGGCCTTTCATAATATATTGACAAATGCTTACAACAAAAGATAAGATTTGTAAAAAGCAAAACTGAATTTAGACTTCAATAATAGCCAGTCTGGTAATAGATGGTAATTGACAGTAAATGTCAGTCATGTACCTCGTTGTATCAGTTATTGGCGGCTTGTCACTGAAGTCCCGCCCATTTTTTCAGAGGTCAGCCAATCATCTTGAAGATGATGTGTCTATTGATTCTAGGCCACTGTTTACACGAAGTAACGCTCGCAGGGTAAAAACGTAAAAACACTCTATCGGATGTGCCTTTTCGTCTTGCACTGACGACGGCGTTTTTGAGGCTTAAAAACGCAAAAAGCTAGAAACTACACCCTCCAGAGTGGAAATCGTAAAAACGCTCTCACCGTTGCTGTTACCGTGTAAAGGGTAAGACGCAGAAGTCTGCTTGACAGTGAGTGTTGCACTGGCAGGCGCGTGCACTTGAGGGTGCTGCTATGCAGATGCAGCTCCTGAGCCACCTGGAGTGCATACTACACTGAATTTCTCAGACATTTGCGCCACCATTTTGCACACGAGTTTCCCACACCAAAACTGCTCGTCTGAACGCAGAATAAAAAATGATGACACAGCCGCTACTTTTGCGCTTTCTCTTCAGAATTCGCTTCTCATGGGAAACACAGGCCAATTTCCTCATAATTAGATTATTTTTTCCCAAGAAAATCTGAACTGATGTTCTCTCAGAAGATATTGCAGAGTCTTCTCGTCCAATCAACACAAATGTTTTCTCTCATTTGGAGATGATCGTACAGGTCAAGTCCATAGACTCCCATTTGAAGCATGACCACTGAGGCTCTATATGCTTTATATTTGCAAACTCCTATGGAATCTGTGGCATATTGTTTTGACCGAGCAGAGTGGCGATCATGTGATATTTCACCCGTCCTGATTCTGTTAAAATATGGAAATGCATAGCACCATGATACATATTGACCACACCGAAACTGCACTCACATCACCTGTGGCAATTTTGAAATGCAAAGCTGTTGGTCCAAATGCAATCCTTCAAGCAATCTCCACTTCCTACATGTCCGCATATGCCGAGAAAGATGGGACACACACACGCACGAAAAGCAAGCCCATATAAATAGACTCTTGAAAGGCCCTTTTCCACAATGCTGAATTGGCGTAACAAGTAGTGCCAGGAATTCATTTTCCTGTTTCAACCTGAGCAAGTAATCAAACTCACTGGGACACACACACATCCTCACCCTTACACCCACACACAGCTGTTTCTGGTGGTGGTAATCACATGGGCACATCTGGAGATGGAACTTAACAGTAGCAGAAAAATGCCTACAGATATGTGTGCCAGGTCCAGGTAGAGCTCTTAATGAGTGTGTGTTTCTGAGTGCGTAGCTCAGGGGTGGTGTGAGACTCCTGCAGTAGAAGTCTCCTGTCATGTGCCCATTTGATATGAATCTCATTTCGGACCAAATGCAATCAGATCAAGGGAAACTCACATTTGCACAAGCACACACAAATCCGTGGCACAGTGCTGGTAAACCAATGTCCATGTCTCCCCCTGAAGACTGGAATTCAGAAACAATGAACCCACATAGTCTGGTAAAGTTGTGTACAGATGGTAATAATATGGTACTTTGATATGTACAACTTATACTAAAGGATTATCATATTTGCATACAATGGCATTTGCAAAATACCCCAATGCAAATATCAAATATCGTGGTATTCTGTGGTACATGTCCAAAAAGCATGTTATTATTAACTATAAAAAGTTAAGTGCATGTTTGAAAATGCAAAAATAATCTGAGCTTTTGCTATATCAATCGGTTAAAGAGAGAGAATATAAATGTACTTACTTCAAACATGTAAACACATGATAAATAATACATTAAAAAATACTTGCTTATTTGCATATTTGCTTTATATATGTCTATGTGTGTGTTAAGTAAGATAGGCTAATGCATATAAACAAGTTTGTTTATGGAGTGAAATGGCATGAATAAATGAATTAACTATTTTTACAGAGTCAATACTTGTAGTAAATGAACATGTTAAAATGGTTCGGGACAGGATTGTGTCTGTCTTTGATTGGGACTCTGTATCCCAGTGTGTGTGTGCTATTTGTGTGTGGACATGTTTAAGTTGGCACAGAGGGTTACCTGGCATCCAGTGCCAGCAGGCACATATGGGCCTATTTATACACCGAGCTTATCCGACACCGCTGCCTCGAAAGACGAGAACGCAAAAGGAAAAAAAACGACAAAAGGCATTTCCCCAAACCATTATCCACTTTGAGCAGAGGAGAGCGCTGAGACGAGCGGTATGCTAATCTCTCTACTGCACACTCGGCAACAGACACAGATCCATCACACACCGAAGAGCTGACATTCATTCACACACACACACACATGAATACACACGCAAACACCTACACCATCCTTTCTGAGGGATGACACGCTAGCCCACGCGAACATCCATGAGCTTCATAACATCTGTCCTATTTGAACAAACACACAAACATAAAATCACAGGCCCACACATGCCACAAAACTAGCGTTTAGCTACACCTGCCAATGGTGGATGAATTGAGAAAATGTTATGCAGAATACAGTTAATGGCCAGAAAAAGTGTAATATTGTTGTTCCTATGACAACATAACGACTCTTTTGCTGTTTTTCAGCATTACTAGAACATCACATCTCAACTACATTTACAATGAGACACATCGTGTTTTTCCTTGTCTTTTCATTTATTGGGCTCAAAACACCTCAAATTTGTCATCACTTGGGTAACAACACACAGAAGAAACTGGAACAGTGCGCTGAGCATTGTGGCTAAAGCTAAAGTTTCACAGGCTATCTTCCACCCTTGCGGTTGCCGTTATTAATTATTTGGTAATCTGGTTTTATTTTCAGCTCCATTTAACACATTTTAACATATTTAAATAACTCCAGAGATTTCCCTCCAAGAAAATGAGTGCGGAACGAAACCTCCTCTCTGGGCTAAAACCCAAAGCTAGCTGCTAATTACTTAGAGGCGCCAGATAACTGTTACAAAACCTGACTAATCACAAACTTCAATGTGAAATGTAGAACCCAAACTCATATGAAATGAAGAGGCACAATTATAATACGAAATAAAATCTGTCAATGTAATTAAATAGTAAGGAAATATCACCTCATCAACACTTCAGTGGCAACTCTAGATTAGAGTGCAGTGAAAAGTGAGTGTGTTTGGAAAGTTGAATAAGACCCCTGCACTGTGTCACCAGCATAACAAGACCAGAATGCCTGGGGATTCACAGCGGGATCATGGTAACGCAGCCTCACTCCATGGTGTCTGCTATCAGACTGGGACACACAAACACACATGCACTCGGGAAATAAGCAGCTCTCACAGCACATTATAAAATACATGAGTATATTCATCTGAGTAGACTACATGTGTAAAAAATTATTTATCTGTATTTCCATAAATATATCACGCTCAAAATACCACCAACCAATCTAACACACACCTAAACCAGAAGACACACATCCACACACATTCACTTCATCAAACACCAATCATACATACTAACTTTCCTTCTACAAAGCAAACATGACATTTGATGGCCTAACCCACAGTCCCACAGTGAAGGACTGGCCTGACGCGTGCCCAGTCTTGACCCGCTCATGTGAACACCTTTCATTCTGCCAGCATGTCATCGGTCTCAAACCCTGTGAGGTCGTTCATTCAAGGCAAGCGAAGCACTGTTATGAACATTCGATGAGCGCTCGCGTTATTTGTAGTGGTGCACGACATATCGCCCGCGCGCTATAACACTCGGCCGATTTGGTAATTTTTTTATACGCATCCGTACTCGTTCCGATGTCAAAATAGGGCCGATGTGAATAGGCCGATGATCATTCCTGTGTATTTGACGTGCGTGTAGATTTCGAGTGTGGGGGCTGGGATGTGCAGGAGTCCATTTGAGAGAACGTCAAGCCCTGAAGACTGGAACTGGCACTGCTGTTTTCTGTCAGTCTAATGCGGTATTTTCGTCCGCCAAAGCCATATTTGACCGGTAAGTGATGTAGATGAGTGACTGCTTCGCTTGTTTAACTGAGGGACCGGAGAGAGTGAAAGCACCGGTCGTGCAGCATCATCTTCAAACGGTCTCTCTCTCCCTCACTCGTGCATGTTTATGAACTGAGTTGACTAAATAGACGAGAATACACAATGGTAAAATGTTTTTTTTTTTCTGAACTACTGGTTGTGAATTGTGCTAAAATAGCGTTGCCTTATCTTCTCTGAACAGCTTTCCACACATCAGATCAGATGACAAACCACACTTTCAATAAACCAAAAAAATCTACCTGGTGATGAAATGTTTTCTGTGTCGAGAACTTATAAAAAAATAGGTCGAGACAAATCTCAGTGCGTTGCTCCTAAACTGCCTGGATAATCACACAACGTGTGCCGTGCTCCGTTAATGACACATCCGATTGGCGAACTAATGACTCATTTGAACCGATTCACTTTAATGAATGGTTAAAACAACTGATCTGTCCTTCACTGAACTCAAGAGACATAAATCGGAAACACTTTACAATAAGGTTCCATTTTATTAAAGTGTACATTTATTAACATTCTATTAATATTAGTTTAATTTAATATTATAATATATTAAATATATATTTCATATTAGATTTACTCCATGACAAAACCACCCCAGCCCAGTCATTCCAGAATTATTCATTCTTTCCAAATAGAGATATTCAAGTAATCTGGTGAAATTGTTTTTATCACAAATCACAATATATATCACAGAAAAATAAAATATCACAAAATGTAATTTTTTACCAATTTCGTGCAGCCTAATCTTCGCTATGTGTTTTCTATACAGAGATATCGACATCGGTAAATATCGGTCTCTGGCAATAACTGCAATATTAATATCGGTTATCGGCCACAAATTTTCACATTCGATGCATCACTAGTTATTTGTCATGAAATGAGTCCGTTCTTCGCTCTTTCCAGCTTCCATTCATTCGGTAAACAAACATACACTAACTCTCTGGCACTTCAACAAACTAAATGGAAAAAAAAAACATGTCCTACAGCTTGTTCTTTGCGACAGAGCCTTTGGCATGAGTAATGACCTTCAAGCGTTCCTTTTGTGATCAATGCTTTGCTTGGTGTTCATTTGTATAAACAGTTGCCACCTCCAAAGCACTTTCATTCCTCACTGTTTGAGAGCCTCTATTTACAGGCCGACTGCTGTTTTCTTTTGAAGTTCGCTTCTAAATTTAAATTCAGAATTTAAATGGAGGTTAATTGATAGCTTGGAAGTTTATCTGCGTCTTTATTTAATAAAACCCCACAAAAACACCCTATTATATTGCTCCATAATGGAATATTTTGATCCGAAATACTTTTAAACAACGAGTCGCACACATGGTTCAGCATTCAGCAAAACACATACAGTATGTTCAAAATGTGACAAATGTTTGAGCAAAAATAGATAGTGGACGGATGGATCGACAATGATAGATATATAGACAGATAGATGAACATTTGGATTCTGCGTTTGGCTAACTGAGGAAATGAATAAAACACCCACTCACACACGCAGAAATTCATTTTACTAGAAACAAGTGCATGTGAAATCTCTTTCTCTCAGTTCCAGACAAACTCACACATGTGCAAAAGCTCTCAAATGAGTGGGAGTGAGAAGTGACCAGCAGCTTCTTATCACAGTCACACACACACACACACACACTTGCAGTGGCTGTGTTGAATGGATTAGCTGTGTGCGCACCACTGAAAAGTGCTTCTGGCTGTTTGTTCCAATTTCCAGGCAATTCCTCATGTTTTCTAAAGATCTCAGCCACAGCTTTACCCATTCTTGTTATCTTTCTCTCTCAAACACAAACTTTTCCAGCTGTCTGAATCCACATTTACTGATCAAAACTTATTTTTACAATGTTTGTATCTCATTAGTTTAGGTGTCCATTAACTGATATGCAGGACTCGAATTGTGATTGTAATATTAATAGTCTAAAACTAAAACAATGACCATAATATTAAGACTTTTTTTAGATATAAATAGTCACAACGGGACTCAAGCTTTGAAAGGGAACAGGCACGGCTGTGAAGTCACAGTAACACTTTAGTTTAGGGTACAACTCTTACTATTAACTAGTTTTTTTTATTTTTATGCACATTACTATATTGGCTGTTTATTAGAACTTATAAATCACATATTAATGCCTTATTCTGCATGACCATATTCTACATCCCTCAATCATATACCCAAAAGGCTACCTAAACTTAAAGGAGTAGTTCACTTAAAAAAAAAAAAAAAAAAAAAAAAAAATTTGCTGATAATTTACTCACCCCCATGTCATCCAAAATATCCATGTCTTTCTTTCAGTCCAAAAGAAATTAAGGTTTTTGATGAAAACATTCCAGGTTTTTCTCCATATAATGGACTTCATTGGGAACCAAACGGTTCAAGGTTCTGAAGACAGTTTAGGAGGTTCAAGGTTCTAAAGACAGTGCAAACTGCAAACTTTTCAAAGGGCGATTCCAGACCTTAAAACAAGATAAGCAAGTGAAACCAACAACTATGCGTAAATGTGACCGGACAAAGAAGACTGCAACTAAATAAGAAGCAAACGAGGGAAATAATGTCAAACACCCGTGATGATTAATGAACCTCCATAGTAACTAATAAGTGGCGGGAAACTAAACAAAGGAGCACACGTGACAATAACAAAGTAAGTCCATGAAAATTAAACTAAGATCAAAATAACTAAATGTTTGTGACATTTACCATCGTCAACTTCAGCTTTGCAGCCAACACTGACGCAGAAAGCTTTAGTTTATTAATAAATAATTAAAATGTCACACTATTATAAACATTACTTCTGCTGGTGCTTTAAGTATGCGTTTAGACACGGAATAGGCTATTATGCCCAAATAGCCCATATTAAACTCTCATTATGGTTTACTATATTAGTAATTGAATTAATATAAACGCGCAATATAGTCGACTAATGGGTAAAATGAATGACTACTAGTCAACAAGAAAAATCTTTAGTCAGGGGCAGCCCTAGCTATTACGTGTTTATTTATAATGTTAAAGGGGTGGTTGATTGTGATTTCACTTTTTTCATTTTAAATAGTGTCTAATGTTGCTGTTGGTGCATGAACAGTATCTGCAAATTTGCAGCGCTAAAAGTTCAGTGTAAGCAGAGATATCGTCTTTTAAAAATCAGGAAGTATAATTGCCTACAAAACGACTCGATTGGGACTACAGCTGGGTTTTAGTCGTCACTAACCCACACATTTACATCAACCCCAAAAAATGCAAAAAAGGGCATGCCCATATTTCTGCAGTTCGTTGAGTGTATTATGTTCACCCAGCTGTCAGGTCTTCTGTGTTCCAGCTTCCCACGGACGCTGTACTTCGTCAACAATGGATACAATTTGTGTTTGATTATGTTCCTGAAAGTGACGATCGTAATCTAGCTCTCTGTGCTGCGCATTTTATGGAAGACAGCTTCCAAAATCTCCACGAATTCAACACCGGATTCAACAAGAAACTGTTTCTAAAACATGAAGCAGATGCAACTTTAAAACCAGAGGCAGCAGTTGTTGGGCCACAACCTGTAAGTAGGCTAAGACTTCATCATTTTAAATGTATTTGCACGTATAATTCGAGACGTAGCCTCGAATGCCAAATGCCAGCGCTGGCTTTATAGCCACTAGGCTACTAGTTATGCTATTTTGTGCCTATAACGCGTTCAAACATGATGGAGCTGAATTTTGTACTAATAAGTACTAATGTTGTAAATGTATTTTTCATGTATATATGCTTTATGACGTTATTTTCGATTTGATCAAGAACGTAAACTTGCCAACGCTGTTTTTAACATTAGTAGCCAGTCAGTTGCTGTTGTTGCCAGTCAGATGCTATTGTGTAAAACAAACGTGTATAAAGTAAAAAAATATAGCAAATTATAATTCAGAAACGTTTAAGAGCCGTGTGGTGAGGTTCTGTTTGACTCTTCATCGCGGCTTTCTCGCGTCTGATTCTGCCTGAAACTGATACTGCAGTTCGACACATATTTATTTACATATGAACCGGAGTTCATGACATGTACATTTCGCTCGTAAAGGTAATGGGCGTTAACCTTCCGGACAGCGTAAGCGACAGTTTAGCCGATCACAACACAACGGCCCAAACTAACCAATCTCAGCTCACTACGTGTTACTGAGGGAGTGTTTTCATAGACTCAAGAAGTCAACCAGTCGTTCAGAGGACAGAGGAGAGCGCGGCTGACAATAAAGTTGAAGTTTATGAAAAATAAGACTTTAAAAAAAGAAAAACCACGAATACATGTTATATTGCACCCATAATCATGCAAAGAAAAAAAAACAGTCAATCCCCCCTTTAATTTCCGGGAAAGCCAGCAAATTTGAGCAGGCAATATATATAAAACAAGATGAGGATGCAAAAAAACTATCTTATAATACAAGTCCTCATGTTTTGCTTGTAAAAAGCTGACACTGTAATACTTATGAGTCATTCTCTGCAAATGTATTGGGCATATTAAAATCTTTAAAGTGACTCCCATAAGCACAGAATTGTGATAAATGTGAATCTAGAGTGACGTAAAAATCGTATAAATATTTTGATATGATTGTTCAGATTGCGGTTGCATTGCAAAACATCTGACCTGTATTGGATTTAGGACCACATATGGAAGTGGCCCAAATCACAATGAGAAGATCCAATTCCATTTTGGAAACATGACAAAAACGGATTTGGCCACCTTTACCTGCAGCCTGAACGCAGGCCAACTCTTTCTCTTTCACACAAGCTTATGTGTGTATTATCAGTACAACTGGCGTCACCAAACGACAAACAGGTCCAACATCTGCTGAATGTCCTTCCAACATCTAGCATAGATGTTTTAGCCATGTTTTACATTGTTTTAATTGTATCTTCCAGATGAAAACGAATGACCGTATCAGTGACGTACATGAGCTATCAGGGTCTGATGACGGATCCGTCCACAACTCCTAAAGCTAGGCAACAGAAATCAGCTCGCAGGAAATCAATCACGCTGACAAATGCATAAACACGCACGCATTGGCATTTAAAACAGCTGGCGGCTATAAAATATTCACAACGTCAGAGCAAAAAAACCCAGATGCAAACACCCAAGACAAAGCCAACTACAAGCATTACACTTTCATTTACAGTTAAAAGTTGAAAATCCGTTTTCCTGTTCAGCGCTGTGTGAAATTATTGTGTGAGAAAGTGTGTGATTTAGGTGGTGCCACTCGGCTGTCCGGACCCCCTGAGAAGTGACTGGGCCAGACAGGTACTTTATCCCGTTGCCATGACACCCAGCCAGTGACCTCTGGGTATTCATGGGGTTGGCACAGCTCGGGCATTGCCAAGAGAGGTGCCAAGCTCACAGAGAGAGCGCCTGACATCATTTCCCATTAAAGAGGCACATTCTCCCACTGCTGTTGGCAGGGAGAGACGGAGAGGGAGCGGGACGGTTGGCTGTTCGCCCCAAACTGAGGGACAGACATACTTCCATCAGTGAATGAGCTGTAAGCACATTTTCCTGACGCCCTCGCCGTGTCATTATGATTGACCCAACAAGTGTTTGTCTTCTGGCCTCTGGATCAGGAAATGACACGGCACAAACCGGGACTCTTTGTTGCCAAATCACTGCAATTGTTTCACAAATAGACTCCCTTTCGAATTTCACGAGTGAGAATTTTGAATTGAAATGCCCACGTCGCACAGGAAGTTGGATTGGAATCGGAATTGGATTGACGGGAAGAGAACATTACCGAATTGCAACTCGAAATGAAACGTAGGTAATGCATTACTGGGAAATTAATCCTTCCTATAACCTGATAAAATATACAAACAACAAACATCAATAAAGTTCATCAACTATTTATCCATATCTATTTATCCATCCATCGCTGATATTAATGAGCCTTTAGTTTCCCAATCATTTTAGGGCTCATTACGATCATATCAGCTTCTTTTTTCCGTGACTGTTTAGTGTTGATTTATTGATGCTGGTTTAATTTTCTGGCTTACAAGTCATGTTATTGTTTGCTGACTGCCGGCATTATTCAGGCATTAATTCTTCCTTTATCTCTGCTGCGTTCTTTTACCTTTTATGTTTGGCTTTATGGTCACAAAAACATAAAAATAATCAAACATAAAAATCCTTTCAACTTTAAGCACACATATTTATAGTGATAATTATTTAGAAAATACTTCAACATTATTAAGATTATAATTATTTGGATATGCGTTTTATCTCAGTCTTCTTTGAGAATATTAAATCTATGCTGTTTTTAACTGAATAATTGGGCCATAAGTTATGCTTTTGCAGCATCATATTTCTGCCTTAAAGGCCACTTTTTTTATAGTAAAAAAAGACAGCGCTTGTTAATATTAAACATATGAAGTAAAAAACAACAACAATTTGTCAATATCTATTTCTACTCTCTCTCTCTCATTTTTTTCTATTTTCTGTTGTATCTTTAATATTCCCGGTAACACTTTACAATTACCCCTTTTCCACCAAAAAAGAACTGGTTTCGGAACTGGTGCTGGTTCAGAAGTTGGTTCGGAGTTGGTTCAACTTGCGAACCGCTTCAGAACCTGTTTGTTTTTCCACTGACTAGAGCGCCCAGGGAACGACGTCGTTACGTCACTGTTTACATCGCCATACGTCTTGCAAGTACAACATTACTTTGGGATTATCTCTAACTCGTGTATCAAGAAGGCTTTAAAAAACAATCGAAATGTGTAGGTCTTTTAATATTTTCGTTTGATATGTAATCTTTTCTGATAAGTTATGTACCCCTGTCTTGTGTCTATAATGTCTTAATATAAAAAAAAATAAAAAAAATAGAAACGCTTGCGTTAACTTCAAGCATAACAATTACAAAGGCGGACTCCGTCGTGTTTCTGCAAATGTTTCTCTTGGCTTTGCGATCCTTTATTATGGTCAGAAAAGATGTTTAGAACACATCTAAACCCGCCCCAGCCCCCGACGTAAGCATGACGTGGTAAAAGAACGGTTCTAGTCCAGCAAAGAGTTGGTGCCGCTTTGGAACCAGTTCTCCTGGCCGAGAACCGGTTCCTTGGCTGTCGAAACACAAAGAGACTGGTTTACGCGCAGGCACCGGCTCCGAACCGGCTCTAAAAATGCTTTGGTGGAAAAGGGGCTAATAAGGTTCATTAGTTAACATTAGCAAATGCATTAACTAACATGAACTAACTATGAGCAATGCATTAGTCACAGTGTTTATTAATCTTTGTTAATGTTAGTTAATATAAATACAGCTGTTCATTGTGCGTTCATGCTAGTGAAAAGACTAGTTTTAAACAGTCTAACAGTGCGTGTCCACTAGCGCGAGAGCGGAGAAAGTGTTTTCAATTAATTCCTATGGAAGTTAGAGCTTCACGCACGCGCAGTGGATTTTGGGATTGACAGCGGACCGGAGAAAGTGTTAAGAGCCTTATAACGTTGGGCAGTTTTTGACTTTATGCATATATCAAGCGAAAAAGCGGTCGGCATCCAATTGATGTGTGGTTCGGGATGTGACATCTGTTTTGAGATTTTAAAAATATGCAAATTGTACCGGAGTTTATGCTGGATTTAATGCGTGAATAATTTTGTTTACAAATTAGATGCTTTGCAGTTGTTATATAGGCTATGTTAAATAATTTTGGATGTGTTCATTGTGATTGTACTGGCTGGGTTTATAAAAGTTTATAAAATTGACAGGATATCTTTGCTTGGGGCATTTATGTAAACAAAGCTTGTCTATTTCCGAATGTAATCGAGTGCATCTTAGATGATTATACTGTGTGTGTTTATGTTGAAAAAACAAAACAAAAAAAAACAGATTAAACACACTCGCAACAGACACACCCCAAAGCGGAGACGTTCTAGGCGTTGCCAGCGGCACTGAGTGGAGTTTTGCCACCGTATTGGTGCGTTCACACCGGACATGAATAGCGCGTCAGGCGCAGAATGATTTCAATGTTAAGTCGATACAAAGACACGCTGCGCACGTAAAAATTCCTGCGGTGAAAATGAGGCATAGAGCGCAGCACGGTCAGACGCGAATGCGCCTCGTTCACACAATTGAACGTCTGGCGCAGTTAAGCGTGAATGATTTAGCTAGTGCTATTTGTGCATTCACGAGTTTGATGCGGATTTCGCGTCTGCCACCCGAGTTTGGCGCCAATTTGCGCCACGTTAACCAATCAGGAGCCTGCTGCTTGCTCACGTGGTGAAGTATCTGGATGCTTCAATAAATTATTTTAACAGTAATATGACTAAATGCCTGGTGTGGTTCTAATGCACAACAAAGCAACTATTTTATCACTTAAATCTTTATTTCAATATATGAGACATGTTCATTTTGTAATGAATGTTATTTCATATCTAGATTATATGAAATATTATTATGATGTAAAGACAACCAACTGGATGTGAGGGAGAAAAAAAAAAAATCACAGGACAGGTTAATGACTTTGAGGCTGGCTCTATTTATCATCAAAACAAATGACAGATTAGATGGATGAGGGTGATGGTGACTCTCGATGAATGCTCGATCAACATAAAAAAAGATGGCCGCCAACAGGTTACGATTCTGATGCGCGTGACGCACGTAAATTTCGCTTCAAACTTTTGTTTTTTACATGTCAGTTTCACTCTTGACGCGTGAATTAACACAAAGTGGTCAAGCGTGTACAAACTAGATGCGGTAGACACGAATTTGACACGCCATTCACGTGCCGGTAGGAACGCGCAGTAAGGTGGTTTGCATGTCTTAAAGCAACACTATGTAAAATTTTACCTTAAAATAATGTTTCCAAAATCTTATCAGTGGTTCATCATGTTGTAACAGGGTGAAAGGCACTTCTGCCATAGCCTGACGGGGTCTGCATCGCTTTTACTGGCACTACAGAACTCCGGGATTCCGGTAGTAAGCCGACCACAAAAATAACTACAAAATTCAACTGCTTTACGCCAAGCGTTACAATAGACATTATTTAGTTTTTCTTAGTTTCTGATGTCGCAATACATCATCCTGAAAAATCATCATGAAATCATGTAACATACTCTACCTTGTCTGTGGACATTGTTCATTCCAAAGCCAGTGCTGGATAAACAAACGAGCGTGTGTGCGACGGTAGGCTAAATTAATTACAACGGCGTTAATGGACAATTTATTTTCCAACCAGTAGGCGACCGAAGAGGAAAAGTTCCATGGTGTTGCTTTAACAGGCTGACTAGCTGATCTCCAATCTTGACCAGCTGACAAATGCCCAAAATCCCTGTAAAACCATCCTGAACACTGGAATCCACTACGATTACCAGCAAACCACCTTCAAACAGAAGATATTGCAGTCTATATAAGATATTGAAGTCTACATAAACAAACGGTACATTTCCGGCTCCTTGAGACCCTACTGTTTCAAACAGCCTGCTGGAGAGTGTGGGCAGAGCTTCATAAATACCGTTTATATAACGGACCATCAGTCATGATGAAGTCCACGCACTGACAACTGGATAAGGTCACTACTCTAAACTCTGTTCTGCGATCACTTCTACTTTACCATATTTCAGTTGAACGCTCTTTTACATGAATGCATTGGACTGAGGGTTTGATCCCAACTTGAGTTAAAGACATTTGAGAAGACATGCTAATGAGCTTGTTGATATGCTAATGAGGCTGCATAACACAGTTCAACCTAATGAATGCAGAAAGAAACAGACAAGACAGCAATGCCAAATGTCAAAGTTTAAGGACAATGTATTCTTGTTTGTTGAAATATTCGCTAAAATAGACAGATCCAGAAAAAAGTGCTTTCATTAACATCTCTTAGATTAATGCGATTCATTTAAGCAGTTACAAAAGGCAATGCAACAAAATTGACTAGTCGGCATCCAGGTATTATCTATTTTATAAAAAACACAATGTCTTCATATCAAAAAAAGAGACAGATGGCATGTAATCTTGATGTTGCACTAAAAACGCATCAAATCAAGGGCAAGTCAAGTCAACACTCAATTATCCGATTATCTAAATATGCGTTTCCTGCATTTAGCCCCACAAACTCAATTACAGCCTTTTGTCTGCCTCCAGAAACCTCTCGCTAGATAAAATTATAGGCTACATGTCCCATGATGCCACTGAGATTCCACGGGAGGCCATTAAAAGCGTTTCACACACAACAGAATAACCAGAGAGAGGGAGAAAAAGAGACTAAAACAACTTGAATAAAAAGCAAGCGACTGAATAATCAACCGCCACCTGAAACCACTCAGTCAACCCAAATGATTCAATTACCCTTCACTGCCCACTGACGAACAGACACAACTGTGTTTTATAGATCGAAAGTCAAATGATGTTTTGATGCAAGAACCTCTTGTGACTGACGTGAACACATTAAACATGTCTGTCATCCAGCTCTCTCTCTTCTTGGTAAGTCTAAATCCGCCCCCTAGTTTAGAAGTAAGTCCACTGGCAAAGCTATAAGAAACATTATTTTCCTTTTTTTCTTCGCATGACACATTGACATGTCAATTTGACAAGGGAAATATACACAATCATACAATACATTTCAATGGGTGAAAAGTATGATTTTTTTTGCCTTCGAAATACAATTGAGTACAAGCATTGAATTTCAACAATATTCAAGTAAAGTAATCCCCCACTATAATATTCAGTAAGTAATGAAGTACTTTGCAGCCGTGTATATCACAATGACCCCACAAAATCCATAGATTTACACTTCACACAAATTTTCAGAACAAACTGGCCTACTGAGTGATAAATTATTCATGTTTTAGTATTTAATTGACAGCTTTAGAACTATTATAGATTAGGGTCATTGTCAGAGGTGAATCTAGAAACAAACTAGCCATGTTTATCCATTCAAGTGAAGTACAGTTTGAAGTCCACTGAAGTCTAATGATGCGTTGATGCAATTTCCACTGAAATGGGGAAGCTAAGGCGGGGCATCTTGAATGGCTCCTCCCCTTTTCAAAAAGCCAATAGCGTTTTAGTTTACCTCACAGACTCGTACAAAGTCGTACTCGACGGCACCATGGGAGCAAATCTGAGCGCTGATGATGCGTCGGATTCCATAGAGGTGTGAATAATTTCTAACCGTTTCTTTCTTAACCAATGTACAGTTGGAATATGGAATAAAACTTGAGCGTTTGAACAACAGAAAACACAACTTATTGCTCTGACGTGTGTCAACGCCCACTTTTGCCAGTTGGTGTTTATAGCATAGGGGGCGGGACACTTTAGATTCTAGAGAGCATTTTATTGGACAGAAGATATGATCATCGGTGATGTCATAAAAATATATAATCCATTTTAGCGGAAGTGAGAGACAGTTTTGAATTGTTATATCTCCCAAATGCGAATTTTGTCATTGTTTTGGAACAAACCAGCTTATTCATAACCTTAAAGCTACACTGTGTGATTTTTATCCCCATCTAGTGGTGAAAAGGTATATGACCATCCAGTGAATATTAGTTTCTGTTCCTCTCAATTTCGATTTCGTTTTAACTCCTACGGTGGCCAATGTAGTCCAAGATTAACATGGCTTCCAGTTCGATCTCGTCCATGAGTGTTAACTCAAACAAACGCGAAAGGCGAAGCTTGAATTAACGTGTATGTCCCTCTTTGGCTAATGTACTTTCAAGATGGAGGGGCAACATGGCGACCGACATTAGAACCCCTTACTCGTATGTATTTTCAATGGCATATTATACACTCATGAGAATACTTTATTACTTGAACGAAGTAAATATACATTAATGAACACATATATTTTTGAAAGAACTAAGTGTTTTTAGCTAAGAATAAACTAAAAGAGTTACACAGTGTAGCTTTAAGGCTAATATATTAATACTAAACACTAAAAAACTTTGATTTGGCCTTTAACTTACAAAATGATTTTCATGATTTTTATGAAAATCTACAATGGTTGCCATAGTTTAATAGTAAAGCACAACTATATTTTTTCGCAAATAGGAAAGATTTTGCAGAAACTATGAATAAAATTAAACCCATATTATGATAGCTTCTTACTTTCATTTAATTTAAATAACATAGTTTAACTTGCAAGAGTATCGCAACATTTACCGAAGATTTTCATGCTATCATACACTGAGAAATAAAACTCCTTTCCAAATATCTCTAAAGAAAGAAACCGTGAGACAATGTACAACAACGTACTAAAGCTGGATGATAAAATGACATTGCAGACGTACCATAATTCACAGACTCTACGGGAAAACTCTACAGGCTTAGCTAATAAGTTTAACCTTTAAGCATTTCAGCTTATCAGGAGACTGTAGGCAAAGAACACTTGAGCAAACGTCACATTAGCATTCCAGCGCTGCATTGATGGCAGTAGTCGAACAGAGAACTGTGTAGGCGACACAATCTAATGGGGTCAATGTTGGTGTGGGGACGCAGCAGCAAAAGTATAACACTTAAACAGATTTCCCATTGTGGCAAACACTTATGTACGTGAAAAATAAGCATGCTGACACAAAAAAAACAACTTTTTTGCAGTCTAAGCAGCTTGAAATCTGTGGAATTGTACAATGATGGGCACTTTATATCTTTTTCACGGTTCGGGGCGAGTGACTTTGAGGCCTTCTAGAGAACATTTTACCCTGAGAAGATGTTAAATCAACTCCCTCCCACTAGAGACGGAGGAGGGGAACAACGGAGGAAAAATCTTTAAGCCGTTTTTACGATTCTGTGGAGCTGCGACAAGGGCGCCGCTGATCTACGGGGATCATTTTAACGTAATTCACGTTGTCAGCGGCTTGTTGTAAACCTGCCCGTTTAATTGTACAGCCCTTTTGTTCCATGGTATCGTGTGTAGCCAAGCATGTGATTGCTTTATCAGGGGTATTATGGAAAAAAAAAAGATGTTATTAAATTTCTGCACCCAAGTGAACGGTCATGACAAGTTACCAGTTCAACCATAAATGTAGAGTCCAGTTGAATCTCAGCTTTAAAATGTGACATTAATACTCGTTCGCACAATCTGGGGACATCTGTAGAAATATTGGAGCCTTTCTACAGCTGAAAAAAAGAGATGTACTGGCCGTTTGCCATGCTAAAGGGCATCACGTGTCCTTCCCAAGAGAAGAGCCAGAAAGAGACAATAGAAACCCAAGAACTGTGAAGAAAAATGTCATTTGAAGAGACCACGAAACTGTAATTGGGCCTTTCTGGCACAAAGAAATGGTAGAAATTGAAATATCAGCCAGTAAATGTACCAACACAACAGGTTTAACAGAACAATAATAAACAAAAACATGATTTCCGCAAGAAAGACCTTGTTTAGTCCCATAGAAACACTTAGGCAACTCATAAGTCAAAAATTAAACCCAAACTTAAACCTAACCATGATTGTAATACAGGAAATATTCATTCATGACTTGATCATTTCACCGTGTTATTAAAAATAGAACCCTTCTGCAAACCCTAAACCTATCCATGATGATTGCAATGGGAAATAATGTTGAAAGACGTTTCTTATGCTCACCAAGGCTGCAACCATTTCATAGAAAATACAGTAAAAACAGTGCTATCATTGCAGTTTAAAATAACCGTTTTCTCTTTTAATATGTAATTTAGTCCCGTGATCAAAGCTGAATTTTCAATGCTGAGTCTTCAGTGTCACATGATCCTTCAGAAATAATTCTAATATGCTGATTTGTGGCTCAAGAAAGATTTCTGATTCTTATTAATGTTGAAAACAGTTGTGCAACTTCACATTTATTGGTGGAATTCTTTGATGAATAAAACATTCAAAGGAACAGCATTTATTTGAAATAGAAATCTTCCGTAACATTATGAAATGTCTTTACTGCCCACTTTGATTAATTTAATGTATCCTTGCCCAAAATAATGAATTTATTATAAAGAAAATCCCCAAACGTTAACCCTTAAATGCATGAATGTTTCGCCAACTACATTTATTATTACATATTTGGCTCTCTTGCGAGCCGGATCTATATCTAACACAGATGGATCTCTTACCTTACCTATTGATTATTGGGAAAACAGGCATTATTTTAGAGTTTTTTCTTGTTATATTGTTTTTTACTTAATTGATTGAGGAATACAAAGAAGGTTGATGTATATCTTTAAAAAATGAGTGAGGAGGAGGGTGGTGAATGACCTCCTGCTCACTAAAAAGCAGAGGTATGCGTTTAAGAGTTAACAGTGATTTAAGTTAAATGTGATTTGAGGATATTATAGGTTACTTTGGGAATTATTGTACTAGGGAATGATAACCAATGGGGATGCTAAAACACTTGGTTTGCCATGTGTACAGCCATCCTCAGGCTTCTCTTCTCAGTCAGGATAACATTTTTTCCAAATCTGAATCTGTCAATTGTTATTATCTAATCACCCAATCACGTGGCAGTTGCTTCAATGCATTTAGGGGTGTGGTCCTGAACTGAACTCAAAACTGAATGTCAGAATGGGAAAGAAATGGGATTTTAGCAATTTTGAGGACTGGAAAAATATTGCCTGGTCGGATAAGTCTTGATTTCTGTTGAGACATTCAGACAGTAGAGTCAGAATTTGGCATAAACAGAATGAGAACATGGATCCATCATGCCTTGTTACCACTGTGCAGGCTGGTGGTGGTGGTGTAATGGTGTGGGGGATGTTTCTTGGCACACTTTAGGCCCCTTAGTGCCAACTGGGCATCGTTTAAATGCCACAGCCTACCTGAGCATTGTTTCTGACCATGTCCATCATCTGATGGCTACTTCCAGCAGGATAATACACCATGTCACAAAACTTGAATCATTTCATACTGGCTTCTTGAACATGACAATGAGTTCACTGTACTAAAATGACCCCCACAGGAGATATGCGTTTAAGAGTGAACAGTGATTTCCAACACAGTCTCATGAAGATGCGTATCTATACCACGAGTGTCATTTCTCGTGGCATTTATACGCCAAAAATGGTTTTTGCCATTTTGCCATTTTTGCAATCGTGTGCCATATACACGCAAAAACTGTTTTTGGCGTATAAATGCCACGAGAAATGACATTCGTGCTATAGATACGAACTTTCATGAGATCAGGCTCTGATTTCAGTTAACTGTGATTTTAGGATATGTGGAAACTGTTTAGCACAGCTAAGGGGAATAAGTTACTTTGAGAATTATTGTACTAGGAACTAATAACCAATGGGGTTGCTAAAAAAAAAAAAAAAAAAAAAAAAAAAATCAAGTTTGCCATGTATACAGCAATCCGGAGGCTTCTCTTCTCAGTCAGGATAAAACATTTTTTTTCCAAATGTGAATCCATCCATTGTTCACTGGACGAGAGAGACAGTCTTTACTCTTTTGGGCTCCTTGTCAAATCCACAATTTGTTCGTCGTGCGTTTGCCGGTGCGATGCCAAAGGACACATTGGCGTTGCATATGCCATCGTGACCGCGACGTCTCCTGTGGACCCAACCGAGAGCTGCTCATCTAGTGCTCACCCCTCATGTCAACGCCGAAAATACAA
>JAQIUQ010000859.1:0-47500 GCA_030378365.1 Hybognathus amarus | reverse complement strand
CGGCGGACTGTGAATATCGAAACTAGGAATCGAAATTAAGTTTTGAACGCTTCCGGGAAAAGCGGAAAGATAGTCCCGGTTCCAATCGATACTCGATTCTCAATACCCAACCCTAGCCATAAGCGACTGTGTTCAAAGACGGCCATTTTGACATAAATTTTGCACGTGTCCGTTTAAGTGCAAATAGATGGGGAAGAGAACAGAATTGACAGAGTCTATTTCGCATCTTCTTGCGCTCTCGAATGGTTTAAAATCGCTTGAATGTTTAAACTGAGAGGACCTAAAACACTTTCTCCATGATAGTTAAACATTATGATGGTCCGAACAGATGCAACTTCGATTCTCACACTTGACATTCGCACATCCTGCAATGTATCTCTCGCGGATTGAACACATCACGATATCAATGCTAACGCGATATATCGTGCAGCTCTAGCAACAAGTATGGAATTTAAATTTAGTTTTTCCCCAAAAATGCTTTAACCTCCGGCCTCTGCTCCATTTAGCAGATCCGCACCTCATTTTGAATTCTATTTTTACTTCGCCTACCAGGAACACAACATTGTTTGTGCTGTTTCTGTTCACATCAAATCAACACAACAGCACCTAAGGTCTATTACAGATCAGTCAAGCATTTCTCCAGCACACCATATGTTATAAAGTCTGAGTTTTTGAGAACTGATGTTCTGACGCCCTAAACGTTTTCTGATGGTTTGTTTGGTCTGTGTGAGAGCTCCTGAAATCGGCTGTCTGAAAGACTCCCCGTTACACTGAGGGACAAAAAGACTGACAGCACATCAGTTAAAGTGAATCAGACCTGCTTTAACCTCTCCTGAGATTGCAGTGGGAAAAAAATCCGACATATCGCGTTCTCAAAAGACCTGCTGACATCACCATCAAGTACTTTCCAGGTCTAGGATTTCACTTCTTTTTATTTTCCTGGTTCCTTTTGGTCCCTTGTCCACAAACACTCAAAAACATCCTGTTCGGGTAATCAGACTCCTTTGAATGGGGCTTAACTCTTGTGGCCTTTCTAAAAGGCTCCTACACACATGTAGAATATACACACACACATACATATGCACAGTTAAAGGCATAGCTCTCACAAAAAGGCTTTAAAAAAACTTTTTTCCTTGTATTTATCAATTTAGAGATTTAGGGCTTTTTGGCTTTTCCTTTTCCAAATGTTTTTTCAGACACGTGGAAAGAAAACATCCAAAAAATACACTTAAGAGTAACCTTTAAAAGCACTTTATCTATTTAAGTCTGTATATTTCAATTTCTGTATTCTGAAGTTGTATTATATATTTATAATTTGCCTAATTTTCTACGTTTTACGTTCTTAAAAATTGCGAAAATAACCTTTTTTTTCTGGCTGTTGATGACAGTGTGGAACAAGAATTGTGAACCTGCTTCATACAATGTTCAGATTTTATCCTAGAAATGTATGCAAATTACTGTATATTTAATTAGATTGTAACTGTATTATTTTATGCCTCGTTTGCATATTTAAACATGTTTCAGAAACATGTAATACAAAAAATGACAAAAAATAAAGTATGGAGTTAAGTCTTTACCCTATACCTGTGCAGACTTTGCCTGTTCCTTAAAAAAAATTTAGCTTTAGAAAATTTGAATATATTGTCTACAAATCTTTAAATTGTTTTGATAACAGATCATTTGTAAATTAATTTTAATGGACAAAAATTTAAATATATTTTAAAAAATGAAAATTGTACATATATACATCAGAGCTGTCAAACGATTAATCGCATCCAAAATAAAAGTTTGTGTTTACACAATATATGTGGGTGCACTGTGTATAAATATTTTATATATATATATATATATATATATATATATATACACACACATGCTTGTATATATTTAAGAAATATTTCCATGTATATACTGTATATAGATTTATATATAGTTTATATTATATATAAATATTTTATATATAAATAATATTTTTTTCTTAAATATACATGAATGTGTGTGTATTTTTATATATACAAAATAATTATACACAATGCTATCTATATATCTATATTGTATTATGATTTCTATCTATCTATCTATCTATCTATATCATCTATCTATTTATCTATCTATCTATTATTTATTGTCTATTATCTATCTATTATTTATCTATCTATCTATCTATGTATCTATGATTGATGTATTATTTGATGTATTATCTATTGAGAGAGAGAGAGAGAGATGAGAGAGAGAGAGAGAGAGAGAGAGAGAGAGACTAGATGTAGGCTACCACTTTAAAAGCAATTGTAGAGGTGACAATTGGCAGAATGTGTTTTTTTACATTTTGGTTTCTTTTGTTGTCAGGATCTAGCACTAATTTAGTACCAGGGAAAGTGACAGATTATTCATATAAACCGTCCCTTTAACGGAACAATGCAGCCTCACGGAACAATGAACCTTGCGAGTTCCTGTCACAATAATGAATCAGGTGTGTTCTGTACAAACTCTCTTTCTCTCACAGTCGCTCCTGTAGAGTGAGTCTGTGTGTGTGCGTGTGTTGTCTCCTGTCGTACTGTGGGAATATATGGTCAGGGTAATTACCGCTATCTGAGACGGTGCTACCGTCCTCACGGCTCGAACCCTCTGGGACTGATCATGCCCCCACTCTGAGCACCACTACTGATGCCTGAACGACCCCTTCGCTGTCCTTCACTAAGTGATTCATCAAAGAAAGACAAGGCCACACAGAAACACAGACCTGCGATCAGGAACAGATCAGAGGAGAGTAACAAGTGTGACACGGACTGAAACACACACACTTGAGACTGCCATCATGATGCTACTCAAAGCACACACAAGGTTTAAGACTTAACTAATCAATTGTGGAGAGCGGTGCACATGTTAAAGGGATAGTTCACTTTGAAATACATTTTTGGTAAGTTTTAGCTTACTGCAAGGGCATCCAAGATGTAGGTGTCTTTGTTTCCGCAGTATTTTCAACTTTGATATTTTTAGGTCAAACCGTATGTGTCTGTCAGTCATATAATAGAGGTCTATGGTCACCACCTCAAAGAGCATGCACAGAGAAGTCCAAATTAAACATGATTTAATGACATTGATGGCCTAAGACATGAAATCGAGCTGATTTGTGTGAAAAAACGAACAGTATTTATATCGCTTTTACCTCTTGTAACCACAGCCACGTCCAAGTGTATCTGAGGCGCTTCGGTCTGCAAAAGCGGCGCAAGTGACCTTCGCACGTTGACGAAAAATAACGCTTTCTTGTTGTATATATTCGAAATCGTCTTCCATTGCATTTTCTTGTTTTTTGTCTAAATATGTTTAGATCTACACAGTGAAAGGTAACACTTCGAAATCTTTGGTGTAAACAATACAGTGCACGTTACACGCAACAGAGATCACTTCACTTCCTGGCTGAGGTAACAAGAGGTCAAATCAATATAAATACTGTTCTTTTTCTCACACAAACCACTTGTTTCATGTTCAGGCCATCAATGTGTATTTACATTTCGAAGTCATTAAATCATGTTTAATCTGGACTTCTCTCCATGCTTGAGGTGATCAACCTGCATATAGGACTGACAGACAGGGGCGAGAGTTAACCTAAAAATAATTGAAAATACTGCGGAAACAAAGCACCTACATCTTGGATGCCCTTAGGTAATCTAAAACATATAAAAAATGTACATAACATAACCTTTAAACTCTCACATAATAGAATATTCAAACACTCACAACAGTAGGCTATTTACATTTATTTAAAAACATATCAAACTTAATTTAATTTCACTTAAACATGAATGAACATCAGAAGTTATGTTGTTTCAATCGTGGAAAGACGTCATTACACACGTCCTCTGACGTTAATCTGCTTAATCCTGTATGGTTTGTATGTTCGAACACAATGAAATAATTGAAATAACAGGAAAAAAAATTATTTTGTGTCCAAGTAGGACTTATGTCCTCATACGAAAGTAAGCTAGATCTGACGAAACCTTTGGGAATGTCCTCGTTCATAAAAATAAAGTAATTAATGTAACTAAAAATAACTAAAATTAGAGAATCCCGACCGGCAAAGGGATTTTGAAGGCCGAATACCGATACAAATATTTGTTGGTTTTAAAATCCGATATTCCGATATATCGGCTCGATATTTTTTTATATATATTTCAGAAAGCGCGCAACAAAACATTAACAGATTTCCCTAACATTAGTTATTTGTAGTTATTTATGAGTTTTAACTAAAATAATAATAATAATGCATTTTAAAAAGAAACTTGTTTCTTTTATTGTCAGCAACAGAACAGACTGATGATAGTGGCATTAGCTAGCCTATGTCTCGTGTACCAACTCAACGAGTGTTGCCAACAGGCACAGTGTAGAGTGCCCTCTGCTGGACAAACTATACAACTCTAACACTCATGACATGGTTCAAGCGTGTTTCGTCCATTTTTATTTTATTTTTGAAGTATTCATTTATCGCAGCCATTATAACTGCCGGACACCGATAGTTTGGAAAATGCCTTAATATCGGCCATGCCGATATATCGGTCTGGCTCTAACTAAAATAATTGAAAATCCAAACCTTTTCAGTTATAATTATGGTGTAGGTTTTGTTCAGTCTACTGCATATTCAAAAACAGAAGCAGATAGCCAAGTAACGAGTGTGTATGTGTTCTGTCACTGTGTGTTGTATATATGTGTTTATAACTGAAATTTATGTCAGGTAAAGGTGCACTGACCACACACTGCCAAAAACACTGAGCGAAAGCACCATGAGTGTGTTTTACGGTGTGCTGGTAGTTCCTTATTTCAGAGTGAATTTAAATGAGTCAACACACATACATTTAAAGAGCCTACAGTCACTGTCTAACACATCCTTAGCAACTGAAAGAACTGCCTTTAAGTCTCGAAAGCGTGTGTGATTTTTGTTTTTGCCAGTAATCAGCTCCAAACCCAATTGCACAGCTTGTGTAAATCTCACTTAAACCAGATCACACACACAAGTTTACTTCACCATTCTAATCAGCTTTGATGCTAATTCTATGACTGTGCAAGCTAACCTACGTCTCAAAAATAAAATAGTTGTATATTACTGTATTTATAATGATTTTTAATCTCAGAGGACGTCCCATAAGTGAGGTTGTCAGGTTTCGCTGAACTTCTGAAGACGCTTTGTCCTAAGGCACCACAACTGAACACACAAACAAATTTAGTAAATGATCTCAAAAATAAACTGCATTTGAACACAACACAAACACCCGCCATATGTGAAGAACATATAAGTGCTTATAAAGCACACACACACACTGAATAGCTCAAGGATGTGAGTTTGGAATAATGCTCTGCTTCCATTATGAGCAGACAGCCACAACTTAATTATCCTTGACCAGAACACACATAGACCACAATGGATGGAACAGGAGAATTTACACACATATGCACAAGACACAAACATGATAAACAACTGAGCACAGAACAATATAAGCTAAAACACATGTATGCATCTAAAATGTATCGTAATCATCACATATGTAGCCAATACAGATGAGCATATACACTAAACAACCACCGAACAGTACTGACCACCCATGAGTTTGTTAGAATTCACATAGCTCTGATCAAGATTTATGGATGGGCCCCGCTCTTTTCAGGGCCCAATGTGTCGAGTTCCAAACTGTACTTGAAGACGGAAAAATAAACCGACCATACCATGAGTGATTTATCACAAGAAGAAAGCCTTCCAATTACAATCATGGATTCTGAAATTAAATCAACTTGTATAAACACAAGTAAAGAGACAATAATCAATTCTAAACACATTGTTCTAACATTCTGCCTCAAAATTGGACTGCAGCTGGGAACATCCCAAAAACAAAACTGTGCAAAACTCAATCACAAATGAAGCTGTGCAGAGTGCAAACATCCCTGATTCAACATCTTTCATTCATTTGATCCGACATTTTTGACCTAAATAAATGGCTTTCAAAGGTATACATCTAATCAAGCTCCATTTCCCTTGGAACGCATGACCACGGAAAGCTGCCAAACTGCAAATCTACTGTACATAATCTGAATTAAAATCTGGCTTAAAATTAATCACAGTGCAACATCGCAAATGTCTTACACACAAGGCAAAATGTTAATACTTTCACATAGCTGAATCAGCAGAGACTGATGCTCAACACACTTATTGTTTGAGTTGCTCAACAAGTACCCTAAAAGCCAAATGGATTATTAATGAAAATATTGTTTTTTTAGTAACATTCAAAACTGCATTTGCCTGATAATTTCGGACTTGCGAGATGATATCCACATATTCTGAGATAAGATGTCAGAACTCCGACATAGAAGTTCGAATTCTGAGAAAAAAAGACAGAAGTGTGACTTTTTACTCAATTCTGACTTCTCTCACAACTGCAAATGTTTATACATGTCGGTAAATTTTGACATCTTCTCAGAATTGTGGTATATAAACTTTAATTGCGACTATCAGGCAAATTCCAAGGGAAAAGTTCCCCCTCAATAGTTTAAACTCAGAATTCTGACTCTGATATCTCACTCCGTCTCAATATCTGGAATTGTGACTTTATATTCTCGCAATTGTGACTTTATATTTTTAAATTCTACTTTACACCGCAATTCTTACTTTATATCTGTACGCAATTTTGACTTTATAGCTCAGTATCCTTTGCTTTATATCTGGCAATTCCTACTATATAATTTATTCCTACTCATTATCACGCAATTCTACTTTATATTTTAATTCTGACTCTTTATATCTCGTAAATTTTTGACTTAGATCCAATATTCCTGACTTTATATTTTCGTGTTCTCTGACTTTATATTTTAAATTTGACTTCTAGTACTGACGCAATCTACTAATATCACGAAATTTGACTTTAGATTTACGCATTTTAATTTATATTCTCACAAATTTCTGACCAATATCACGCAAATTCTGACTTTATATCACGTAATTGTGACTTTATGTTTAAATTTGATGATATTCTTTAATTCACTTTTATTAATTGCTGTAGAAAAAAGTCAAAATCGTGATACAAAAAAAGTCGCAGTTGTACCTTTTATATTTTTTCATCTGATGGTGGAACAAGCTTCCGTAAATAAAACAGATTTTACCTATTTAATATTGTGATCATTCAGAAAACGGTTTCGTAAATAAAAAACTTTTGGTAACATTATTTTAGGGTTCATTTCTTGCTATTGCTGATTACACGCACATGAACCTTAAAAGCACATATAATAACAAGCTATCAGCCAAATCAGTCGTAGTTAATAGTGAATATGTGTTTTAGCAATTAAGTGTTACCAGATTTCTTCCTTAAAGAGAAAAAAAGCAATACAACTACTTTATAGAAGACATGATCAATTATGAAATCACCCATGGTACCAATTAACACTTAGCAACAGAGCACCAATAAATGATCACCACAAGCGCATGACACACACACAGGTGTTTTGTCTTATAAAAGGTTGCCTTGCCGATCAATGTGCTTTTGATTTGAGCCCATCCACACTGGGACGACAGTGACGTAAGGAGCAACTTTAGCAAGTTTATGGGTAAATTACCTCAGTGAACAACATCTTGTCAAACAGAGCTCTAACAAGCTATCGACCCATCTTGCGCCGCGCCCAGATCCAAGCTTGCTCCTGCTTTCGGTAACACTCAACCCACTGAAAAGCAGAATTCATCTCCACCGACGTGACGAACTCAGACCCCAACAAAAACACATCAGGGAAAAAACGCTGGAGGAATATGGAGAGGAGAGAGATATTTACGAGCAGAGAAGACGAATGTGGGCGAGCCGATGTGGGTGGGTGGTCCAATTCAAGCCCGAAATCACTTTAAAATTAATTCAGTTTCAAGCTTAGCACCAGCGCCTCCAGTTCAGGAAGACCAGCAGTTTCTGATCTCACATACACATACCATGACGCTAGAAATATAAGCATGTTATGGATTTCTCATCACATGACTTCCTGATGAGAAAATTAGCCCTGTTTGGTAACACTATTTGATGTCAACTAACTGTCATTAGAGTATGAGTAGAGTGTCTGTTTAATATCGACCAACACTTCAGTTTGATGCTCCCCAAACAGACATTCTACTGACTACAAGTAACATTGCAACTACATGTAAGGAATAATTGACGACAGGCCGTTGAATTATTAGAATAGTGCAACCTCTGAAGGTGGTAATGCTGGTCACGGGATTATCTTCTCCAGACTATTTCAATGGCCTGAAGTCGCGGCTTGTGGAGCATACACAAGTTACCACACCTCAAAACATTGTTCAGATGAATTCATATCAAGAAGACATTTGTCAAAGTTTTCTGACATTAAAGCGCTCGTGACACGTACAGTAGGACTAATTTATTACACGTCTAATCCCATGCTTCCGCTGGCTAATTCCGAAACGTCATTTTAGAGTTATTAACGAAGGTTTGAGCCACTGATAGAAGACTAATGTATGGGGGACACTCTAACCAACTCACTGAAAACACTCTTGAACACCGACTGTTTCCATCGACTGTAGCAGATCTTGCAAACACCAACTGTGAACACAGACTGAACGCGCTGCTGAACGCCGCGTTTGGGCATGATCAGTCAGAAGTATAAAATTACATTCATAACTGGCCTTAGTAGGCCTAAGTGTGTCCGGCTTTATGCAGTTATTAATGCAGTTATTAGAGGAAGAGAAAGATGTTAAAATAATGAGACACGAAAAGCATGTGCGTCAATATTATTTATTTATTAATTAAATTTGTTTAATTAATTCGTTCATTATTTGTTTTCTGTAATTGACAGTAGATAACCCAATAAATGACATGCACAAAGCCCTTTTAACAAGTAGGCCTATCAATAATTATTTATTTATTCTATATTATCTGGAATAATTACGAAAATCTCAATTAAGTTATATAGCCTATTCAGTTTAATTTAGCCTATTATAGACAGGATTAGTTTATTTACTAAAATTAAACTGTATGTGTCAATTGATTGTGAAGTTAGACATCAAAAATTGCAGATCAGAGCGCATGGGGCTGCATGTTTTTTTCTTGTTATGAATTGTATCCTATTTTCCGTTAACTACGCACAGTGATCTGGAAACGTAATACGGTCAAACCTGCCTGAAACTTACTTTAGCGGTGTGTTTCCCTGAAAATAATTGCACACCTTAGAACGTTCTCAACCAATCAGAATCAAGCATTCAATAGCCCTGTATTATAAGTGAACATATTATACTAACCCGAACCTAAACAGTCTGTTACAATCTACTAGTACTCTAATGAGACTTAGTTCACATGTAGTTTAAAAGTTACTTATAGTTAGTTGAAGTGTTTAGCCCCATACGTTGACCAGACCTAGCATGAAGCTTCATGTTACGTTACAATCACCTTGCCATTGCTTTAATTCGTTTTTTGTTTTTAATTAAGAAACTCTGATTGGATGATATACTAAATGGCAAGTGATATGAAATAGCGCAAAATGTTTTTCTTTCGACAAAAATGTCTTTCAAAGTATGTACTTTTAATGTGTTGTTCACAATAAGACCAGGATTATTTATCAAGAAAGTAAACAGGGTGCTTTGATTTCATCTCGACTTTAAGCAAGTTTCCTCTGCGAAAGAAAAAATCAATCATCAAAAAATAGTATTTTGGGTTTTTAAACAATCAATAAATTACTGTGACTAGTGCTGGGCGGTAAACCGGTTCAAACCGAAAACCGGTTTATATTTTCGTCACGATTTTGATTTTGAATAAACCGCCATACCGGTGTATTTAATTACACAACGTTCGGAACGACCGTTCTTGACGCGCGCGACCATAGAGTGCGCGACACTGTTTCAGACGGACTCTTTACCCGTTGCACTACTGAGCACTGACGAGTGTAAACCAACAAACAGCAGCGCTCTGATACGTTACATGGACGATGGATGCTGAAGAATAAGTACAACATGACAGTGATGACACCGAAGAAGAACTTGTGCCAAAAAGAGGAGCCGGGTCTGTTGTTTGGAGGTTTTTTGTTTTCCAAAAATCCGACGTCGACCAAACAACCATTTTATGTAAGTGCTGTCGGGCTAATATTCGCGCCAAAGGCGGCAACACAAGCAATTTGCTCCAGCGCCTTAGCCGCAAACATGTCTTGGAATATCAAGAATGTATTAAATTAAAGTCAGCCGCGGATTTAGCGCCTCCCACATCAGCATGTAACACGGGAAAGCTAAGAGAAAGTCGAGCCAAGTATTGTTTCCATTATACAGGATAATCCTGTGTGCCAAGTAAGTTAGCACTTTATATTTATTTTATGTTTGTTCTGGTTTTGAAGCAATACTTTTGAAGGAATAACTAATGCAAGTTGCATAATTTTGTTTTAATTTTTTTAATAGACCTCAAAAGCAATGCAAGACAAGATTTCCTTTTATATTTACTTGAATGCACGTAATGTTCCTGGATTTGTACTTGAACTAGCAAAAGTATTCCAAGTTGTTCTAATTGTGTTGTTTGAAAATAAAAGTTCTGTATTTTGACTGCAGTTGTCTTTTGTCATTTTGATTCCTCACTTCATTAGAATCAATGAATGGCTCTTATTTGCATACAACAGCATAATTTTCTGAGGCCATGCAAACCTGTATTACTAGTGTGGAATTATTCTACAATATTCACCAATAACAGTAAAATAGACCATACTAAGTCAATTTATTGCAGTAATTCCTCTCTTAACCAGTAGAAAATGCATTGAACACCTGACTATGCATGAAAAAAAAAAAAAAAAAAACACGTCATAAGCCAAAAAACCGTTATGATTTTGAAAAAAAAACGTGATATAAATTTTCGGTCAAACCGCCCAGCACTAACTGTGACACTAAGATAATCGCCAGTCCACTGATAGACAGAACAAGCCGTTTCTTTAAAAGACAAGGCGATATGTTTTCTATCAGAATAGCTTCTTTTGTAAGAGGGATGCTTTGATTCTGCTGTGATTCTTGGTTAGCGGCTGTTAAAGTGAGCCATGATTGGCTGGTTCAAATGATCAAGTTGCTTTTGATTGTCAGGAAAGTAAGAGTCCTTCTCAGACTGATTAACACAGTGTGTGTAAGTGTGTGTGTGGTCGGCACTGATGGTGGCATGCTGGATCAATACACATCAGGCTCGCGGCGAGAACATACAAGGGCGTCACGAATCGACAGCATGTGCTCAGAGCACTCCACACACACAGATCACACTATACACAAACACAACTAAATGACAGCGATTCACCTGTGTCTTTTAAACCATTGACAAAAATCACATCGGAACATTTAAATCGGTATTGGCCCAGCCTCTGACCCAAAGAAAGCCCTTATAAACACTGAAGCTCGAATCAAAATAGAGCAAATCACCGTTTAAAAGTAACTTGGCGCTTAAAATAATGATTGTTTCAATTGCATTGTTGCACTGAGTAGGTGGCGACAAGTGACTGAACTTGAAATAAACAAAATTATTGAATCAGATTTGTTTAAAAACGCTGATTCGTCAAGTAATGAAACAAATATTTATCAGTAAGTCATTTTTTTTAATATTCAGATTAAACATTTAAAATACACTACAACAATTGATATTCTGTCAGAACCTTTAGAAAAATTACATGAAATTTAATTTGGTTGTCTGTTCGAATTCGTGGGGGAATCTTGAAAAAAGTGCTTTTATTTTTGTTACAACTGTTAGTAAAAATGTTACTCACTAGCCATTTTTGAAATATGTATTTTGAAAAAAAATTGCTTTAAAAATTTTTTACTAAGAAATTGCTAGAAACTTACAAAGAAATTGTGATGCATTGAATTAAACATGAAAAATTAGAAGTTGAAAAACTGAAACGTTGAAAAATCATTACAGTGCAGTTATATTGTGTTCATCTTGTTCAGTTGTGTATTCTTAGCCTAAAATCACATGCTCAGATTTTCAACCGCCAGTCAACCAGTACTGGACTAAACCCTGCATTTCGCTCCGCTCTTTCTACCCATCCATCCATCGTTTCTCTTCTTCTGGTCTACCGAGCTGGATCAAACCCAATGTACTCATTCTGACTCTTATGTTATTTCCCAAGAAAGCAAACAGCACACACACCACTAAGCCACTGAACGCAGTCAATCCCACAACAGCACCAGCACTCATTAAACAGCCGCTCCCTTGAGCAGTAGTTCTTGACTTGAAGCTTTATTACCTGACTAATTACAATGCTGTTAATTAGCTGCTATGATCACTGAGAAACGCAAAGGAAAGACTGACAGGAAAGCAAAAGAACTGTGACTTTTGTCCAAACAAGGTGTTTAATAAGCTGAATCAGTAGGCTGACCCTACACAGACACGCCAACAAAAAAAATGCAATTATCATGATTTCTGGGATATGGTGCAATGGTAATACCATGGTTCTGGACATCTATGAAAATACTAGTGATGCACTGAAATGTATGCAACTGAAACCAGGCAGAAACAGCAATTCTCACGTTTTTGGTTTCAGCTGAAATAGTTTCGGAGGGCTGAAATCATTGACAGAAACGGTGAAGTTTAATTAGCACTTCTCTGATGACACATTTTGACTGTGTTGGTGTCTAATTCATGCTGACAACGTGAATATGCTGCAACAACCAAATATGTTTCGGGTGTGAACGCACTTCACTATGCATGAACGAAAATTATGCTCATTAAATTTATCAATTTTGGTTTCTGTGTTCCAGTAAACAAAAAGAAGAAGAAATTAACAACTGGTTTGATTTATCACCTGAGAAACACAAGCCTTGAGCAGCACAAACAGAGAGTCAGCCAAATATAATTTAGCTTAGTTTTCAGCTAAATGAAAAGTACAATTTTATGATTAAATTGGCATGATAAGAATGATAGAAATAATAGAAATGAACTTTGTAAAAATAGGTTGTTTTATATTTAATATTTAGTTCGGGTGGCTTACATAAAGAGGACAGGGTTTACTACCTATACTGCAGCCGGCCACCAGGGGGCGATCGGAATGCTTTGGCTTACTATTCAGAATGTGTGCGGCACATTCGGCGATTCGAATCATTCATTAAAACCGATTCATCCAAACAGGCTGAAAGTGTCTTGTCCACTGACTTTATGAATGGGTCATTGAATCATTGACTCACCTGTATTCATTCAAAAATGGTGAATCATTCAAGAACTAAACACTGCTTTTTCTTATTTTCATTGGCAGAGGAAAAAACTGCCGTAATTGACAATCTAGTGTCTAAAAATTGTCGGTTCTGAAAGCACCGCTCAGTTTCAGTTAATGCAACACAAATCATTCCTGTAATCCAACACAAACGGATTAGGTAAACTTAAGCTGTACATATATTTAAGCAGATTGAACCCAATCAAATTAAGTTCGGGCAAACAACTTTACATCGTCAATGCCTTTAGAAGGCACAGCAGAACATTTGAAGTCGATCCGACTAAAATCCCTAGGGCGAGTTCGTTAAATCGGAGTTAGTGTGTAAATCGTCCCAAAATGGCCGCCAAATTCAAAACGGTGGACTTCCTGTCGAGTTTAGGGTATGTGTTTTTGAGGCTTTTTTGTGCGGCTTGATATGATACATGTCCCCACCAAATTTCGTGCATGTAAGTTGAACGTGGACGAGGGCTATTTTTTTTTAAATTTTCTAGGTGGTGCTACTGAGCCATTTTGCCATGCCCATCCGCGAAACCCACAAAATACGAAATTTTTCACCAGTCCTGACGTGTGCCGAAATTGGTGAGTTTTTGAGCATGTTGCAGCCGCGAAAATGGCACTTACTTTGCAGAAAAAAGAAAAAAAAATAACCCTAAGAATTTCAAAAGGGGCCTCACACCGTTAGTGTTCGGGCCCTAAATATATTATGTAAAAGTGCACAACCTTCCTAGTCCAATTTTTTCTGAGCGTTGCTTTTCTGAACCGTTGTATACAATTAATATCACATTTTGCAATTGAGCTGATGTGCACATTTTTATGTAACCTGATCAAACAACAAAAATGGTAGGAAGCTTTTATTTTGGCTAATTTATTTTAAAATAGTTATATTATTATATTTATTTATATTATTCTTGCTTTTAGGCTTTAAACTTTTGTTGAAATGTATAATTTTAACACCACAGTCTTTGAAATGAATTTAAAGAGTAACTAAACCCTAAACCAACTTTTTTTAGTAAATGAGCTGTAAGAATGAATCTTTATTAATACCATTCATTGATTCAAGTAACTTTTTTGATATGTGTATAAAGTGTTTTATTTCTACAATATATGGTGTAAAAACGTCTTAGTGCTGTCCTCTTCAGGTTGAACGGTGGCTACTGCAGTTGAATTTTCCTATTGGATGTTAGCGGTTCTTCGTGACGTACGCAGGTTTCAGCTCACCACGCTCTTGGTACGAACGGCAGTTTAAAGACCAGCTTGTTTCGTCAAAACCACTGTAGCGACTCAAGAGTTGGAATTGCGAGTATTGAAAACGATCAGAATAGAGTGTTTTAGCATCTATTTCGTCCCCTCTGTTTCCGCTGGGGGTCTAATTATTACTAAGTAATTTATTAGTATAGGGATAAAATACATCTGTAAATGTTTAAAAATGGCATCTAGGTAGGCACTAGGCAGCTCACTAGGTTTTGAGCCACAACCACAGACAGCCTGGTATTCGACTGTCTAGGCATTTGTTTATATGTGTGGCCCTCTGTCAGACTGACGAGGCCCGACCTCGCACAGAAAGAAAGTTTCAGAACGAGCCCACTCTAATTACTCCGTTCTTTCAGTCCTCTATGAAAAATGACAGTCTAGAAGGGCAAGACAAAACAAATTAAGACTGAAAAACAAGGGAAAACAGTGAAGAGAGGGGCCGCTGGGGTTCCAGGACGGGATCTGAGGGGGGTCTCTACAGTTGACACAGCACTGAAGAGCATTCCAGCGCAAGCGGAGAACAAAAGCACGCACACACACACAAGCGCACACAAACAATGGCACGAACGCTTTGAGACGCAACAGCGGCACATCAGGACTCCCCCACCCCCCTCCCTCACTCACTCACACACACCCAGAGCGGGGCACTGATTTCATGTGAAGCGTCCACTGAGCCCTGGCATTTGGCAAAGACAGATGCTGAGAATCGGCTCGCACACACACGCTGGGCTGCGCTGGGAACAGATGGGGAGGGGTCGCCCACACAGGGACACATCCCTCCGTCTTCTAAGGGAGAACATTGGCATTGATCAGCGACGTGGAGAGTCATCCTAACCGTACAACACACACACACACACAGACTGATGAACACAAAGGACAAACTGAACTGAACAGGTGGACCAGTAAAAAAAATGTTTTCGAGAAAACATATCATGTATCCGAATAGACAGCTGTTTGGAACGTGGACAAAAGTGTGTGTGTGTGTGGCTCTACACAGACACGGCTACCTCCTCTTTCACTCAATCAGATCCTAGACACTTTCTTAATATGAGTTTCTGTGGTTTGATGTTTTATAGTTTGTGCTCTCTAATAGCGATTCAATCGTGACAGGACGATTATGCATTGGACAAATATATGATTGAGTCATAGACTGACATTTTAGCCATTTTGGGATTAAGAATAGGCCAAATCTTTACTATTAATATTTACACTCTCATGTTGTTCCAAACTTTATTTCTCTTGTGGAAAACAAAACGCTCTTTTCAATGAAAGTGAATGGTGACCAAGCTCAGGTCCAGCACTGTCAATACAAGCCAGGTGCTGTAAATAGTCCAAAATCACATGTTAGCTATAGGAACAGTCATTATTCAGTCAAAGACTCACTCGACAGCCATCATGGTCACCATTCACTTTCATTGTATGGAGAAGAGCAGCTTAAACATTCTGCTAAGTATTAACTTTTGGTGTTCCATAGAAAAAAAAAACAAGAAAAATCATACAAGTTTTGAATGACAATGAGAAAATGATGACGAAATGACCATTTTTAGGTGAACTGACCCTCTATTTCACACAAAATATGAGTCACTTTTGTTAAATATTTTGATTTAATTTCAGCATTGCCGTGCATCTGATTTGCTATTATTAAATGTCAACAAATATCCACATTATATTGTGCTCTCTCAGTATCGGTCATAAAAAAACAACAACATTATGGGCTGACCACCTAAATAATTTCTCAAAATACTTAAATGGATAATTTACCCAAAAATTCCAAACCTGCAAGACTTAACACAAAATATCATGAGGACCAAACATTGGACCCCATTGACTTTCATTGTATGGACACAGACATGTTTCAATATCTCTCCTTTTGTGTTCTACAGAAGAAAGATAGAACGACATTGAGAGTAAGTAAATTATAAGAGCGCTTACATTTTTTGGGTTTGAGTAGGGCTTTCATTTCAAAACTGGATTACAATATCCTTCCTCACGAACAAAATTACCAAAGAGTTTCTCATAAATAACCCTGTCCCGACCTGGATTTGTCCCAAAACTGGTGGTGGTTGAGGAAAGACCCCTGATATGATAAAGCGCTGGAAGCGCTATAGAAATGCCTTGATCTCATTTACATTCAAAACTCAGCTCGGGAACTGATCTAATGCTGGCAATGAGTAATTAATCTATAAAAGTGATAGTGGTAGAAACAAAACAGAAGTTCAAATTCTTAATATTTCGAATCAAAGACAGGTTCTGTTTCTTTTCAGGAACAATACAATGGATTGAATGCTTATGAACAGCTCAACATGCACTTTATATACAGTTCTGTTTAGATGCATGGATTCGTGTGTATGTGCCTCTATGTATTCTCCTAACGCAGAGCAGTGTCGCATTTCAGAGTGTGTGTGTCCCATTGATGTGCGGAGCACGCCAACATCATCCGAGCGCAGAGCGGTGTGAAGCCAATCTTATGATGATGGCGAGGAAAAAAGTGAATTCAGCACATTAATACGTGTAGCACACACACACACACGCGCACTTGTGCAGTATCTGTGGAGTGCAGTCTGTGCTCCGTGGGTTTTAATTAAAAGATGCACTGGGCCCCTTGAGAATACACACACACACATGCACCGGGGGGTCGCCTTTAAATGTATACCCCTTCCATGGATGCTCGGGACCTTGTGAGCTTCCCACCTTGTCACTGCACCATGCATGCATTAACATCTACCACACCTCCGACAACTTTCTCTGCCCTCTGCATGTCCACAAGTCTCAAATGTGCAGATATTCCCCGTTGCATGTCTGTCCCACCTATGACAACTTAAACGAGGCAACGACATCCCACCTTCTCCTGAATGCAATGCATATCTAATCATAAGATCAATACACTGCCCACATTTTAGCCCTAAGATACATTGCAAAGAGCTCTCAAACCTCAAACGCGTAACACAGCCAATCCAACGCATGCCTTTACTGCGGAATAAACCTAATTCAATACTTGCCCCCTTTATGCAAGATACCCCATCCAACTTTCACTCCCAAAAGCAGTTAGTTCACAAATTATCAAATTGCATAAGACTTTTGCTTACCTATCCTCGTGAGTAATAAATCCGCTCGGTGAGTGACAGGCGTCCGTCCGCGTGCTACTTTGGCGTATCCATGAGAAGTTCCGTATCCGACCGCGCATCGGGAGTGCGACCGTCTCGCCGAAGCTCCTGCAACAGCAATGTGCTCCAGCGTTCACACACAAGCGTTCTTACACACATACACGCTCTCTCTCGGCGTGGGACTGGGGAAGCGCGCGAACGGAAGGGGGGAAGAGCGACTCCTGCGGGTGCGAGCATAGCGCAGCCTACCGGACCAACGCGCGCGCTCGAACACACACACGCGCGCGCGCGTTTTTTTTTTTTTTTTTTCGCAAGGGAAATTATAGTGGGCGGCCACATTAGCATTGTGCATGCCATTTTTATGTATATTTTTGTATAGGCTACATAACATTTTTTAGGTATATATATATATATATATATATATATATATATATATATATATATATATATATATATATATATATATATATATATATATATATTTAAATATTGATGTATTAAGTGATCAAATATACACACACAAAGGCTATATATATATATATATATATATATATATATATATATATATATATATATATATATATATATATATATATATATATATATATATATATATATATTTACACTGTTTACATTGTCATGTATTGGTTGATTTGGTGTTCAGTAATTATCAATTATTATTATGTTGCTCAATTATTAAAAATGGTTATAATTATCAGTTTTTGCTGCATAAAATGTTTGTGGGAAACATGGTGTTTTTGGATTCTCTGATGAATAGAAAGTTAAAAGAACACCTCTTCTTACAAAAGTTATATATATATAAAGTAGTATAGGATAAATAAAATGTAGCTATATATAGTATACTGTGTGTATATATATATATATATATATATATATACACAGTATATACCGTATACTATAAACTTTATCCTTTAATACATTATTATTTGTATTATTCGTGGTAATTCTTTTGAAATGTATAATTGTATTGATTTATATTAATTCATTGTATATCTAATTGTATTTCTAATACACACTATTTACACAGTCATGTATATGCTGATATGCTGATTTGGGGTCCAGTTACTGTATAATCATTTATTTTTATGTTGCTCAATTACGTATTAATAATGTTTCTTATTATTATCAATGTTGAAAATATTTTTTGTAGTGATGTTTTTGGATCCTCTAATGAACTGAAAGTAAAAAAATAAAAAATAACATTGTTCTTACAAAAATCTTTTGTATACAAAATGTCTTCATATACATATAAAGTTGTATAATTTAATTGTGTTGTATACACAGTATTTCAGAACAGCTGGATATATGGGTCAGCACTGCACAAGTGCGTCTCACGTGATCACGACACGAAGTGCCAAAGTGATGATCATGGGCGGCTATGGGGTCTTGTAGAAATGCACTGCCGTGTAATTAAAGTTGCCATGATATGATGCACAAATCGATTTCCATTGTGCACCCCTGGCTGCATCGGGACAGGAGGGGGGGGCTTTTTTCTGTCCCAGTGGTGAGCTGTTAGGGGAATATCCACTTATCATGCACAGCTGACATCAAACGTAAGAGGTGGGTGGGTGAGGGTCAGCTTCGCTATCTTTGTTGAGACCACATGAAAGACGTCGAAATAGCCTCCATTGTGGGCATCTCTTAGAGCCTCTCACAGCTCCATAAAGGGATTAAATAATATCTTAATTAAAATCTAACAATGCCAAAAGGTGTGTGTGTAAGGTTAGGATGTACTAATTATAATGAGCCTATTTTAAAGCCAATACAAGCCAATGAAGTCGTCATAATGCGTAGTGTGTGTGCGTTGTGAGAAATGAGGAGCTCGGATGAGGTTAAAGTGTAAAGTTGTGTAGATGGAAAGAGAAAGCTTGGCTTTTTGCACGTCGGACACCTCCGGATTAGTGTGCGTGTGTTTGGTCATGTCTGAAGGACGGAGGGCATGATACGGTGTGTAGAGGTCAGGGCGAGCGGCCTACGTGATGTTTATTACCACATGATCTACAATTACCCATCGACAGGCAGACGAACATCTATTTAATGGACGCGGGCATCGATTACATGCAAACACACACACAAAGTTCAAAAGCATAGGCGTTGGCGGAGAAAAAGAAATAACAATCATTTTAGTGAAGTGCACTTTTTTTCTGACGGCAACCAGGCGTATTGTTTTCCCGGCTATTTTATGTTTGATATCTTTTTTTTTTTCATTCTATTTAGGAAGGCTGCTGTTTTTATTATTAAGACATCTGTCTCGTGCAGCAGGCACAAGGCACACACCGAGCAGCCCGTCTTAAGCCCTGATGGAGTCCTGATGTTAACACTGTTCTGGAGCTTCGGTTCAGCCATTTTGGATTTGACTGACTGCCAATCTATAGTGTACATACAGAGCTCAGAGACACACACAACTACTGAAGTTCAGCTGGTGACTCTGGGTTTCATACCACAATTACATTAGTGGTGAGGACGGGGTCACAAAGACATGCTGGTGAAAGGTGGACTGTTTTAATCTGTTGAGAGAACCTTTGTTCTGTTTCCTTTGGTTTAGTTTATGGTCAGTATAGAGGATGTTAGGGGTGATGTTTGGGTAATGGGTGCAGGGTTATATATATTTCGCAATATAGACAAGTTTCCCGAGCACTTCCGCTTTACTTCCTGATTCTGCCAAGAACTTCCGACACAGGCTGAGTAGTAGTGTAAACATGGCTTTGGAATGGCAACATTCGACTGAAAATATTGTTAAAAATGGTGTTTTGACCATTCCGCATGCAAGTAAGGTAACATCATGGGCATGTCGATATGGCCTGTATCGCCGGACCTGGACGTTCCTGTAGCCATGCAGCCGCCGTGCTTTGGAAGGTACTTTAGCCCATCTTATGCTTGTATTAAGATGTTTGTATGTATCCTTGTGCTAATCTAGAACAGAACACGAAGAGTAATAAAAATAAAAAGTAATCCACTCTAGCCTGCCTGCACTAAAAGCATGCTTTAACCCTTCAAAGTCGACTGACGCTCTAGAGCGCGCACCCCTGACATATCTATTAATAGCTTCGGAATGGATAAAGGTATTAACTTACTTTTTTTTCTATGGAAAAGCTGACATTCGTCTGCGTAATAATGAGTAGACTGTGTTGACTTCCGCGAATGATAAGATCCACATTGGCGCCTTGTAGATGGTCGAAAACATTCAGCAATCGCCACGAGTTGTTACAACCGCGAACAGCACAATATGTCCCGAAGCCATGTTGGCGTGTAATACCATCAATAGTTTACTTTTTCTGCACGCTAACCAAAGACATTAAAAGACGCTAACCGGAAGTCGTTGGCAGAGCGAAAGGCTAATGGCGGCCGCCTATTTCACTCAGGAAACTTGTCTATAGTATATATTGCTCACCAATGTGGCATTTATTTGATCAAAACAGTAAAAACAGTAATTATTGCAATTTAAAATAACTGCCTTCTATGTGAATATATTTAAAAATGTAATTTATTCCAGTGATCAAAGCTGTATAGAGGGAATGCATTGACGTCACTTTCCCGCCGGAACAACCCCCTCAGCCTGACTGAGTGGCAAAAGATCTGCTGCGTGACTGGATTTAATAGGGAAAACTGCGAAAATGCGACTAAAACGAACAATTTTATCAATTTAAACTAAATGTTGGACTCGATATAGTGTTCCTTACAACTCACTAAAGATCGGGTGATCCATGGATATTGACATGCAGCCAGGAATCGTGTTGCCTGACATTTATGTTTGCCTGATTTTGACACCGGGAAATAAAAGCAATATAGACCTAAACATAAAGCAAATTTGCCTGTGAACGCTTTATATAAATACAATATAGGTAGGTCTAAATCAGGGTGATCACTTATCAGTGTTATATATAGCCTATATATATCATCATCATATCGTCCATCCCTAAAACTTTATCGTTTTTTTTGGTCAGTGTTTATTAAAAAGATCCAATAATGCAGAATATGCAATGACAAATATTTAATTGATGAGTTATTAATATATATAACAATGGTTTTACACCTAAATTTAGCATAGGGTCCCTTAGCTACCCTTAGTCCCTTTAGCACATCCCGAAGGACTAGTGGACAGTGCTGACCTTTGCCCTGGAAGACAGAGCCCCAGTCGAGTCTGACCAGGGGTGTGAGCCCACGACATCAGTGGCTGAGGGTATACTGGTTTGAACGCATTCTCATCCTAGGGTGTCATATAGTAACGCTTTAGAAATTCCGTCTAAATCCAACGCATATGACACCCTTTAGGCTGTGCGTCCACTGCGCTTGAGAGCACTGAACAGTGTGGTTTAGTCCAGCCCCTCCTCCACTGTGATTGGACGAGTGGGTAAAAAGTGACAGTGATGAGCGCTGCGTTTTATCCAAAGTTGAAAAATTTTAAACTCTCGGTGACCAGTAAAAAACGCTGGGCGCTCGGCGCTTCAGCGTGAAAAAAATGCTCAGCGCCTCGTTACGCTCATGCCGTTTAAAAAACGCGGCGCTCCCTTTGAAAACTATTGAAAACATACGCCAGGCGCCATGGAAAAACACACGGTGGACAGAGCTTTGTTCGGTTATGGGTAGGTTTAGTTCTGGGGTAGGGTTAGCGGTAGATACCACTAGGAGGCGACTTCTGGCCCATATATCTGCGTCTTCATATTGACGCTAAAGGGTGCCATGTGCGTTGGATCTACAGTAGACCAGTGGTTCCCAAACCTGTCCTGGAGGACCACCAACACTTACGTTTTCCATGTCTCCCTAATCAAACACACATGATTTGACTCATCAGCTCATTAACCCATGTGATAATGAACTGAGTTGAATCATGTGTGTTTGATTATGGAGACAACGAAAACGTGCAGTGTTGGTGGTCCTCCAGGACAGGTTTGGGAAGCACTGCAGTAAACGAAATGTCAAAAGTGTCAGTATATGATGCCTTGGGATGAGAACGGGCTGGGTGGAAATAGAGACTGAGGACTGACTGACACAGATGTATCGTCCCCCTCCCTGTTTCTCGTTCTTCATCGCTGTTTCTAGACAGCACTATTGACACTTAGGCTGTGTCTCATTTCCCTGTCTTACCCCTTACTCTTACCCCTTTCCCTCGGTTCTGCGCGTTCATGTGAGGGGAAGTGGTGTCCCAATTCTCATTTTGATTAAGGGCTAGGGCCAAGGCGTAGGGCTACATAGCCCTTGAAATGAAGTTTGCAGAGGACCACACTTGAAAGAGAGGGATATCAAAAGTGCCGACATCAAGTTTTTTATTATGGCTGAACATCGAACTGTTAAGCAGTCGCACAAATGTAAGAATTATGAAAGTCGAGTTTTATGATACTTTTAATAAAATGTTAAAATGTTGTTCAAGCGGTTAATAATTTTGTTTTGAATCGGTAGTAAACCGCTAGCAGCTATGCACTATTTGTTGAGACTAAGCTATCTGATAATCCTTATATTATTATATGAACTTTGAGCCGCCATTAAATACAATGAAACATAGGTACCATTTGATCAGTAAGCAGTTGTATGCGTCTGAGAAACAATTTTCTTTGGATGGCACCCAAGCGTGCAAAGAGAGAGCCCAGGCAATTAATGAGACGACGGTATCTTCGTTTGTTTACCGGTATGTCAACGTTTGTCGCCTCTGTAGACGCCTGTTGACAGCTATAGAGGCAAGGGAAGATGACGCAAACGGTAATCGAGTGGTGTTTCATTTCTTAGAGGAACTTTCATTTCTCACCCCTACCCCCTTTCACTCTGTATCGAGGGGCAAGGGGAAGACGCAGACAAAGGGGTAGGGGAAGAGGCAAGACAGAGAAATGACACATCCCGTCACATCCCTGCTCACCCAGTCCTCCAGCTGTGAAGTCGAGCAACACATATCACCTCTTCGGCTCCACCCTGACACCCTCAGCCTTTCGACTCTACCGGATTCCCTCATCCCACCGGCTCTCCCTTGTACAGTCGTCTCCCCCTTGGTCAGAACAAAATCTTCCACTATGCTCCGTTGCTCCACCCCTACGGCTGTAGTGCGCTCCTCTTTCCCTTGGGGCACGCCTAGGTCCTCCATCACACCATCATCGCCTCAGTCCTCAGGCACTCTGGCTTCACCTCAGACGCTCGTCACTGGAGCATTGCCAAGGGCTTTTGTGTTGCTTTGCTCCATCGGCTATCCATCTGTTTGCTGAGATCCATTGACTCTGCCTTCGGTGGCCGTCCCCCAATTGATGCCAGCCACTACTCCACCTTGGCTCCTCCCTCCCTCGACTCCATCGTGGGGCTGTCTTCTCTGGGCTCTCCGTCTGTGCCATCATTGCTGCCCGGGGTCTTGTTGTCGTCCTCCTAAACCTCCTCCTACTGTACATGCCGTGAGGTCGCACCTTCAAGGAGGGTGTGTTCTGTCATGCTTATTTAGTTGTTTATTAGATTCGTTTTCATGGACTTTTTAGTTTGTTTTCTTTCATCACATGTGTTCCTTTTCCTGCCACTCATCAGTTTCCATGGATGCCAATCATCACCACAGCTGTTCGTCTCATGGACCCAGATGTGAAAGGTTTAGATGAAATGCTTCTTTTATTTTTGCCTGCAAGCAATGCAAGTCATTTCAGACAAAAGTCCAAATGCTAAAATACCGTACTGTCTGATCTCAGTTGGTCATATTGTGTGGTGTTTTGCCCAGCTACAAAAAAAAAATGTCTAGTACTGGTAAAGCTGTATTATTAAAAAAAAAAAACATATTGAGAGTTTAAGCATGACTGAGTGAAAACGTTTGACATTTTTCTCATTTAAGCTATGAAACTCAAGCCCCACTGACCAATCACAGCTCACAGTAACAAAATGTTACACTAATGGTCCAATAAGACAAGTTGAGTCAAGCCGAGCCCTGGTGCTAGAGGACATAATTGCTTTTGTGGAGAATGATTGTAATTTTCAGTTACTCATGCAGAACTGTCAATGACCCCCTGAGACAGCAGTTAAACAGAGATCTAGAGAACCCTGGACAGCTCTTTAAACAGCCTCTTTTACATTTACTCTGTGTGCATGCGTAAGCATGTATGTAATGTAACACATGTGGCTCTGTCCATTATGGCGATTACTTGTGTTTGGCGCTTTGGGGCCTTCATTAGCTAGAATTTTTGATTGAAGAGAGTGAAAAGTGCAAGATGGACGTTTGCTAAAAATTAATAAGACATGTAGATGAAGGACTTGGAAATGGACTGCTCATTTTTACTAGTGGATCAGTCATCCAGAAAAGTAGTTGGAATAGTCGGCGGGTAAATGTTTGGCTTATGCAAAGACTGCTCACAGTGTAGAATTTCGTATATGCAGAAGAACTGTGTGCAACCCTAAGAAATTGATTTATAAAGTTCAATTCTTGCAAAATGTGTGTACAAAGTCTTTTTAATGTCTTTACAATCTTTTTAGCGGTGGCTCAAATGGAATCAAATAATTTGCTATATAATATTAAAGGGGTCATGAACTGCCTTTTTGATTGACATGTGGTCTTCCAAGTGCCTGGAAGACCGCTGGGGAATTGGACAGGCTGAAAGGCATAACCAAATATTCAAAGTGCCCCCTAGGGGTGTTAAATGCAGTCTTCCATTCATTCAGTAAATAAAGTTTGCCCTCAGGCGGAGACGTACCTGCCAATAACTCTATAGCACAGTCATAGGGACGATGTGGAGGGAGAGAATCAGCCCGAGACTTACTGAACACCTCCTTCAGATCCCGATACTCCATTTGGCACATTAGATAAATCCACAGTCTCCTCCTGTAACACATGAACAGAAACAGATGGACAAGCAGAGACAAGACAGGACTTACGACAAAAACTGCTCCATGTCGCTACTGAGTTGAGTTGCCAGTCTATTTTGGGATTGTGACAGGTGAGCCATGGGTGACCAAGAACGATGGGTGCAAGCGGAGTGTCCAGGATGTAGAATGAAATAGTTTCTGAGTGATTGCCTGATGTGATGAGGGTGATGTCTTCAGTAACCAGAGATATGGTGGGGAGTTTTTGACTGTTGAGGGCGTGTACTTCACTCTGATGGGTGAGTGGTCTGAGGGGAACTTGGTGGTTGCGTGCAAAGTTATGATCCATAAAATTACCTTCGGCGCCCGAATCCAGAAGTGCGTGACAATCATAACTGTGGTTTGACCATCAGAGTCTAACAGGAAGGAGAGTCGATGTCGATGAGGTCTTCTCAGCAGAGATCCCACCCGATAGCAGCCTCATACTTACTATCGGGCTGGGCCTTTCAACTGGGCTCGACCCACCTGCATGGGCTCGGGAGTGTGGATGGGGCTGACCGCGTCCTCATCTCCAGCTCGTTGACCCTCAAGAACCGTCAAAGAACGGTAGTTGGGTCCTCTCCACTCCACTCTCGACAGCCTGGCGTCCACTCTTAAAGTGAGGGCTATCAAATCATTGAGTCTGGGTGGTAAGTCCATGGCATAAATTTCCCTCTGGACGCGGTCAGCCAATCCATGCAGGAACATATCCCACTGCGCCTCCTCGTTCCATTGGCTCTCCGCCACAAGGGTTCGAAACTCAATCGAGTAGTCTGACACGGATCGTTGTCCTTGCTGCAGCTCGGCCAGACTCCTAGCCACCTCTCTGCCTCCTGAGCACGCGGTCGAAGACCCGTTTCATCTCGTCGGAGAGCGCTTGGAACGAGGTGCACCAGTCATCCTGGTTCTCCCACACCGCTGTCCCCTAGTCAGCAGCGTTAGTACAAAAGCCACCTTGGTTCTCTCTTCCTGGAAGGTTCTGGGTTAAAGAGAAAAGTGCATGGAGCATCTAGTTAGAAAAGCTTGACAAAAATTCAGTTCACCTGAGTAAACGTGGCTCCGGCTGGTAAGGGTCCACTGGTGGTATTTGGGGAATCGGCGGTGGGGCCGGCGCAGCGGGAATGCGCAGCTGTTGGACTTGCTGGGTGAGCCTGGACACCTGCACCACTAACGTCTGAACTGCACGGGCAGTATCGTTGATGTTTCTTTCCCGATTCTCCATCCGCCATCTGCTGTTTCTGACAAAATCCTCCAGGCTTTCTTAAGTGCCACTCGCTGCTTCCATGTTTGGTCAAGATCGTTCTGTAATGAATAAACTTCGGAAGCAATTGCAAGTTACTCAATATATACTAGAACAAAAAAATAACAGTCAACAGGCAGGCAGGCTAGAGGCGCAGGGACTCGATGGTCAGATGAGACAGGTACAGAGTGTTGTGAAGTGACGATCAACACGATGAATCCAGACATCCACGGGGAAACAGCCAGGAACAACGAAGGAGACTGGATCGAAGAGGTATCTGACACCGACATCAACAAACAACTGGAAATTGTTTTGAAAACGTCCAATGTAGTAAAATGGCAACCGGAATGATTTGCCCATACATGTTCGACCCAGAGTCCGTGTGTTGCACAATTCCTGTCAGATCCAATATAGACGGCACAGCACCATTCTTTACTCTTAATCGGTCTGCAAATCCAATCTTGTTTACAAAACAATCCTCAGTGAAATGAAGCGAACAGACGGACAATGTTTTACCTCATCAGCTGGAACATTATTAAAAATAAAGTTTATCCATGCAGTCCTATTGGAATCCAGAGGAAGCATATGCAGCGACTGTCTTCTTCCACAACCAGGCACTGCACAATATTTTGTTTTGCGTGATCCGGTTTGTCATCACAAGGTAGGCCTATGTTATTTAGCTATGCATGTAATGCGCGAATCAGTGCAGGAGCTCGACATTAAGGCTTGTCCGCTTGTCCGGGACAAGTGGATTTTTTGTAGGACAAGTAGAAGAGAAACTTAGTTCTCCCAACTCGGACAAGTTAAATTTCAAACAAAATAAAATGCCATGTTACTTCACGTTATGTGCCACTCGTTGCGTCTATTTTACAGATTTCATTTTACCGATTTGAAACGGACACATTTTTCGCGCTGCCTGTGAAAGTCCTGAATGTGACTCACAGAAAGACGCGTGCCAGTATGCGCATGCACGACCGCGCGCCAGAAGTTCTCTTTCATGCTTGAACGAACATCAACAACACACACAATTAAGCCAAAATGTCATTTGTCGAGTATCTTCATAACATAAGAGCAGTCTTATGATGGACATAAAGAATTGCGAGTCGTGAGAGAATGAGAATCACGCATGTGAGATCCGCGTCTCTGTCCACAGCAGCGGCTCTTAAAGGGCCAGCTACCAATAAAGCGTTCTGTCAGTAAAGTTAATGAAAGAACAAAGGGAACAGAGAAAATTACTCACTGCTCTTGACCAAAGAACTTGTGCAGCTTTAATAAGGATTAGTCTATATATGATTTATAATTTATGCAGCGCAGACTGTTTGATAACTTTATTCAGTTTCTGTATATGTCCTACCTGTTAGACAGTTAATTTTTATCCAGACATCAATGGCTTATTGATCATTATAGGTGTTATCAATCATTTAGTTGTTATTGCTAATTTCAGAATTATCACTAATCTGAGTGTGCATTTGGTTTAGAACCAAACAAGTTGACTCATGAAACCTTTTGTTCGATTATATCCCAATCGCATATCACAACCGCAATATTGTCTCAATAATCGCAATATGACATTTTCCCCATTTGTGCAGCCCTAGATAAAATTATAAATCTTTACCCGGACAAGTGACTTTTGTGCATGGACAAGTGAAACATAAATTTACTTGTCCGAAGGACAATTGCCTCAAAAAGTTAATGTCAAGCCCTGCAGTGGGCGGGGCTAAACCGGCCATGTTGAAGTAGGCGTTGATCTTCTTGTGCTGGGGTGGTGTTTTATCCTCTTTGACGTCATAGTTCCCCACTTTGAAAAATGAGTCGTTTGCTGAGGCCGGTGTCAATAAAAGCTTTTATTGGACTAACAAGGACGTTTTTAGTTCTGAAACTTACAGGATATTCTTATAATGATGACCTCTCACATGTCAAAAGCTCAGGGAAAATTTGATTTCTCAGTTCATCACAAATAAAATGCGAAACAAAATAAAAATAGTACTAATATCATTCTACAAAGATGTCAAATGAACAACCAGTCCCTAAAGTCCCCCTTTAGTTGATAATTGTATCCCTTAAAACTCCCTTAAAAAAAAAATATTCATACCTTAAAATAGCTTGAATGTAACTCTACACCCTTGCTTTCACCCAGCTCAGAGATCTACTCGTTGACGACACATTGATCTGATTGGTTACAAAGTTTGTGACGTCAGAAACACCAGCGATTTCAAACCATGTTTTTGATACTGTCTTTGGTTCACCATTAGCCTGGATGCCAGCCCGAACTCCGCCCACAACGTTTTTTGGTCGGGAAGTTCGGTCTGGACTCGATCCATTGAGGAGTAATTATGATCAGGCAAAAATGATTGGGCCAATCAAATTGCCAGGGCGGGCTTTATACGATGATGGACAGGTGATCTGCATGGACGTAATCATCACGTTATCAAAGAGCGCTTAACTGTCTTCCCTCAGAGATGACTGCAGCTGGAGAATTGAGATGTATAAATTCCGCTGTTCGCGTCTGTTGTGAAATAAATCGACAGCGCATTAATTTTAATAGACAAACAGAGAACTGCAATCAAGGCATTTGTCGATCGGAAAGACATTTTTGCCGTCCTTCCCACATGATTCGGCAAAAGTGTAACTTATCAGCTGGCTCTGAGGGTCGCTGAAGAAGATGGGACATAATGAAAAGCCTGTGGTCGTTGTGGTTTCTCCTTTGGTCGCATTCATGGAGGAGTAAGTAAAAGAAGCAACACTCGTTATTTAACTTCTAAAATAAGTAAAATTAGGCTACGTTCTGTAGTTGACAACTGTATGCAAAGTAGCTGACTTACTGCGTTGCTCTGATTGGTTGTAGGTTTACCGACTATCCAATTGAGTTGTTTTTTTTTCCTGGTTCGGTTAAGACACGCCTCATAATCAAAGCCATATGGAGGAGTTTCATACTCATCTTCCGACAGGAATATGAGTATGATGAAGTCAGGCTAGTTCACTGTAGTTTTAATGAGAAAATACTCTGTTGACTTGTGAATTTACACATGGTTTGTCTTCAAGCTCATTAAAAACACCACACAGACATATAAACAACATTAAAAACTTGATTTTCACCACAGGGGGACTTAAAATATACTGATTGAAATCAGATGTGTTTGATTCACTTAATTGTGAAGAAAATGACTGAGTCGTTCGCTCAGAAGTCGGACTCTACTGATTGCGCTACAGTAGATGTTTTTAAGAGTACGGGTCATAAGAGACATTCACTCCGCAATCGAACTTTACTTGCGCTGTATGTTTTTGATTCAGTAAAAAGAAACGGCTCATAAGAGACTTATTAATAAGGATTAGCCTACCATGAACAAAAACTAAATATTTTGCTCATTTGGAGACACAGCAGGCCATACTAATGAGTCTACTGAGCTTATGATGAGTCATCTTTATGCATGAGTCACATGTTGATTCTTTAACCGCCCTGGCAGATTTGGTGAGTTCATTCAAAGAAATGACAAACACTGAATTAAAGCTCTGAGTTCATAAGACTTTTGAATGATTCATTTAAGTCATTTTGATTGTGAATCAGCCCGAGGTAGAAGCTTTCTGAAACTTTGAATCTTTTGAACTAATTACATGAGTCAGTGATTTGAAGCACTCAAAACCATAGGTATGTATACATAGATGCCAAATTTCAGCCATCTTGGAACCGTCAGCATGTCGTCACTCACCGTAAAGGCCCAGGTATATTTCATTTTCTACGTTCCACTCCAGCCGTGTGCGCGAAAAAGACGCGTTCGGCACAAGCAAACCATAGTTGATTTTGTTTTCAAGCGCTCATGTCATTCACACACATGCTGTTGTACGTGTAGGTGTGTTTACTTCCGAGGACCCTGTATTTGTAGTACATTCTTACTTTTTGTGCTAAATAAAACTGTAATACACTATAAATACACTAATTAAACATATATTTTTATACGTAGTACTTAGTACTTATATGTATACATATATTTATTTACATATATTTAAATAAATATATTGTATTTTTATACGTAGTACTTATAAGTAGTACTTAAGTGTAATTGTGAAAGTATATTAAATACCATTGATATTTTAAATGTATTTTTAGTGCAACTTTTTTTGCATTTTAATATATTTCTAACAAGTATACTAGAAGTACATTGGTAATAAACACATGCTTAATTACACTTTTAAGAAATATGCTAAACACAAGCATAATTTTAATATATTTCAAACAAATGCACTATAATCACATTGTAATAAATATATGCTTAATTATACCTTTATGAAACATGCTACACAAGTTGTGTAAATGCAAGGACAATATGCCAAAAATCATATTCTACAAAATTATGTTTAAAGACCAATGTAAAGAGAGATATAGGGCTCTATCCTGCACCCGGCGCAAATGACTTTAAACACTGACGCATTTATCATTCCTATTTTGCACTCGCGCAAAGCGGGCTTTTTTCCTCCACATACGCACGTCGGTAAACTAACAAATGAACTTGCGCTTTCTGGGCGGGTTGGCGCAAAAAGGAGGCGTGTGTCGGCGCAAACAATCCCTGGTGCTATTTTGCAGTTCCAGAAAACAATTGCGCCAATGACCAGAAAAAACCTGGTCTAAAGTCAGTGGCGCGTTGACAAATAGCGTTGATATTCAGATGCTATTTTAAGCGTGCATGCTTGGCCATAATACAGAGTGTGAACAACACGCATACACTGTAGATGATTCTCTCATCAACACAGATGCATTTTACTTTTTGCAAATGATACATTATTATACGGAAAAATTTATAAACATGAGGGAAATCATTGTTGTGTCCATGATGATGGGAAAAACAGGCATAAAGCTTACACATTTACCCAAATTATTATATGCATGTTTAACCCGAAGCTAATTTGGGTGGGTTTGTCCCATCCCCAGTGTCCCTTCTCTTTCTTTTTTGGCCCTGACGAGAACATCGTTCTACTCGGCTGTGAACCGATGCTGAAGCGCGCCTGGTAAATGCGCCGTTAAAATAGAATTGCGCCACGGAACAAGCGCATCTCGTTCATCATGCTCTTAGAGGGAATGTGATATGACGCTCTTATTGGTTTATTTCCGTTACGCCCAAACCACACCTATGAATAATGAAGCTACTCCAGACCAACCCCTTTTAGATTTGCGCCAGGCGCAAGAGGCATTTATCCCGCCGGGAAAATAGCAACAGCGCCAGGATCCGCCCACAAAGTTAATTGCGCTTTGCGCTTTGACACTTGCGTTTCAGATCGTTAAAATAGGGCCCATATTCATAAATTTCATATTAAGGTAACTGCACAGCCCTTATGTCCGAGTGAAACAAGCTCGCAACAATCTTAAGAATTTTCTCTTTGAACTTTCGTTTTTACGGTAGCTCTGTATATTTAGGTGCGTTCACACCATGTCGTAAAATCACTGCAATTACGTAATTTCAATCTTGTAAAAAAAAGTTAATTTCCTCAAAGTTTTCTGGGAGCTCCTACTTGTACCACCTGACCGCTGCAAATTCATTCAGATAGTTAGGGTGGAAATCACAGGCTACCTCATGATATGATATGATACACGGCTCACCATACCGATAATATTCTGCTATAATCCAAATATCGCCAGACAATCCTATATACTTATACATCAAAATATATGTCACAATACAAGTGTAAGTAAAAAGCAAGTGAATTAACACTCCATACAAATGTATTGATAAACTGGATGATATTCGAAATACTTTTAAATCTGAAAATACATGCATTTATAAAACTTTCAAAATTCAGCAAAACGTTTTTCATACACTCTGGAACTGGGCTTCGTTACACTACATACTGTACTTATGCATCGCTTTCTGCCAGGACTTTTACAGGCTTTTCCCAAATTACGGAAGTGACCTCGACATCCGGGTTAGCGGTAGCATAAGCCATCAGTCAGGTGTTATAGACTCCTGATGTACTTACAAACTTTCCAATGCCTCATTTTATGAATACAAAACATATTTGTATTACTGTAGAAGTTTGGTACCATTGTGGGCATTATTAGTGGGGTAATGTATGAGATATAACCTTGGATCCATTACCGCCTGCACTAAGCCATTCGGCTAATATCTCTAAATAAGCTCAAACATTAATAATGTTCGATCAAGGTGAAAAAAAAAAAGCTTCTGGTTGTCTCGAGGTAATGATGCAAAGGACCCTAGGTTGACATTACTCCGAACCATCCCTTTAAATGTGTTTTGGGCATCTAGTATTTCATTATTATCATATCGCACTGAGAAGGACACACACCCATATGGATAGTTGTGCTATAGAGACGCATCATTTTCAGTCCAAAGACAGGAACTGCTCTGAATATAACGTCCCTTGTTTTCATCTCAAAACTACGGTAATTACGACTTGGTATGAATGCAGGATTTTTATGGCACCACTGTCGAAGATTAATTAGCTAAAGAAATGGATTTACTTATTTTATGGGTAATGAAAGTTTTTTTCGTAAGCATTGTGATATTTTAAGCGGATTTCAATACAAATGCCAGCAGACGGGGTCGTTTTTATAATGAGCGGTTCATTTATAAATCCGTAAGAGCTTAATTTCATGCTGTGGAAATCCAAACCAGAAGAAGGAACACAACGAGTGCAGCGCTGAAAAGGGGTTGTGCTACATAAGGTCTGTAAAATGCAGTCTTTCATTCTATTATAACAATTATTTTGTGTACAAGGACTAACATGAATTAAATTAAGTCCTGCTCTATCTTAATCAGCAATGTACTGTGTAGTGAACGTTTGCATGATAATGAAGCTTGTATTGCTGATATCACGTGTGACTCGGCCAGTTTGATACGCACTGATTCAAAACAAACGATTCATAAAGGTATTGAAGCTTCGACTGTAAAAAAAATAAAATGCCCGCTGGGAAACACTGCAACATACATCATGTCAGAAACACACGATAATACAAGCTCACTCACAAACTTCATGTTTTTCACATGGCACTGCGTTATTATTTTTTTTCGCAAACTACTTATTCTCACTCTTTTACACAATCTTGGACTACTTTTAATGTATTTTGAAGGGAGCTTGACAGATTAGGCAGATCTGAAGTCACTGTAAAGCTTGACTTTAACTGAAAATAACAACAGCACGAGTTTGGAACAACACGAGTTTGGAAGCACATAGGCTTTTAGATGACACAATCACATATAAAAATCTGGGCTTTTGTCACTTAAACCTGTAAATAGGCAAGGAGATTTTAAAATCTTTATGTAATGATGTAAAAGGAAGAAGAAATATGTAATTTGCAAAATTTTGAGATCAAAGAAGCAAAATTTAACTAATGAGTAATGTGTTTTGTTTTGTATGGAAGCTTGTTTCCGCCACAGAATGAAAAAAAAGTAATTGTGACTATTTTTTCTTTATAACAATTGCATGTTATAAAACTGCAATTGTGTGTTATAAAGTCAGAATTGCGAGATATAAAAGTCGCAATTGTATGTTATCAGGCCAATTGTAAGAATAAATAGACAAACTTTTTTCCCGCCTCAGAATAGTTTATCTCATAATCCTGACTTTATATCAGGCATTTTTGACTTTATAACACACAATTGCGCAATTGCTAACCCATCTCGCAATTTTTTACCATATATCTCGCAATTTTGACTTTATAGATATTGAAGCTTCTATCGTAAAAAAAACGCCCGTTGGGAAACACTGCAACAATATACGTCATGTCAGAAAATACAAGCTCACTCACAAACTTTGTGTTTTTCACATGGCATTGTGTTATTTTTTTCGCGACCTACTTATTCTCACTCTTTAACACAATCTTGGACTACTTTTAATGTATTTTTAAGGGAGCTTGACAGATCAGACTGATCTGAAGTCACTGTAATGCTTGACTTTAACTAACAGCACAAGTTTGGAACAACATGAGCGAGGGTAAGTAAATAATGACAGTTTTTTTCATTTTGGGTGAACTATTCTTGAAGCTATAACTTCCTCACAGCTTTCCAGTGTATTTTTGTGATGTTTTCTCCACACTGACTAAAGAGAATACAATTAGAGGTTGTCTAGTTTTGTGCTTTAATCTTTAATAAAGTGGCGTCCTATCTCATATGAAAGATTAAGAAACTTAAGTTTAGATTTCCAGAAGATAGTGCTAGATAAAAACTCAAAGGAACAGTCTATGATGTTTAAACTAATGATATTTTTGTTAGCTTCACTTCCTAGGTTGACTTGAGACTCCTGAAAATGTCTGGCCTTAATAACCAAGGATAATCCTTCAGTCTTTTAGTTGGTCTAGTGGTGTGGATCCTACTGTTTTGAAGAAGACATTTGATCTTTGAGATTGGATTATATCTCAGGAAGTGGAGTCTATTGGACTGCGCTGCATTGTTGTCTCTTATCCGATTGGTGAAGTCGGATATCAGGCCATTATTCCTGTCTCTTTCCCCTTTCCGGCTTCTGATCCTCAGAACATTATCCTTGTTCTGAAGATAGTTTCCGATGAGGTCTCAATTACGGTATTACATTTGAACGACCTGACTGGGTAATCAATGTCTTATTTAAGAGGCACATAACAGTCTACATTTTTTTGTAGATACTTGTTAGAAAACTGAAATCATTCATCAAACCATTTTATGGTGCTTTAAAATAAACACATCTACACAAACTAACACATATGCACAACATGTCTTGATTTTAGGTTTGTTTTTGTCTTGGTTCTTTTAAAACACATCCAAAGACCACAAACACAGTTTGACACAAGTGAGATAAATTAGGTAAATGCGACTAGAGTGTTTAACTTCCAAAAGGAAAACACACACGATCACACACACACACACAATGGAGTTATATGCACATGCTCATTTGCTATCAAAATTCATGCATATTTGCAGTATATGAAGACACCATTTGCATGCAGATTGAGACATTATAATCAATAAATCAAACGCACAGGCTTTTAGATGATTCACACACTAACATATATAAAGTCTGAGACCACATCAGCTTTTTTTTCACTTAAACTTGTAAATAAGCAAGAAGGTTTTAAAATCTTGATGGAATGATGTAAAAGGAAGAAGAAATATGTAATTTGCAAAATTTTGAGATCAAAGAAGCAAAATTCAATAAATGAGTAATGTGTGTGTTTTGTATGAAAGCTTGTTTCCGCCACAGATTGAAAAAAAAGGTAATTGCGACTTTTTTTCCTTTATAACAATTGTGTGTTATAAAGTCGCAATTGTGTGTTATAAAGTCCGAATTGCGAGATATAAAAGTCGCAATTGCGTGTTATCAGGCCAATTCTAAGAAAAAAAGACGAACTTTTTTCTCCCTCAGAATAGTTTATATCTCATAATTCTGACTTTATATGAGGCATTACTGACTTTATAGCACAATTGTGCAATTGCTAACCCATCTCGCAATTTTTACTTTATATCTCGCAATTCTGACTTTATAACACACAATTGCGACTTTGATATCTCGCAATTCTGACTTTAAAACACGCAATTCGCGATTTTATAACACACAATTGCGACTTTATATCACACAATTCTGACTTTATATCACACAATTCTAATGTTATATCTCACAATTCTGACTTTTTTCTCACAATTGCGAGTTTACATCTCCAAATTCTGACTTTATTTCTCAGAATTGAGAGATACGAAGCCAGAATTGCATGACAAAGTCGCAATTGAGTGTTATAAAGTAAAAAATGCATGATATAAAGTCAGAATTGTGAGATATAAACTATTCTGAGGGGAAAAAGCAATTGCGAGTTTATATCTCACAATTCTGAGAAAAGATGTTAGAATTTTGAGATACAAACTTGCAATTATGTTTTATAAAGTCAGAATTGTGCGATAAAACTCACAATTGTGAGAAAAAATATATCTTGCAATTCTGACTTTATAACATGCATTTCTGACTTTATATCTTGCAATTCTGACAACACACAATTGCGACTTTACATCACGCAGTTCCGACTTTATATCTCGCAATTTGCGACTTTATTTCTCACAATTCTGACTTCATATCTCGCAATTGTGAGATAAAAGTCGCAATTATTATCATTATTTTTTTATTCAGTGGCGGAAACAAGCTGCCATAGTTTTGGGCATAACGTAAACCAGAGTCTTACCTCCCATTCTCTTTAAAAGGCAGTGCCATTGCGGATTCGCTATTTCCATGGCGGAATTTACAGGCGGAAAGACTTTGAACGCTTCTCCAGAGCAGACCATCTATGGGACAAGACGTTTTTTTAAACATATCTTTATGTACACAATATTAATCTTTACATTTTAATCCTTTAATCTTTCATATTTAAAAATTCTGCATTGAACTGGGTGTATGATAAGGCCCATAAACTTTCATGTAAAAAGAAAAAAAGGTACAATTGCCAGTTGTATAATCACAGAATTGCAATAAATAAATTCTCAACTGTGAGAAAAAAAAAGTCATTTGCAAGAGAGATAAACTTGCATTGAATAATTTCATAAGATAAAAAGTCTCAATTGCATGTACAAGCTCAATTGTCCATGCTTTTTGGACCACATACACACACACACACACACACACACACACACACACACACACACACACACACACACACACACACACACACACACACACACACACACACACACACACACACACACACACACACACACACACACACACACACACACACACACACACACACACACACACACACACACATACACACACACACACACACACGTGTTTGCATAGACCACACACGGATCAACACACACAAACTAATACAATCAAGATGGGTGAGACATTGGCAGGTTCTCTGGCAGGAACCGGCTGATGTTTCCCTCTAATTAAATCATTCTTCTAACATTTTTTAGAGTCTAATTTTAAAAAAGCCCATTAAGAGGGAATTTTTCTAATTAAAACACAAATAAACCCATCTCTGAGCTCAGGGGAGACATGAATAGAGTTTGTAGAATGAAATGCGGTGTTAATGGGAATTCCAGCTTCGATTTTTACCATTGCTATTTATATAACAGTGGGCGTATGGGTATTTTGGTTCACATGTGAAAGGCAAAGACGTGTATGTGCTTTAAAGAGTCATAATAGTGTGTGTGTGCGTGTGTGTGTGTCTTTTAATAAAGCCACTAAGCAGAGCCCTTGGTTAGAAGATAAGACAGATAAATAGACCCAGACAACATTAGAAGCAGAGTGAGAGCGAGAAATGTTGTAGTGATTCAAGTGATCATTTTATCACTGACATATTAATGCAAATAAGCACATTCAGGAGATAAATGAGCAGAAATGCATATCTCGCTGTCTTCAGTACTATCAAATCTTCAATCACAGCCTATAGAAGGAAGATGAGAGTCAAAAATAGACTGACACAGACCACATGTGAGATACAGCGAGATAGAATGAGCCGTCAGGCGGTACAGAAGCCTTGTTATGCATAAAAACCACCAAATGAAATGATGGAGCACTTTACAGTTAAATATTACAAGAGTATAGCCTGAGAGTGATGTTAAAGGGGTCCTATATTAATATTGTGAAGCAGCCCCCCACCTGAAATCAATTTCTAATGTTATTCAAGGTTTCTTTGCCCTAAAAAAAATCATTATGTAGTTTTACATTGTAATTTTTAACTTTTCTCTCTGATTTTAGAATTTAACTGTTTTGTTTCTACTGCACATCCAAGACAATATGCAAATGGCATAAGTAAGGATTACATATTAAGGTGACAGGTAGAGGAAAGATAGATCGTTGTCACTCCAATTGTGAACCATTTCTCAAAGAAACACATATTCCTTTTAAAAAACCTTTTTATTTCCTTTTAGTAATTTAATTGACTTGATCCATTTGGTTTTTAGAGCAGTGATGGACTACACTTTCTGTGGCAGATTTATTTGAAGATAATCATGCTCTATTAAGATGACCTAAAATGTCTGATATTCACATAAAATGTCTTTGTCACAAATGTGAGGAAGAAAATACAGGAATAATTATAGTAATTGAACTATGATTTGTAATTTTACTCTTGTAATGTGAAGATGATGATCTGCTTTGTAAGTGTCAGTCTGTAAATACTTCGTATGTGGCACAATTATGGTGGAAAATATGTTAAGAAATTATGTCAGAGTACTAATTTGACATATTTTTTTCAAGTTTCATATATACAAAGATGGCATTGAGTTCACCATACCCAAATGGCCTCTACATGGCATTATAGTATAATTTAAATGCCCCATAAAATGTAGCCTTAAGGTTATGAATAAGCTCTGAAAACAATGGCAAAATTCACATTTAGAAGATATAAGCATTAAAAACGTCCAGTCTCTCACTTCTGCTAAAATGGATCACTGATTGTAATGACACTACTACACACTTCAGCTTCTCATCACATCTTCTGTCCAGTCAAAAGCTCTCTAGAATCCAACGTATCATCAGCACTCGGAGTCGCTTCCATGGTGCCGTTGTGGTGAAGAGATGAGTCCCACCTTAGGACCCAAGCGATCCGATTGGTTCAAAGCTAGTTTTATGTTTAATCGCTTTAGTGCCTGGTTAAAAATTAGAGAAAATCACTTTATTATAAGAGACGTTTGAAGTATGTTATAACGAGTCATTAATGTAGTTTAACTTATATGTTTCATATACTAGTATATAACCGAAGATGTAGATTGTAAATTTAAACATTTCTCGTTTCTCGTTCTTAGTATTTTTTAGTTAGCTTACATAGAAGATAAAAGATAGGTAGTACTTAGATAGTAAATAAACCACAGATTTGAGCTTTAAACAACTACATTAATATTTTTAAATTTCGCTGACTTTTTCCTCTGCTGTTGACGCAACCTACTATGAAAAGCGCTAACCAAAATAAACGTATTACTTGAAAAGCGCTAAACAAATAAACATATTACTTGAAAAATGCTAAGCAACATATTACTCGATGGCAACAAACTGCTTGTATCAGGTTATAGCGAGAACATATTTAGATCAGGCATACTACTGGCATACTATGAGGTCCTAAGGTGGGACCCATCTCTTCAGGGGGACTCATCTCTTCACCACACCGTCAAGTATGACTTGCGGTCTGTGAGGTAAACTAGAAACTTCCTGTTTCAGTGGAAATTACGTCAACGCATCAAATAAAGCTGCTTTCCAAGACACTTTAGATGCCCTTTAAATATATTTTTAATGTATTATTAGATCCTTTAACTCAAGACTGGAGTTGAAACCGCTTTACACCAACCAACCAAAGCAGATTCGAATGCGAGCTGGGCTTCAAAATCTGTAGTGAAATTCTGATTTTGTCTACACCAAAGTTTTCACCAAACTTGTCCAGTTTTCTTTGGCTTGTTTCTCTTTAAGATGTTCATTTTTAAATTCAGTAAAAACAATAATTCTATTGCATATGGCATCACTCACAACAACAGTTTATTTCAGAGAGCAAATTTCTCTAATTTGCTTTGGACAAATGTGCACAAAGACTCAGATCTTGGTTTCCAGCTATATCAGCCAGCTAAACATGGCCTTCATCCAGCTGAGTAAACAACTTCCCACAAAAAATTATAATCACACTAAATTTTGTTGACAAGTTTAAAAACTAGCTTGTCAACTCATTATCAAATGGCTTGCTGCTTTAAACTGCCTCACGGACGAATTATGCAGATGACTTTGAGCGATTCCCCCAGACGCCAGGCGAACCGCTAATGCAGGTGCTCTAAATTAGCAGAATAACGTAATCACATTTCACATGCGAATCTATGCATTAGATTATTTAATCATTTCGTTGACTTGTCAGTGGGTCAGTGTTTACGTTGAAAAAAAAATACTCACAAACACCATGCAACGTCAGCCTTCTGTGCTGTTTCAATCCAAAGCTGTGTTGATGTTGGTGAGAAGGAAAGCATGCATATCTCACTTGCCAGATTCATCCGGCTTGCATTGTCATTAACGGTGCAAAAATGTCAAATTGCTTCCGCTTATAGTTTCTGTCAGCATTTGGGTGATATTTGATTTGTTGCAAGGTAGTTTTGACAAGAAATGTAGCTTTTACACTCACCTAAAGAATTATTATCAACACTAATACTGTGTTTGACCCCCTTTCGCCTTCAGAACTGCCTTAATTCTGCATGGCATTGATTCAAAAAGGTGCTGAAAGCATTCTTTCGAAATGTTGGCCCATATTGATAGGATAGCATCTTGCAGTTGATGGAGATTTATGGGATGCACATCCAGGGGATGAAGCTCCCGTTCTCACCACATCCCAAAAAAGCTCTATTGGGTTGGAGATCTGGTGACTGTGGGGCCCATTTTAGTACAGTGAACTCATTGTCATGTTCAAGAAACCAATTTGAAATGATTCAAGCTTTGTGACATTGTGCATTATCCTGCTGGAAATAGCCAACAGAGGATGGGTACATGGTGGCCATAAAGGGATGGACATGGTCAGACACAATGCTCAAGTAGGCCCAATTGGCACTAAGGGGCCTAAAGTGTGCCAAGAACATCTCCGCACACCATTACACCACCACCACTAGCCTGCACAGTGGTAACAAGGCATGATGGATCCATGTTCTCATTCTGTTTATGCCAAATTCTGACTCTACCATCTGAATGTCTCAACAGAAATCAAGACTCATCAGACCAGGCAACATTTTTCCAGTCTTCAACTGTCCAATTTTGGTGAGCTCTTGCAAATTGTAGCCTCTTTTTCTTATTTGTAGTGGAGATGAGTGGTACCCGGTGGGGTCTTCTACTGTTGTAGCCCATCCGCCTCAAGGTTGTGCGTGTTGTGGCTTCGCAAATGCTTTGCTGGATGCATCGGTTGTAATGAGTGGTTATTTCAAAGTTGCTCTTCTATCAGCTGGAATCAGTCGGCCCATTCTCCTCTGATCTCTAGCATCAACAAGGCATTTTCGCCCACAGGACTGCCGCATACTGGATGTTTTTCTCTTTTCAAACCAGTCTTTGTAAACCCTAGAAATGGTTGTACGTGAAAATCCCAGTAACTGAGCAGATTGTGAAATACTCAGAACGGCCCGTCTGGCACCAACAACCATGCCATGCTCAAAATAGCTTAAATCACCTTTCTTTCCCATTCTGACATCAGTTCAGTTCAGGAGATTGCCTTGACCAGGACATCACTACACTTTTGTAATGGTGCTGGACCAACTGTCCGATACTACCCCTCCGTCGGTTGAATCTGTCAGCCTGCGTTTTCATTGGCTGCCATTCCAGTCAGTCCATTGTAATACCTTGATGTCAAGCCTCCCTGCACCGTTTATCTGTCGACTCATTGAAGTGCAGAGACATTTCCAGTATTCATAACTTCTAAGACTTCTAAGAAATCAGTGCAATCTGACGAGAAATTTTGACGAAAAAACCAAGCAGACGTTTTCGCTGACAGCGCCTCTTTGAAATCCCTGCCAAACCAATGACGTCCCCACTCCCACAGATGATATATCAAAACTGCACACCTCCTGCCAGTTTAAAGTGTTTTAGAGAGGCACCAATCTCTCCCACCAGTATCTGATTTAATTCCACATATTTTATTCAGTGTCTAAACGGCAGGATTCTCAGGAGAGGATCGTGTGAAGCGTCCGTTTTGCAGAACGGTCTAATGAGAGATTCCTCCTCCTCATCACGGTGACACAGACGTTGACCCTTCCGTCATTATGATTATCAGCTCGAAGTCAAAAATGCTCTTGGGGAGCGGAGACAGGGAAGGTGACGGTGGTTTGGGGAAAGGGTTACACTTTCCTTTAATATTTAGACGCGGCGCTGCGTCGGCTCTCTTTATTACAGGAATCTCTTTCTCTCTTTTGATCATTTGTGCAGCTTCTTCCTTTCTCTCTCGCGCTGCTTTTCCCATGATCCTTCAGCTCATTCCACTGCTAAAGGAGTTTTTGCCACTAATTAGATTTTATTTACTTTCTTTAGCTTTGACTTTCCCTTTCTTCCCTTTACAGTGATCAGCAACACCTGCCGCAGCACAGAGAATAATGCCGCCTATGCGAAACCCATTAGCGCGCAGTGTATCTAAAAATAAGACCATATGCATTCCCTCAAACACTAACAGTGTTCAAAGTTTTATTTGTTCTGAGGCCAGAAACATACTCTACGCAAGTACGCAAACACAGATGCAAAATCTTGGACACTTTGAAAACTCATTGTACATGCATACATGGGCAACAGAAAAGGAAAAATGATGTCTAACAAAACAAACACCTCACTTCAAAGATGAGAACGCATTTTAGTTTGGGCATTTCTCCATGTACTTGAGAAGCTATTTTAGTGATGTGATGAAGTGGACAGCACACATTTTTAAAGGTCAAAGTGGTCTAATGTGGTTTTTGGACCCATTTGACTTTCATCGGTAAAACATTTGTTTGAAATAGAAGAAAGTCACACAGCTTTGAATGACTGGAGAGTGACACATTTATAAGTTTTTGGTTGATGGTCATTACAAATCACACTGAATGACATGGATCTAATAAACTTGGGTACAAAATGTATGATGTACGATGATGACACCAATTGAATTGTAGGCTATGACGCAAGTTAGTATAAATGAAGGAAATGCTATCAACATGTGCTAGTGGTAAACAGAGCAAAATGAAACACACTTTGGCAGTTGTGATTGTTATATGCATTGAGAAAAAGAAAAGGAAGTGAAAGAGGAGAATATGGATGCGGTCATTGCTATAGGGAAATGAGGCCAACTTGGCACGCCAATTTTGCAAATGGAGGTTGAGGATTAGTAAGTTTTATCCACATGCTATTCCATGTTGCATTTTTATTGGCTAGTAACAGACGTAGGAGCGTAGCAGCAAACACAATGTGAGATGATCATGCTGAATTTCTGTCACTATCTGAAAATTATCGCAGGCTATCTTTGGTCACAAGACTGTGAAAACGGCTGACTTTTAAAGTAGTTCACTTTAAAAAAAAAACAACTTTTGCTGATAATTTACTCACCCCCATGTCTTCCAAGATATCCATGTCATTCATTCTTCAGTCGAAAGAAAATAAGAGGTCTCTTACGAGAGGTTCTCTCGTATTGCGTAAGCTAGCTTACGCTACGGGAAAGATTAATCTTTTCTGAGAAGTTGAAGCCAAAAAATTATCCTATAATTTTGTATCCAATGTCAACGCAGTTCACTGCAGCAGACCATAAGCGGGCTAGCTAGCAGCTCATTGGTTCGCTCAGGGAGAACTGCTACAGCCTATGAGGGAACTCTGTTGAACTCGTGACCAATGAGAAGCAGACACGCTCTCATTGCGTCAGAGCCCGCCAAACGGAGTGGCCCGAGTCTATAAATAAGCGAGTTTCCCGCTGTTTTCCGATTTTCATCTCTTCAGCGAGGCTATACGCACCTGCTGATCTCCGAGAGGAAGCCGCGTCGCCGTCGAGAAGGCATCTCTTAGCGAGCGTGTGGACAGAGTCTGAGGAAGCCGGCCGTCTTCGCCACCTTCAGCCATCCTGCGAGCTAACGCCATCCGGCGACGTATCCTTACATTTGTATTTTGCTTGTGTTGTGTATTTTCACAAAAGAGCAGCGAGCGTCTTTTTAAAGATGCCTCGCACACCTCATGCCGCTCCCCTCTCAGCGCCGGAGTCCCGCGCTGTATGTGGGACGAGCCGCTGACAGCTGTGCCGACCGCGGCTAGCTTTCTTTACTTTACAAGAGAGCTAGCTTGCCCCCGCGCATAGCTTAACCGAAAATGGGTTTATCAATGGTGTGTAGTCCCGCCGAGGCTGGTCCTGTTCGCCACCATCACGCCCTCTCATCTGCTCGCGCTCCCTGTGCTTGTGTCTTACTGCTGTGGCTCAGTGGTAAAACACAAAGCTTTTCGCGCCAGAGAGACCCGGTGTTCGAATCCGGCTCTTGCAGATAATTTTTTTGCACGACATGAGAATCGAGTGTGTTTTTAACCCGCCGAGGCTGGTCAGCATCCTCTAACGTTTCTCTTTCCTCGTTCGAGCGGCCATAAACGCCCCCCGTGCATAGCTTTACCGTGAATGGGTTTGTGTTACTGTTGGTCTCGCCGAGGCTGGACCTGTTCGCCACGTAACACCGCCCCCTTATCTGCTCGCTCTTTCAGCTTATTGTGTCTTACTGCTGTGGCTCAGTGGTAAAATACAAGCTCCTCGCGCCAGAGAGACCCGGGTCCGGCTCTTGCAGATAATCTGTATGCAGCTCTGAGCTCCGCGGCCAGCTTTCTTACGTTTCAGAAAGCGGCCGCTCTCCCGCGCACATGCGTCAGCCGGCGACATGAGAAACGAGTGTGTTTTTAGCCCGCCGAGGCCGGTTAGCACCCACCTCTCTAACGTTTCTCTTCCTCGTTCCAGCGGCCAAATTGTCTATTTTGCAGCAACGAGCCTGTTATTACATGAACGCCTGCAGTAACGTCGCAGATTTCGATTCACGCCAATGCTGTTCAAGCACACCCCGTGTCTAACAGAGCCCACTCTCTTAGCTGGCTATGCCGCCTGAGTGTTATCTGAACAGATGTGCCCACGTCCATGCTCACATCTTCTTTCTGCCCGCTCTATTACACGGCCAGGTCGCGTGCATCCCAGCCTCTTCAGTCTCGTGCCCGCTCGCAGCGCTCACGTCTCTACATGCACGCGACCCCGCGCGCGTCAGGCTATATTTAGTCTCTGCCGCTTACAGCGCTCAGGTTCCTATCACGCACTTGCGCGCGCGTCACCTGTGCAGCCTGTATCAGGCGAAAATGTAAACAGGCATAAGTGCATAATGTCTGGTTTACACCAAACATACTATAAGTGTAGTATATGTGCCCACAGTTCAGTGTTCACTCCTATACTCAAGCACCACACTTGTGCCCGCTGCAGTCTCGTGCCCGCTTGCAGCGCTCACGTCTCTACATGCACGCGACCCCGCGCGCACCACAAGTGCAGCCTTTCAGGCTATATATAGCAGCTCTGCCGCTTACAGCGCTCAGGCTTTCTATCACGCACTTGCGCGCGTCACTTGTGCAGCCTGTATCAGGCTAAAACGCAATCAGGCATAAGTGCAGAATGTCTGGCTTACACCAAACATGCTATAAGTGTAGTATATGTGCCCACAGTTCAGTGTTCACTCCTGACACACAAACACCACACCTGTACCACGCTCACACTGTAAGCGCGGCTCACACACGTGCTCAGCCCGCTATGTGTATACACATACATGTGTTGTATACACACGCTTTTTGTGTAGAATATGCGCCCACATCCTGTGTTCGCCCATACACAAAGCACCACACTCCCTGTGCCTCTGTCAGAGCCCACTCTCAAAAAGCGGACACTTCCCCCTCTGAGTGTAGGTCCCGTTGCCTAAACATTCTCAGCGTGCCCACACACTGTGTCCAGCCCGCTATGTGCAACAATCAGGCCGATATAGCCAGTCACCCGCTAGTGTCACGCTTCTAAGCGTGGGAAGCTATCCCGGGAATCTCCCCATGGGTGCTAAGCACAATAAAATACGGCTATCTGTTACAGTTCCGTCGCCACCCTCCACGCTTTCGGGCGCGGCCCGAAACTACAGTGATTTTAGAAGCAACAAACAGTCCTCCCGTTCGGCCTATCCTTAGCACCCCGGACGTCTACGAAGTGCATGGATACGGCGCTCGCCCCCTGCGGAGCCAGGGGCTGCGAATTTTGAACTATTTGGACGACTGGCTGATTTTGGCACAATCACAGATGGAGCTACTGTCTCTTCGGTACAGTCCTCCTCGAACCATCTGAACACCTTGGGTCTCTCTGTCAACTGGACAAAGAGCTCGCTTCAGCCCTATCAGACGAGTTTCCTTCCTGGGAATAGATCTAGACTCAGTGGCTATGACGGCTCGCTTATCTACACAGCGCGCGCGCCGTGTTCAGCGTCTCGCCGCATCCTGTCAGATGGACACCCTCACACCTCTGAAAACTTTTCAGAAGGCGCTGGGTTACATGGCCTCAGCCTCCGCAGTACTTCAGGCAGGGTCTACTGCGCATGCGCCCCCTTCAGCTTTGGGTTGAAGAGCCGTGTGTTCCACCGTGCGCTGGACCACGGGCCGCCAGCTGATCGAAGTTACGCAGACCTGTATCCCGGCTCTGCAACCATGGACAGTGGCAGAATGGTTTCAGCGGGGCGTCTACCATGGGAACCGCCTCTCGTCGATAGCTTCGAACACACGCATCCAACTCCGGTTGGGGTGCGGTCTGCGAGGGTCACTCGGCCTCTGGCCACTGGTCAGTTCAGAGAGCTCCCTGACACATAAACTGTCTGGAGATGATCGCGGTCGAGAGACTCGCTCTTGCTTTCCTCCCGCGCATTCGGGTCACCGCGCATTGATCCGCTCAGACAATGCAGCCATAGTCTCCTATTTCAACCGTCTGGGCGGTGTCAGATCCAGGGAACCCCTTCCTGATGACGAAATGCATTTTAGTTTGGTCCAGAGCCACCTGCTCTCGCTAAGAGCGACGCACGTGCCGGGCCACCTGAATGACGGCCCAGACAGACTGTCCAGGAACCTCATCCTTCCGGGAGAATGGTCCCTGCACTTTCAATCAGTCCAGAAACTGTGGCGAATATTCGGCAGAGCAGAGGTGGATCTCTTCGCGTCAGAGGAGAACGCTCACTGCCCAATACTTTTCTCAAGAGCGAGGACCGCGTGAGCCCAGGAGTGGCCAGCCGCCCGCTTTAGGCTTTCCCTCCGGTCTCCCTGTTACCACAGGTTTTACAGAGGATCAGGGAAACACGCCACTCGGTGCTCCTCATAGTCCCGCGTTGGGAGAGTCAGACTTGGTTCCCGGACCTCGCTCAGCTGTCGCAGACAGCCCCGTGGCCCATTCCAGTCAGAGCAGATCTCCTCTCTCAAGCTCGCGGCACGATCTGGCATCCCCACC
>JAQIUQ010000858.1:0-13540 GCA_030378365.1 Hybognathus amarus | reverse complement strand
ATGCTCTTGGTTTCAGTACCTATTGCTCACTGCGTTTGTGCTAGCTCATGGAGACCCAGAGATTTTCGGCTTCTGAGAGAGTTATCAGCATTCCACCATCAGCAAAGCCATTCACTTAAGAGCCTGCTATCATCTTCCCTGGGGAACTCTCTCAACACACACACTTGCTACATCACATACACACACACACACACACACACCTGAAGTACAGCCATCTCCTGAAAGAGCCTGTCTGATAGTGTCGCCTGAGCTTGTGTGAGGAGCGTTTGACTGGACATTAGAACAGGAAAGTGCAGAAGAGAAACAAGAGACTTCAAACTTTTCAAATCACAATTCACATTCTGCTTCTCACACTAAAAGTATGTACTTCACTGGTGATGCAAAATTGGATCCTCTCGAGTATGACAAGGTGCGAAGGCACTGGATCTGCAAAAGTCAAAAGTGAACCATAATTCTTCTTCTTCTGTCGTAGAACGAGGTTAAGGGTAAAATTAGACCTCAATGCACTTATTTAGGGCGAAAATGTGCAAATTCCCAGTGCATTTTAGTTTCCGCTATCTTTCCTCCATTCTTTTGCTTTTAACTGTGACACTTTACAGAAATTGTGATTTCTTTATTACTTCATTGACTACTGACAAAAAAGAGCACAATTAATAATTCTTACAAACTTGATAGTATGAAGATCTCATTTATATGAAAGATTGATCACATTTGCAAAACTCTCCCTGCAGCAACACATCTGCCAGGTAGCTCTGTGCTATGTTTTCAACAAGGGTTCTTCTAAGGATTACAGACTATAGATCTATAAAACAAAACTAATTTTCATTACATTTCTATCTAATGATCTCAAGAAGAAATGTATTGACCTCATATTTCTGAACAGAAGTGTAATATAGGCCTGAAATAAATACATCCATGGTCTAAAACAGACACAGAGATGCTTATACAGACACACTAAATGCATGACCACACTCAGAGAGCGAGAGTATTGAAATATGAAATGTAATATGGTGTGGAAAAGGAGTGCACGTATTCCATTACCCATAATGCTGACAATAAATGAGAGGAAGACATTTTACTTCCAGAAAGCTTGACGTGTGAGAATTTTCAGATCTCAAGGGATGAGAGAGAGAGAGAGAGAGAGAGAGAGAGAGAGAGAGAGAGAACAAGACGGGGAGAAGAGGGTGTTGAGGTTAAGAGGGGTCAGACTGATATTGAAATGGATAGAGGTAGATATGGGGGGATGGGAGATGCACGGAGGAGTGTGAAGGAGAAAGAGCAAGAGGAAGGAGACTTTTGATTGTGGCACAAAGGGTACAGTTGAAAATTAGCAGAGCATGTGAGAGTATGAAGTGCAAGCTGAACGAGGACTTGAGTAATTTTGCCTAAGAGCGAGAAGCGGTGTTTTGAAAGCACAGATCATCTCACTGCTAGATCACTCTCGTGAAGCACTTTAAACAAACAAACTGATGCAGCTTTTTTGTTCTTAAAACACATTATATGAAATGTAGGCTACAGGTGTGACCTAGATGCAAGGGTAAACCGAACACATTGGTTTTGATTTGATGCAAGAGAGCTCCGTAAGCTGCAAGCCGCCAAGAACATTGCATTTGCAATGTCAAGGCCATGGGTTCAATCCAGAAACATATAAACAGATAAAATATATATTATGCCTTAGATTTTAGTGCTTTTTGACTAATACTTATTTTAGTGTCCTAGTTGCATGCTACATACCATAGTAATAATAGTAAATTATGCATAATTACATGCAACTAACCTCAAACAAACCAAAGTCCTACACTAACCCTACAGTAAGTACTTTGACCTATGCTCCTGGAGCATCAATTCTCCAGCAACAATTCTCCAGCAGGCACGGTCTTTCTATTAAGAATCCAGGTGATGCCACCTCTTCCTCAGCTCTGTCTCAGCGTCTCGCCTCCAGCTGTCCTCTCTTGGGCCATCCCCTCTTTCGTCTTTCTTCCTGAGGGTTCCTAGAGGCTTTCCAGAGTGGAGGGACTGGTTTACATAATGTGTGTCCAATACCAGTCCCACTGTCTCCTCCCCTTATCTACTGGTTGATGGCTTCTTGATTGGCTCTTTGCCAGAAGCTCATCGGAGTTGGTATGGTTAGGCCACCAGATCTTCAATCTTAGGCATCCATTGGTGGTGTCTGGCTCAGTCTGCAGTGTGTACTTGGTCATTCTCCCAGGCTCTGGCCGACCCCATATAGGAGAAAAGATCTTCACATTGGAGTTGAAAATCCTCATTTTGGTTGCTTCTCTTTGGAGGCTAAAATGTTGGAGCATGAACAATTGCCCTTGCTTTGCCCACCCTGGCAACCACATCACCGTCTGTGCCACCTGTCCACTATACTCCCAATGTCAACAAAGGAGTACACTTCCTCAAGAGGCTTTCCCCATCTACAGCATGACATGACTGTTGTTTGTGGTACGTTTTGTCGTTATGCCTATTGTGAATGTAGGCCTGGGCTACTTTACATGGAAAAAGGAGACCTCTTACAGTTTTAAAAGATGATTTTATTCTAGCTGTGATGAGAAAAATAAATTCAAGTGAGCACCGCCGCGTTTGTCGAACAATATTAAGGCCACTGAAACTGAAACGCGCGCTGCATGTTATGTCTCAATACAGGAGCAGAAGCGCTGGTTCAGATTTTATTAGGCTATTTGTTGTTTAAACGTGCGTGTTGCATATTTAAAAATATATATATACACATATTTGATATTGTCTATTTAGGCGAATTATAGCATTGATTACTGTGGAGGGGGAAATACCCCACCGGCAAATCGCAACTTGCTTAGCTTGGTTATGTTTGTTTGTTTTTAAATCTACATGGAATCCCATTAAGTTTTATTTTCTTTTTTTTAACATAACTGCTTTTGAAGATGTAAATTCAGTCAATCTGTTGGAAGAGATTTGTTCCTTAATGTAAAATAGAAATGCAAGGTAATTTTAATACATGTTTATGCGGGATTTAAAACAGTGTCATCAAAAATGATTGTACCAAAGTTCTGACCACTTGACTACGACTTTTCTCACTGACAAAAGCCCAGAAGTTCGGTTGTTCAGCAGTCAGTGTGCGCACGCGAGAGAGAAGCGCTCTTCAGTCTTCTCATTCCTCAATAGCATCATTGAAAGCACCTCACTTTATTTTCGCTGACTGCGAGATAGGCCTATTTTAACTTTTGATTAATAAAATGTTCTCCTATAGCCTAAAAGTTTATATTCTAGTTAAAGCTATATTCTATTTAAAATGTAGGCTACTTTTACATAATTACGTTTTGCTTTCGCTAAATGCCCCTTTGCGCCACCTGGTGGTCATTTCGCCACCGACTTTGAAATACGGCTGGTTTATTTTTGCCACAGTAGATTTACCGCGGCACTTGCAGCGGCGGTAATTGTCATTTTGGTTGTCCACCTACTGTAGCATGACATGACTGTTGTTTGCGGTGTTGATGTTCATCACCCGGGTCTTCTTCCTGCTGATCTTAGTCATGATGTCTTACTGCCAGTCATGATGTCTTCTTCTGTATCTGGATATGTCTGTGGTCGGGGTCGGGTCTTCCAGCTCTGTCCAAGGGGTCTACTGTATCCCGTTTCTTGTTCCGTCAGTGATGGACTTCATTATCCAGTCGTTGCCAAGCAAGAACAAACATCCACTGCAGTCTTCATTCTCTCTAGCAGGATTTTGCTCATCACTTTTCCTGGTACTGACAGCAGCACAATCCCTCTATACTTGCCACAATCTCTTTGGTCTCCTTTCTTAGGCAGTTTTACTATAAGGCCTTCTCTCCACTCATCTGGAATCTCCTTGTCCCAGATCTTCGCAAAAAGCTAGTGGCTGTGTTTATGTCTGCCTTGATGGCCTTTATCTGGAATTCCATCAGGTCCTGCCACGTTTCCAATTCTTTAGTGTCTTGATGGCCTTCTTGATCTCCTCTTTGTTGGTCTTGTTTCAGTTGACTGAAAGTATAGCGTCTGCTGGCGGAATGTCTGCAGGCTCTTCCGGGGCTGCTCTGCCCGTCTCTTTCTTTGGTCATCTGAAGTGGTGAGGGGATTCACCTCTGTGTCAGTCTTTCACATTGGATCTACATTCGATTTAAATACTTTTTAAACCTGTAAATATGTCAATCAAATCACTCTCTTACCGCAAGTGCGTCTCTCTCATGTCTGTGTCTAACTCCTCTCTCCCTTGCTTGTCAAAAAAACTCTCATCTCCCGAACAACCACTCACATTACACAAAACACCAGTGAGGGTGAGATCTTAATTCATAAACCAATAGAACAGTCAAACACCTAACCTGATGGTTTAAGCCACGTTTTTAACATGTACACATCGATCAAACTTGTATATCATGAACGCGCTCTTAAAGGAACACCAAAGATGAATGGTTAATTCACATTTTATTCTCTGAATTAAACCTAAAAACTATTATTATTAACAGCATACGTATAACCTACTGGGTTACATAAACAATAAAAAAAGAAGAAAAAAAAACATCACCTCATACATTTATTTGTAAAATTCCATATTCCATTTTACATAAAACATAATACAAACCCCAAATAAGTTCAAAAGATTTCCAACCATTTTATAATATGTGAACTCAACAGTAATCCGGGCAGATATCAGACCTCTTAAAGGGAGTTCGCTTTGAAATTAATTTTTGATAAGTTTTAGCTTACCTCAAGGGCATCCTTTGTTTCCACAGTATTTTCAATTTTGACATTTTTCGGTCAAACCGTTCTTGTCTGTCAGTCATATAAGGTTTAGCGGCTCCATGTCAAAGAGCATGCACAGAGAAGTCAAAATTAACAATGATTTAATGACTCGTAAATGTAAGTACAATGATGGCCTAAGACACGAGAGCAAGCGGTTTGTGTGAGAAATGAACAGCATTTATATTGTTTTTACCTCTTGTTAAAAGCCATGTCCAACTTATCTGAATCAGATGAACCGAACTGAACCATATCCAATGTTCCGGAAGTGATCTTGTGGCGCGTCTACATCACTCATTGTTTACACAGAGATTTCGGAAGTTTTACCTTTCAATAAACATATTTAGATATATTGAAACTCGTCTTCCATTGCGATTTCCCGGTATATGTTTAGATCTTCACAGTGAAACGTTGAAACTTCCAAAATCTCTGTGTAAACAATGAGCAAGTAGCAGCGCGCCACGGTCACTTCGCGGCGGATTGAAAATCTGTGGAAACAAAGACACCTACATCTTGGATGCCCTTGAGGTAAGCTAAAACATATCAAAAATTAATTTCAAAGTGAACTATCCCTTTAAATTCCCCCTATAGTCAATAATTTTATCCTTTAAAACTCGAATCAAATAACCAAAATGACAAAAGTTTTTTTTTTTTGAAAAAAAACTATTCATGACTTAAAGTAGCCTGAATTTATCTCTAAACCCTTGCTTCATTTAGTATACGCCATTTTATGAATATGCACATTAGCCCCGCCTCCACTCACTCACACCAGCTCAGAGATTCACTCTTTGACGATTAACACATCTATTTTTTTTTTCTATTTTTACTTATATTTCGGCTATAAATAAAACCATTTAATATAAAATATTCACTCCATTCTTCCAACAATAGCAACATTGGCTTCAATCTTTTACACTGCAAGAATTAGTTAAACACATCTTCATACTCAAAAAATGGACATTTATCCATAACTGTTGGACCAATTATGTGCCCTATGTCTATTAGTGGTTTTTTGCTCCATACTGTGTATTATCCGCCATTGGAGGTCACCAGTTCTCCTTATCAATAGGACGCTTAAAGTCTCAAATGCTCTCAAATTCTAAAAACATTCCATATAATTTTAAAAGTTTTCAACTGATGTAAAGAGTTTCAACTAATTTAATTAATTTCAATTTAACATATATTCATTAAAAACAATTGTAGGTCTAGTCCATCATCCTCCTCTTCTCATAAGACCACAAGCCACATCAGCCCAATGACCAATACAGTTATAGTATGCTGCAGTTGAAGCAACAAGATTTTTGACTATTAATAAGATCCTTCCCCTATAGGACAGCAGAGGATTTAGCTGATTATTTTCGCTGATGCCTCTCTTCCATAACTTTGATATCATTTAAGGTTCCTGAATCATTACACGTACAAAATTTACATCATTTGAAATGTTTGACCCTTCTGTAATTTGTAATCCAGTCAACTGCTCTCTAATTTGCACAGTAAAGTTCAATTGCAAGACTATAAAGTTGCAGTGAAAGAGGACATCCTTGTCTTATTTCCCTTTAATAGGAACACTTAAACCTCCAGCTACTTTAATCATAAATTCAGCCAATAAATTAACCTATGAGATAAAAAACATATCCAAAACCAAAAGCCTTCAGTAAATCAAACAAATGAGCGTGGTTAACTCTGTCAAATGCTTTTTCTTGATCAAGAGATCAAATCATTTTCATTAAACATTGCATAATCTATTATGTCTCTCATTAAAAATAAATTACCCCTAATACATTACCCCCTTTACACAATTGTACTTTCATGATTGATACACTCATATAATTGTTTAGTCTATTGGCAATTTATTTTGGAGAAAAAAAAATCCATACACATTAATGCAACAGGACGCCAATTCTTCAAGCAATACAAATCACATTCTTCGGAAACAAAACCAACACTGCTCTATTACAACTTTTGGATTAAGACACAGTTTTTTAAATGCATTTAAAAATAGTCCATTCCAATCAAATGTCAGAAATGTTTACAAGATTCCTAGACCAGGAGCTTATAGCCTATCATGGCTATATAGGAACTGGTACATCTTTCATCTCTGATGGAAGATCTTTTACAGTTGTGTCATTCGTATTTGGTGAATCAATAACCTCCTGTAGCTCAGTTGTCAACTTCTTAAGACATAATAATCCATCTTTACATTTAGGATCTGTGACAATGGCTGTGGATAAGGCAGAATAAAAGTCAACAGCAATTCTTCTAATTTCATAAGAGTCATAGGTAACAACACCATTATTTTTTTAAAACCCACCATCAATACGGCATTTCAGAATGTTTGTAAACAATAGATACCGCAATACTTCCAGGTGGCAGAACGCGAGCGGCTTCTACTGACTAACTGAAGAGATCTAGATGGCTACTGTAACAGTTGCATAGTAAAACACATTGTTGTTGATCAAAGTTGAATCGATGAGTGAAAACGTCTTGTGTTTGGGGTTGCGCTACCAGATTTACAGCAAAAGGCGTAGGGGTTGTGTTCGGATTTCTGTTATAGCGGGTGTAACGTTGTGTCTGTCAAGTAGGAAATCTTAATGATGTCCTAAATTATATGATTTATCCAATGTTTACATTTGGGCTGCCAACCCCTTCAACTCTGGTTCTTCTATTCTCAAAAGGTCCATCTACAAAATCATAGCAGAGCATTTATCTTCAGCCGGGTTTTTCATTCGAGACTAATATTAATAAACTCGTTCTTTTAAAGATCAGACTCATTGCCAGTCACTGCCTGAAGTAAAAGAGGGCTGCCCACTCTCATGCATTGACCATGAGACTCACGCAATTGTCACTTTTCACATGCTCTCACGCCACACATCCATTTTCTCACGCAACTTGCCAAAATGTATAGAGCTGTTAAGTCCCGCCCCTTCCGCTAACCCCCCTGGACCTCTAGGTTGAAAAATCGTCAATGCAAGTGAATGAGAGAGAATAATTCTTTTCTAATCCCGTTTGATTTTTGCAATGAATGTGAACATATGTTGTCTGTGAATTTTTTTATAATCTTTCGTGTAAAGAATGCTACAATTTAGCGGGTAGAATTTTCAAACAGTTAGACTTTGTGTGAGAGCACTTTGTGGACACAACTCCCTGCTTTCGACGCATTTGATATATGTCACCACCACTGGCACACAAATCCCGCTAAACAAACCATTGTTTGAATGGTGACAATTAGGTACAAAACACACAGGCATCTCTGATTAATTCCTTAAATTATTCAACGGCATTCTCATCCTTTAGCTGTCATATAGAACACTATATGACAAAACTGCGCTATTCTACGCACATGGCACCCGTTATCGTTAATATAACACACGCTGTGATTGGTAGGTTTAGGTGTGGGGTAAGTCTCATATTATGCTAAAGGATTTATGACGACTTGGGTTCGCATGTTATATTAACGATAAAGGGTGTCATGTGCGTAGTATAGCGCCGTTTTGTCATATAGCATTCTATGTGACGCTAAAGGATGAGAACGGGGCTCGGATTATCGCACCGTGATTTGTGGAGGGAAAGTATTTTATGCTGTGATGTCACATATGCGACGACGTGTAGTCTTTCTTGTTATGTCTATTCCACAACTGCTAGCCAAAAATCATACAATATACTGTCAAACTCATTGCATGAGAAGATTATATAAAAAATTCACAGACAACATATGTTCACATTTATGGCACAATTCAAAACGGGATCAGAAAATAATTATTTTTTCTCATTCACTTGCATTGACACTTTTTCAACCTAGTGGTCCACTTGGAGTTTTATGGATGGGCGGGACTTGCCAGCTCTATATTCCTCATATATAATATCGACCAATCAGTGTTTTTTAACCGTGCAAACAGGTTATAGCAGCTGAAGAACAATTGTCGCATAACATTTACCTCAGGAAAGCCATTTAATGACCATGATAGGCTATATAGCACGTTATTTTGGTATTTTACTAATAGGTGGTTTGCAGTCACGTGATTGAGTTGACGCGCGAAATTCAGATGGAGGGCAAGGAGTGAAGAGCGCAATGGACGAGATGGAGGAAAGTCCGTACTGTACTACTTTAGATGCTATTACAAGAGAAATATATAAACAGAAAATCGAAACATATGTTGGACGTGATCCTTAAGTTATGAAGAGGACCGATTTTCAACTGAATTGAGAGATTTGCCTGCCATCGAGGCTGTAGATATCAGCAACTACCTCGTCTTACAGACATACTTTGACTTTACAAAGTTCGGAAACTGGTACGTTACACAAACAGCCACATAAGTGTATTTAAACTACCTGAATAATGTAATTATAAGCCACATAAATAATGTATTAACTCACATTTGACGAAGTGATCACTGCACATACACACACACAGGCATTTTCCCATTCGGCTCCTCCCGACCGCAGACGTAGGTTTGCAAGGCATTTTTCCTGGTGTTTTTCTGTCAATTTCTTGCATTTTCCCCCCTTATGAACAACAACTTTTGGCACACGATAAAAACTCTTCGTGGTTTGATCGATTTGAGCAACCATAAACGACGCAAAACATAAGCATTTTGAGTTTGTTATAGCGCTTCCTAAATATAGAAAATCACTTCCTGCCTTCCATCTGCATTTCGTGCCATGGCAACGCAGTGGCGTGATGTCATATGAAAACAAGCTATTATGTGTAGGCCTACTATATTACATAATTTATTATATTTTTTTACTTATATCATAAAAAAACAGTTGTTATTATGATTTAAAAAAACTCATTATATTTAATTAAAAAAAAACTATTTTTTTTTTCATTTTTACATTTGACGGTGGGTCTCCCTTCCAAGCAACTTACTAGCGCTGCCATAGGAAAACTTCAGCTTTTTCCACCCTGAAGAACGTCTATTACTGTTGTGACGTCATGGTGAATTTTCGTATTGTCCTTGATTCGTCTTTCGTTCTAAATTTAAAAATAATTTTACATCTCCAGTTGTGGCACTCGCCTCTGGCACGCACCTGAAACCATGGCGGAGAGATAATGGCATCCTTCCACCTGTGTACGCTGATACCTAACACCAGGTCTTACTAGAACACTATATTAATCTTTACAAACAATAAACTATTACAGTCAAGAATAGAGAAAAACATACACACAAAAGAAAATATAAAGAACAGCACACAACAGAAAGACTCTTTTACAAGCCCCCTTCTAACTTCCAACATGCACTGAGAGAGAGAGAGAGAGAGAGAGAGAGAGAGAGAGAGAGAGAGAGAGAGAGAGAGAGAGAGAGAGAGAGAGAGAGAGAGAGAGAGAGAGAGAGAGAGAGAGAGAGAGAACTCAGAGGGAATCCTGGAGAAATCCCCTGCAGGTGCCTCATGTACAGTTTGAAACCTCAGCAAGCCTGAAGAGAGTTAAGTATTTATCTGTGTCTGTGTTTACTTAACCATACTTTGGGCACAAATCTATTCCCAGAAATAAGTCTGAATCTAACAAAACCTCCTTTTGGGAATGCCCTCTATCAACTGATAAAATAATAAATCATTTTGTATTCTAAAAATGCATTGTTTATTTTGAATTACCTTCATATTTGAAATGTTTTTGTTTATAAATGTCCAAATGTGTGCATTTACTTATCTACTTTACACACTTTTCTAAGCCTTTTATGGTAAAACCTATACTAAACTTCCTATAATAATTTCTAATTATTTCTATAATCTATTTCTATATCTATTTATATCCATCATGAACTGACATTCTCCACAGTAAATCTTGAAATCACCTTCATTGTGAGGCATCCAGCTATAGAAGAAACTTATTATACAATATATTAATCAATATATGAAAGTATCATTAGCTCAGTGTAATCAATGGTAAGTCCCACTGTAATAGAAAAGCAAACATGAATGTGTGTGTTCCAGCTGCCTTCTGAATGTGTTGGCGTTTGAGCACCTTGTGTCTGTCTGTGAGCGCAAAGCTCTGACCTCATTGAGTTAGCGCGCCGCTCCCGTGCCGTAGTGTGTGAGAGGTGGCATGTCTAAATCTTGGCATAGAGAACGGACAGCAGAAGGGCAGACTGCTTCTCTTTCACCCCTTCAGACTGGACCACACACACACACACAAACACACGCACACACACACACTGCTGTGGGGACAAAGGGACTTTTCCCTGAGACCTGTAGAGATTAGACAGCTATTAAGACAGTACATTTGCACATTTGGCAGACGCTTTTATCCAAAACGACCATTGAATTCAAGATACACAGTTTCTCAGTTTATGCGTTTCCTGCATTGAACACAGACCTTGGCTTGGCTAGAGCCATGCTGTACTGTCTTGCTTCAGATGCATATGACAATAAATCATACAGGTACACATTGTACGATGCAAAGTGAGAAGGGTTAAAGGAGTAGTTCACTTAAAAAAAACAAAAAACTTTTGCTGATAATTTACTCACCGCCATGTCATCCAAGATGTCCATGTCTTTCTTTCTTCAGTCGAAAAGAAAATGTTTTTTTATGAAAACATTCCGGCATTTTTTTTTTCATATAATGGACTTTACTGGGAACCAAACGGTTCAAGGTCCAAAAGAACTGTTCAAAGGGCTTTAAACGATGAATAAGGGTCTTGTCAAGCGAAACGGTCACTCTTTAAAAAAATAGCAAAGTTTAAGTTTTATAAGCTCAAATGGTCGCCTTGCTGTATTCTGTGATGTGCGTTCGTGACTCTCCCAGGGTTCGTACGGGTGCTTGAAATCCTTGAAAATGCTTGAATTTTGATGTTGTGTTTTCAAGGTTTGAAAAGTGCTTAAATTTTGGATAAAATGCTTGAAAGTGCTTGAAATTGTAACTATTTCTTTCACAACAAATACCTATCTGACTGAATATTTTGTTTATTAAATGGCGAAATAAATCGTTTGCTGCGGCCCGAGCGCGTTTGTTTCCGCGCCCCCGCCGCGTTGGCCTGGTTTCACACTCAACTTGATTCTATCAAATCCTGGTGCGTTTGCGTGCATCTTATGTCATCACAAACGTGCACGACGCATGATAGAAAACAGAACGCGGGTCAATATATTGTGTTTTTTATAATAATGTGGTGTTATTATGTGCAGCTGAGTGAACAACACAGGTTTACTGTGTATCGCATTTGGCTCTCTGCTGATTGCAAACGCAGGAGACAGTGGACTTCCAATAATTTGTTAGCCTGAGTCCACGCGCTATGTGTGTGTGCGCGAATACACTGTATACTTACTCTCGCTCGTATGATCAAGGTAAATCACCAACACTATTATCCTTTACATGTGTTTTTATTTTACTAAATACATCATAATCAGCTAAAAGTAAAATGCATGCGCAGATCACTTTACTAAGTGGGCACCCAAATCCCGTCCGTGATTCTTTCACATTCACGCGAACCGCGGCACGGTTCAGGAGCAGCCGAACTCAGATCACCTCCTCCAGGTAGTCTCGGATTCGGTATCTGAGGCATAATGACTAAATATGCAGCGTGAATTATACATTTCTAACTCCAAACAATTGGTATCTGAACCAGCTGATAAAATCTTTATTTGATTCGATCCGTGATAACCTGACGCTCAAATGAACCGATCGCATTTTACTGATGCAAAAGACGCGCGCGCACAAAATAATGACGCAGTTACAAGGTGTGTAATATAGGTGTGTATAACTGCTTAGTCAACATTTACAGTAGCTGCTGTTCGGTTTTCATACTGCTGCTCTCCTTCTACTCACTTCTGAACTTGACACAACTGATTCTGAAGTCAAACAAGGAGAAGAACTTTTCATTTCTGAAGTATTTGGGTTAATTTAGTATACAAAGCCATTTATGATGATTTTTGGATAATAACTACATGTATAAATAACTATATCGTGAAATATATTGTTACCGTGAAATAAAATTAGTCATACCGTGAAACAGAATTTTGGTCATACCGCCCACCCCTACTGCATGTCATTTGGATCAAATCCTCTAACAACATTTTGAAAAATAAAACCTGTTTTGCTTCAATATCTGATCCTTCTGCTATTACGAAACACAATTTTGCCTGTTTATTTCATACTATCTCTTTTAATGTGGAAAAACCGCAAAATAATATTTTTTTACTTTGTATTGGTTTGTAATTTACGGTGGATAAGGTCCTGGAAAACAAAAGGTGACCTTAGAAAAGGTGTACGAACCCTGCTCTCCTGTTCGAACTCATTCATCAAAATGAACAAATCTTTTTCCGAGTCAATTTGTTCCTTTCATTCGTTGAATGAACCAAATGACACGAAAAAAAGATTTGTTCATTTTGATGAACTAGTTCAAACGAGAGTTCCGAACGTCACAGAACAGAGCAAGGCGACCATTTGAGCTTATAAAACTTTTTTTTTTTTTAAATGAGCGATCGTTTCGCTTGACAAGACCCTCATTCATCGTCTGGAATCGTTTAAAGCCCTTTGAACGGTTTGAAGTATGCACTGAAATTGTCTTTTGGACCTTGAACCGTTTGATTTCCAGTAAAGTGCATTATATGGAGAAAAATCCTGGAATGTTTTCATCAAAAACGAATCGGTTACCTAACGTAACCTCGGTTCTCTCTAGATGAGGGAACGAGTATTGCGTAAGCTAGCTTACGCTACGGGAAAGATTCATATTTTCTGAGAAGTTGAAGCCAAAAAATTATCCTATAATTTTGTATCCAATGTCAACGCAGTTCACTGCAGCAGACCATAAGCGGGCTAGCTAGCAGCTCATTGGTTCTCTCAGGGAGAACTGCTACAGCCTATGAGGGA
>JAQIUQ010000857.1:10000-12954 GCA_030378365.1 Hybognathus amarus | reverse complement strand
CAGATATTCTTAGGTCAGTTACGTATTGCTGTTGTTGCGTATAACCTCGTCCTAACCTTTTTCAAAACCGTCTTGCTGTGCAGTGAGGAGATCCTGAGGAGAAAACTTACCTCAGATACAGTTTCAATTTTGAGAAGCACGTGATTCAGCTGAAGCAGTAAGTCATTTATTATAAGTGATTTGTTCTAATCGCGTTAGGGTCTGTATCGGTAAACAGCACAAGATCCGAAATATCAAATGCGTGTCTGACTCACCTGAATTAAAGGCTCATTATTATGCGTGTTTTTGTCTCTCACGTGAGAATCACCTAATTATTTCACTGATGGGGCTGGCCTGTTCACGCCCATTCACATATTGCCTTGGCAAACAAAAAAATGTTTTTCACAATATAACCCAATTCACAGTTATATGTGAACGATTAGGAGGATAATTTTCAGATCATTGTGAAGAAAAAACCCTAGGCAACAACATCAATTAGTCAAAAGTCTTGTGGACGCATATTCAGTATGTGTTTTGTGGCCTTATTTCAGAAACTTTCATTTTTAGTTTTTACAATAACCACGCATAAACAATATTCTCTCAAAAATACAAACATGTACAAACATGTTGCCCATACATCATGGTAGCCCTGTTTCTGCTAAATATAGTGTAATTTCACCTGTGCCATTAATATGTTTATAAGCAGCTGAAAAAAACACAGATGTCAGGGCATGTCAGGGGGTTAAATATCGGGAAAAATATCGGTAATTGACCGATAATCGGCCCGATTATCAGTTGATCTCTACTGAGTTCCTATGACAACCCAGTGCGAAAAACCATATAAAGCTAAATTAAATTTGATCCATGAATAAAATTCTATTTTAAACAACAATACTGATGGCAGATGTCTTACTTTAATAATTGTAGTATTAAGAAATTAATCCTGTCTAAATAGTGCTAAGAAGCAAGCTTTATTCCCTTACCTTCATCAAAGTCTGCGTCATCCTCTGTGTGTTGAGGGAACGGGAAGCAGTTTGTGATATTGAGCCGGTCCTCCACCACAAGCCCCAGCAATACCCCCTGCACCACCTCACTGCCTTGGCCTTCCTCCTGGTAATGTTTGCTATCATCACCACCTGGAACACAACACACACATGTTTGAACATCAGGTCAAGTCATCCTCATTTATATAGCACTTTTAACAATGAGATTGTTCCAAAGCAGCTTTACAGAGATAATAGGATTAAAGTAACAGAGATTGTTTTGGCTTTATGACAGCTCTAGAATAAAGTTGTTAGTTTTATTTAAAATTAGTTATTAACTCAGGGTCCACTAACTCTTATGTTCTCTCTACATAAACTTTAAAAATATGAACCTGTGAAAATAGCAACCCTACACAAAACTACTTGTCTGGCCTTAAAAAAATATCAAATTCATCCACTAACACTTTCACTCAAGTCACATTCATTTATACAGCAATTTGTACAATACAGAGTGTATCAAAGCAGCTTTACAGAGATAACGTGAAAATAATGCAACAAAGTTTGTTTCCAGAAGAAAACAGCATCAAAGTTTGATGTTTTCTCCAGAGGCTAGTTACACTCTAAAAAAATGCTGTCAAATTTTGGTCAAATATGGTCAAACCCAAATGTTGGGTTAAAAATGTAATAAAAAAAATTACAGTTGAAAGTGAAAGTTGAAGTTGTGTTAAAAATTTAAATTACATTTTAACCCAACATTTGGGTTTGTCCATATTTGACCCAAATTTGGGTTATAACAACCCAGCATTGTTTAGAGTGTAATTAACCCTGATTAACAGAATCATATTTCACACTTCTCATACTTCTATTTATTCATATGCTGACATTAAACATTTGAAACATTGCCAAACCCTGGGTTAAACTTCATATTTGCAGCGCTCAGTGATGGGACAAACGTATAATGCGACCAGTGGCCAGTTGCATTAACATGGGCATTATGTTAAAACTGTGCTTTAAGAACTAGTATGATCAACTAGCTAGTCTTACTGTACACAATCAGCAACACTTAGTTGCATAAACTGCTAGAAAAGTAAGACATCCAAGTCTAATTTGATACCAATAATGGGAAAATGCTTAAATATCGGGAAAACCAATTATTGGTTGCATCTTTACTGAGTTCCTATAACTACCCGATGCCGAAAACCGATATAAATAATAAGAATTCTATTTTAAGCGACAATGCTGATGGCAGATGTCTTACTTTAATAATTGTAACTCAAATGTATTCAAGCATGACCTTCATTTATGTAATCAATGACTTTACCATATCAAGTTTAATCGTGTAAGAATGAAACAGTCTCTTCTTTACTCCAGTGGTTTTGTTTTCTGTCACCATTTGACATTTTTCCTCTCAAATAACTGTTTATAGAAACAAATCCATGCATTCCGATTGAAATCATTGATTATTATTTGTCTGTCAGTTGCTATTGTTAAGCATCATTTCAAAAATGCATCGTTTTACACTGCAAAAGTTTGGCACCGCAATGCAGGGATGTAAATATCAGTGACAAAGTGGTACATAAAATAGGATGTTTGCCCTTCGCAAAACACACTGAAAGATTTTAAATTACTGCAAGGAAACAGCCAGATATACATATGTCCATTAATCAAATTCATTATAGTTTTAGGTTATTTGTTTATTTATTATTTAACATGACATATAGCAGTAGCAAATAAAGTAAAGTCAGCAGCTAACAGAAATTGGACTGGAAGTGTGCTGGGCTTCTCTGTCGTGTTCCTGGACGATGGTCCATTGGAAAGCATGGTCGTGGAGTGATACAAGTGATATAAGGTTGAAGGCAATTCCTTGGAAATGTGAAAGGAATGAAAAAAGGAATATGGTAGCAGGTGGATTTAGGACCAAAATAAAGCTTAGATCGTTAATCCTGGAAGCTTTAATACACATCATAACCATTTGTAATCTGGAAATGTGCC
>JAQIUQ010000857.1:0-5000 GCA_030378365.1 Hybognathus amarus | reverse complement strand
TCACAAGCCACACGCCCCCGTCCCACGAACCCACTATTTTGTCCGATTACCCACTATAGTGGCCAAATGTCCCGTCGACCCCGGCCTGACCACTTCCAAGCCACGCCCACGCCCTGTCCCCCGAACTCACTATTTGTCCAATTACCCACTATAGTGGCCAAATGTCCCGTTGACCCTACTGACCACTCACAAGCCACATGCCCCCGTCCCACTATTTCTCCGATTGCCCACTATTGTGACCAAATGTCCTGTCAAACCATGCTGAGTTTTCAGATTGTAAAAATGCAGATACATTTAGATAGTTCAAACTCTTTTCCTTACAATTGAACTATACTTCTATTTAAACCTAGTATGCCTGGTGTGGCCTTATGTGATTCTATGGTACAATGGAACATGCAGTTTTATGTAATTCCCTATGATACATTTTATGATATATAATGTAATGTTTTTGAAAATACTTCTTTACCTACCAATGAACGTGACTAATATTTTTTAAGTTGATTATCTGGACAGAAATTAGTGAAAATGCCCTTTTCAGTGGAGAAATTATGGAGCCATGTGACATGTGCACGTGTGCTGAAAGAGGGAACACAATGGACCCCTGTGGGTCATGTTGGTCACTCTTTTTAATGTTCATTGGTTAGTATTTTAGTTCCCCTCACCTTAGAGAGCATTGACCAAAAACTGTATTAGTTTTTATTTGAAAAAAAGCTAAAATAGAGTATGTTGCCTGGAGGCAACACCGTACTATAGAGGGTTAAATTGCCATTTGTTGAGTTTTTAGATATGAAATGGTGATGGAATTAGACTTTTGGATGCCACAACACAATATTTCCCAAAAACCTAAAGAAAAATCTTCCAATCGAGAGTTGAGCTTGCTACATTGGCCATTGACAGAGCACAGTGAGGAATGCTGAAGGACAAATAAGAAACTCAGATTCGCTTTCTTCCAGTTGCTAGCAAGATCTTATCGTGCACCCACGGCACCAGCTCAGCCATCAATCTTTTACGCTCTGATGTAGAAGTGCTCCAGCTTCACGGCGAATCAAGTTCTTCTCTCAGACTGTTAATCTGCACTTCATAGCCCGCCGTCACTGTGGTACCGGCTCTCAGAGGGCCCTCAAGGGCCGTATATAAGCTCCACTCACGCTCACCTTCTGTCACCATCTGAATCCACCAAAAGGTTGCTGAGAGAGTGAATCACAGTTTTAAAGACACCTAAACACATTAGTCATAGAGTGCAGGAGGGAAGTTGCCTAACCTGCTAGCGGTGTCGAATTTATCCATTTAGATTATAGGAACCAGTCATTTTGATCCTAAAAATACAAAGAATTCATAGCCTAAAAACCAGCAGACTGATCCCATGAAATGGCATATAACACGGCAATTCGTATTTCCATTTTTGGTGTGCTATCAACATGCATAATCGCTTTTCAGCACGTTTATGAATGCCGTTGACTTAACGTTACATTACTGTATATATAAATATATGACCTACCCCAACCCCGTCCCTAAACCTACCTATCACTGGGGTTTATAGCATTCATGAGTCTTCCCCTACCACCCTAAGAAAAGTATATCGCTCCCCAGATGTAGATCTACATTTTGCTTCATTTCGCTCGAACATTTAACGGCGTGTACATACACGTAGAATCACGCGGACATTTAACGGCGTAGACATATACCCATACACGTGGATACACGCGGATAGCTCAAAATTCGTATAGATAGACTTGACTTGAAAGTGGCGTGTGTGTTTACGCAAAAGTAATGATGTCATGTTGAAACCAGATACATTCTTCCGCTTGGCTAGGAAAAGAACAAGGTACTCAATCATTCACTAGTCGCATTTCCATGACCCCTCAAATTGCACAAATTGAAATTGCGATTTGAAAACACGCACAATGGAAAAAAAAATCAATTTCGCAAAAACTTTATCATTTATTCAACTTTTACCATTTATCATGAATACGTTTTTACGCTCACATGATGCGTTTTTTTAAGGCAATACAAAAAGGAAAATATTTTGCAAAACTGCACTGGAAACAGTTTTTGCCCATTTACAGTAACCTGACGTAGATGATGCGGTGTGTTTGAACAGAAGACGAGACAGAGTTTTTTATTAAATACATAAAAGAAAAAAGAATTCCAGGAATACTGGATTCTAAACCTCAAATCAAGACCTCGGAGCAGAACTGAGGAGAAACACCTCATATGTGCTGTTCATGAGGGTCTTTCCTTGCCATTAATGCCATTAATAACACACACACGTCTCCTTCCATTAATAATAATAATGACTAGTGCGGTGTGTCTGATGTATATAAACCAACCAACCAACGTCCGTTGCCATGATTTTTGGAATGACTTATTGTTAATGGAAACGCCGCCACTTCTCAATAGTTTTTCATCAATATTTAGAATCAAAATAATATGTTTTGCACAATCGTTCACTAGTCACGCTTCCATTACCCTCCAAATTGTGCAAATTGAAATTGCAAGTTTAAAACACGCACAATAGAAATAATATTTCCCTTACGAATAAAGCTCGTTATTTTTCTTTATTTCCCCACAAAAGGTATTCTCGTCGCTTGATAAACTTATACTTGAGCCACTTTAGTCTCATGGAATATTTAAACATTTTCTTCATTGACTTTCTGGGCCGTCAAGTTTCGATCCCTTAGGAGCCTATTTAGTAGGAGCTAATTTAATCACAAATATCTTCATATGTGTTCTGAAGATCAATGAAGGTCTTACAGGGTTTGGTACAGCATCGGGGGTGAGTAATTAATGACTAAATTTTGATTTTTGGGTGAACTAAACCTTTAAAGCTGCAATCTGCAGCTGTTCCTCTTTGTAGCCATCTCTGGTCGAAATCTGCAATTGCAGTTGTATGTGTAATTATCAACTTTACTGTATGTGAGTTGTACTTCGACATGGCACAGCGCGGATGAACACAATGTTTTTGGAAGCATGACCAACATAATAATTTTCACTGGAAAATGTCATCTGAACAAGTAACAAACATCTACTTTTGTTCTGGTTCTGACATTGCAGTAAATCACGCTGATTAAATCTAAAAATCGCTTATCATATCACACAAAACCAGTGCAAATTATACTTTGTTCTCAAATTGTTAACGTTAACAATGTCAGGATTGCATGACATAGCATTCCCTTCCATTATAATCCTTGTTTTTGCATGAGCTGCTAACAGACTCTCTTTTTTCGTAAGTTAGCCACTAACTTATTGCATTTTACAAGTCTCTAGTTGTTACTGGTGATTGTCGTTTGAACCTTTCTGGATCCGCCATCAAATTGATTAGTTTAATTATATCAAGTGTTGTGAGAAAAGGCTATAAATCTCCACCTCCAACATTCTCACACTCATAACTTATTTACGAGACTCTTCTTCGTGTGTACACGTGTGTGGGCAGATGCGTGTACAGATGTAAAGTAATGACGAAAAAACTTGCTCGAATCTCCAGAGGAAATCCCCCAGTACCACTGGAATTAAAAACATTATTACAAGCTTGCCGCTTTGAATCGAGCTACGGCAAGCAAAGAGTGTTAAACACTGGCTGGTTGTGTGTTTTCTCAAATATGTATTTTGGATCATTTTTACCCCCCAAAAGCTACGGACTGCAGCTTTAAATCACATTTATTCCCCATTCTGATGCTCGGTTTAAACTTCAGTAGATCCTCTTGATCATGTCTACATGCCTAAATGATGCATTGAGTTGCTGTCTGAATAAATATTTGCATTAATGAGCAGTTGAACAGGTGTGCCTAATAAAGTGGCCGGCAATATTTATTTTCATATTAATACAACTAGACTATATTAAAACAGAATATTCCAAAGCACTGTCTACTTAGCAGGCGGTGACATGCTTCATTCAAGCTTCCAGCCTTCAGTGTTTCACTCGAACATCACCGCTTGTAAAGATGTGCATGAATTGGAAGAGTGATTTCAGTGGATTCGCTGCTGCCCCCTGTTGACCACATGCCTTTCCTCTGGTTTACAAGTGCTCAAGCAAAGCATATAAGGGGTATTTATTTAGCTAATAAAGAGAATAACTCCTGTACAAAAGTAGAGGCAGAAAGTAAAAGGTGTGTATCACCTGAGGAAGACAAGGCGGATGTCAAACGGTAAAAGTGCAGTTGATTCAGAAACGGCATATCATTTTTCAATTAACTAGGGTGAATTCAGGTTAATATTTTGCCATTGAGATGAGGAAGAAATATGAATAGTCTGTATTTTTCCATTACAAAGAGAAAAAACTCCGGAGGGTCTCAGAAATCAGAAATGATTTAAATATGATTCTAATGCATAAGCAGACCTTATTTCACACTGCTTAAAAAGTGCTTCGCTTTTGCCTGAAAGGTCAAAAATAAAGAGTTTCACATAACGGAGAGAGAGAAAGAGAGAGCTGAGAAGATATATATCCCTGAAAGGGATTTGTAGAGCTCTCCGTTTAAGCTGCTTACCCACCCTGAAGCAGTCGCCTCTAATCCACCTGCTTTATACATTTAGCTTATTTGTATTCATCTAAAAACTCTGTGAACAGCAGGCAACAATGCCGGATGCTCAGGTGGCCGAACCGAGAGGGAAAATACAGCAGATGGTTAATATCAGGGTCTTCCTCTATTCCTTCGTAACTCACCGTTTTGCTCACAGGGGAGGATTAACAAGAAAACAAGCATATCAATAACACCGGCATCAGATGCGATTTCCAGAAACCTGCTTATGCGACTAGAGCTGGCGGCTTCACTGAGAGGACAAAACACGTCGGATAAATTCAGTTCTCTTACGAGAGGTTCTCTCGTATTGCGTAAGCTAGCTTACGCTACGGGAAGATTTCATCTTTTCTGAGAAGTTGAAGCCAAAAAATTATCCTATAATTTTGTATCCAATGTCAACGCAGTTCACTGCAGCAGACCATGAGCGGGCTAGCTAGCAGCTCATTGGTTCGCTCAGGGAGAACTGCTACAGCCTATGAGGGA
>JAQIUQ010000856.1:0-133693 GCA_030378365.1 Hybognathus amarus | reverse complement strand
AGCTACCTATTGCATGTCACTTTTCACCTCACGAGGTAAAGTGTGTTTTTTTTTTTTTTAAGGAAACATACACTGAAAATGGAGAATTAACATAACTGCTGCGCAAGCCCTTCGAGGGGCAGAGCAAGGGGGTAGCTAATTGGGCTTAAGCCCCAAATGTTGTCAAACGCCCCGAATCTTTTAGGTTTTTAAAAATAAATTTAACTCGTTTTCATTTTCTCTCAGTCTTTCTGACTGGAGCAGCAAAAAATTTAAACAAAATCTCTATTACCGTGCGTGGATGTGGACAGTAATTTCCTTTCTTACATTTCTTTTTCATTTTACTGCAGCATTTTGGAGAAACATCACATTATTCGAATTTAGAGGCACATAAATACCTAATTTCTAATAAGTAGAAAATAACAAAGGTTATTTCTTATAGGGGATGTCCCATACAGTATAAACACCTCATATCAAACCATTTTACTGCAGTATTTTGGAGAAATGTCACATTATTCAACTTCAGAGGCACATAAATACCTAATTTCTAATAAGTAGAAAATAACAAAGGTTATTTCTTATAGGGGATGTCCCATACAGTATAAACACCTCATTTCAAACCATTTTACTGCAGCAATTTGGAGATAAGTCATTAATTGACCTAAGAGGTGTATAAAGACCTCATTTCATACGAGTAGAAATTCAGAATTCGTGGAGTGGGTGCTGGCGTCTTGTGGATTACCACTCACCGTCGTAACTGTGGACAACAACGCCAACAACCCAGTTCCCAGCTAAGACCACCCAGACTCTGAGGATCAACAGCATGAGCCCACCACAAGCAGCGAGGGAGAATCCGCTGTAGTGAAGTATGGCGATTTAGAACCATAAAAACCTCTGGATTAGCACTCGCCTGGGGAAGATCAAACTTAATCAGTTTCATGCTAGGAGAAAGTCTTAATTTTTACAAAATACAAGTCTGTACCACCAGATTCAGATCAGCCTTAAGATTAGCAGTGTTTAGGGAGAAGGCAGCCGTCCATTCTTGTTTGTGGTTAGATTCAACAGCAGTTTGTTGGGCCAGTTGCTCCATTGCAGATTGACACCATTACATCTGCGAGATAAAGTCCAAACAAACAGTGAAGAATATCAACTTTGTGGCTTAAAGTGCATGTCTTGTAAAGATGATCGAGTATATGGTTCAAATCAGCCAATAGCTCACCTGTTCCATTCTCAGTAACATTCACATTTTGCAAGAAATGCAGTCTTGCATTTGGTCTTTAAATTTGGTGTTGAAAAACACTCGCACGTATCAACAGTAAGAGAGGCACAGCCCGTGGCATTCATCTGGTAGGAGAACAAAGACAAAATTAAGTCAGAGCACAGGCAAAAGGATAAAAAAAAAAAGAAAAAAAAAGAAAAGAACTGACCAACCACAAGACAAGAAAAATAAAGCATCACTCACTTGGCACAAGACTCAACTTTCAGTCCCATAACTGCAACGCTGTAGGTCTGCGGTGCGTTTATCGTCATGTCAAACTTGGGCAAAACTAAACCAGAAACAAAGCGCTTTAGATAAAGGCCTCAGATCTGCCACTGAACTTCCCTTACACAACTTACCATATTTTTTCCACCTCAAAAACTTGGGAGACTAGTGTTGGGACTCTTCACTCCATGGCTACTCCATTCTGCGGCGCCTAGGTCTTTGTGTCGGACGGACAGACGGACGCACGGACGGACGCAACTGACAGAGACACCTGGAACAAGGACCAACACTCCGTAGGACACACACCAACATTCCCAAATTGAAAAATAAGAGAAGGAGGGCACACTGGGTGGTATGGCTGATATGTCTCAGGCTGAGCGTAATATGCGTACTGTCGTGGGGTCAAGAAGGTTGATTTGTCTGCAGGATTAGGAGCTGATTGACCATAGCTGTCTGAGTGTCTCTCATGTGCATGGTGAGCTAATGTATCCCTTAGAGTAAGTCTCTCATCTTGATAGACTGGACTTGAAGCTGGAATCCCATGATAAGGTTTTCAGTGGAAATAGCTGATTTGCAGTTCAGACTATGATCTTTATAAGTCCCATACATAGCTGCCGTCTCTTGACTGTAGTCCTGAGGCATAAACTGAACAGCTGCGGGATATTGGTTGCGATCTCTTTGGTCAGTGGACATATAGTTATGGCCTCTGTGGTCTGTGTTGTAGTAACCACGTGGTCCATCTATGTGCCTAATACCAGGTTGAGGATATGTAGCATCTTCTTGATGGGCTAGCTTGTGTTGGGATTGAGTTGGTTCATAAGAAGAGAAAAGATGACTTTAAGTTAGCCGAGCTGCCGAGGCTGGTAGTCTCAGGTCTCCTAGGTTGTCAGTGAGATAATCAATCTCTTTGTGACTGACAGAATGAGAATGCAGATTGTCACCTCGTGAATCTACAGGCAGTGCCCTCATGGGCTGAGGAGAATCGTCTTGATCTCTCAGGCAGAACTGGCCTGCCTGCAGTGGCTGCTGTATATGGACTTGAGGAGAGAACTCTCTGATCTGCATAAATTATTCACCTTGGAGAAGTCCGAGTACAGGGCATTGGCTCGCGGCGGTGACGGCGGCAAATCTTGATGTCTCCAGATATGAACTCCTCTCACTTGATCCACTACTCGTACTTTTCGTTAGTTCTGGTCCGCTTTCAATACTTGTGAACTCTTTTAAATGCAGGCCTTTTACCTGGTTCAGATCCAGTGGCACCATTTGTAGGCTGTTCATCAGAATGAAGTAACTGATGGGGCACTATATAATCAACATATAAGTCATCTAAGTATCTTGGTGGGATGACCTGTCGACGTGGTCGAACCACTGGTGGCACTGACGTAGCCTGTCTTTCTGTTCTAGACATGGTAATGCTGTAGTAGCTGTCTGCTCCGGCTTGAAGGACCAAATTTTGTATGGAAGAGGTGCGGATCTTAAACTGGATGACAACCGCTACAGATTGTTCAGGCAGAACAATAAATCACATGGTCCATGTCCACAATAGAGTTTTTTACTGTTGTCTTTCGATTCATACATCAGTATGGGTGTGGATCTATAAATGAAGAAAAGGTGTCTTTCGTATTTTCGTATTTCGTATTTTTTCCACCTCAAAAACTTGGGAGACTAGTGTTGGGACTCTTCACTCCATGGCTACTCCATTCTGCGACGCCTAGGTCTTTGTGTCTCAGGGACGGACAGACAGGCGCACGCACGGCGGACCCACGGCAGGCGCACGGCGAGCAGCAGCCCGGGCGGCGGAGGGCACGCGGGCGCACGCACGAGCACGCACGGACGCGCCGCACGGACGCACGCACGAGGCCGCACGCACGGCGGACGCACGGCGCACGCACGGACGGGCAACCGAGCACGGACGAGTCAGACACCTGGAACAAGGACCAACACTTTGTAGGACACACACCAACATTCTCAAATTGAAAAATAGTCACATCATACAGTACCTGGTTCTGGAAACACATATCAGTGTCAAACGGCACACTAGCAGCAACTACATTCTCACTGGGAAGAACGCTGTAGACCAGAATCTGCACTGCTGGAGCCATATCGACGCTGACGGACAACTGGAACGTCACAGAGCCACTTGTGACTGCATCACCAGCCTTTTGCTCCAACCGTCTGAAATCCATGGAGGACAATCACTCCTTTGGATAAGACCTGGCAGACAAGTTTCAAGTTGCGAACAAACAGACCAGCAAACTTAACTACAAAACTAATGTCCACTCACAATATAGATTATGGCAGCAATGTAACTACCAGCCTCTCCAACAAATGAATACTCCATGTCACTGGAAACAAAGCACCACATTTGAGCAGCTGATTGAGCTTCACTATAGTCAGTTCACTAAACAATGGGTTATCAGGAGAACCTGAAACAACCCTTGTATCTGTAGTGAAGTGTGGCAATTTAATGCCTGGATCTGGATTAGCACTCACCTGGGAAGATCAAACTTAGTCAGTTTCATGCTAGAAGAAAGTCTTCATTACAATGACAAGTTATACTACCAGAATCACATCAGCCTCAAGATTAGCAGTGTTTAAGGAGAACACAGTCAATCCATTCTTGTTTTTTGGTTTGATTCAACAGCAGTTTGTTGGGCCAGTTGCTCCCCTCCAAGACATTTTGACACCATTACATCTGCGAGAGAAAATCCAAACAAACAGTGGAGAATATCAGCTTTGGGGCTTAAAAGTGGATGTCTTGTAAAGATGATAAAGAGTATATGGTTCAGATCAGCCAATAGCTTACCTGTTCCCTCCTCAGTAACATTCACATTTACAAGAAATGTGTCTTGCATTTGGTCTTCAAATTTGGTGTTGAAAAACACTGACGTATCAACAATAAGAGAGGCACAGCCCGTGGCATTCATCTGGTAGGAGAACAAAGAGACAATTAAGTCAAGCACAGACATAAGGAAAACCCTCAGTCCGTAAGGCACGAAGTCACACACACCTTTGCAGTTTGAGTCTGGCACTGTCTGGTCAAATTATGAAGCAGGATGTATGGAAATGGATCATGGCACACTTCCACTAAGGCTTGACCAGGTACAGGTTGGCCATATGTTTATCTGGGAAACATCAGAACAAGATAAAGAACTGATCAACCACAAGACAAGAAAATAAAGCACCCCTCATTTGGCACAAGACTCAACTTTCAGTCCCATAACTGCAACACTGTAGTTCTACGGTGCATTTATGGTCACGTCAAACCTAGGCAAAACTACACCAGAAACAAAGCACTTTAGGTTATGGCCTCAGATCGGTCACCTAAACTGCCCTTACACAACAACTTACTGTATTTTTTTCACCTCAAAAGCCTTTAGTGCAGGGCTTCTCAACTCCAGTCCTCGTGACATACTGCTCTGCATATTGTGCGTGTCTCTCTGTGAGCTCGTTAGGATCTGAATCAGGTGTGTTAAATAAGGGACACATACACAATATGCAGAGCGGTGGGTCGTGAGGACTGGAGTTCAGAACCCCTGTGTGTACATCCTTACCTGAGCCTCTGGGTTTAACTCGTAGGAAAGCTGCAATAATCAGCCCAGTTGAGGAAACATTTGTCCACTGACCAATCCGGTTATTAACTTTGTCCTATTAAAACAAATTACCAGCTCAGAGAAAATCTGCAAAGAAAGAAAAGTGCAAAAAGCTGCATGGGCTCCATTCAAAGTCTTACACCAAAGCAAACTCACCTCAAACACAAAGTACTGCAAGACAGACAGGAATAATAAACATTTAGAAGCAGTCATTGAAGTTTAAATTTCTCCATCTTAAAAGAACCTGCATTTAATTTGCTTTTCATTCATGGTTGGCACACTCAAAATGGTGAATGATCTGGTCTTACCATTTGATCAAAAGGCACAAGTGTGGGATCAATGGAGACAACTCTGAAATTAACTGCAAAAACAGCAACAAACTCACATATATTGCATAATGCATTTGAAGATGATAGCTTCAACCAAGGATCATTCACAGCTCCAGATGAAAACTTCAATGGTTCACAAAGCTTATTTTCACCATCTATAAAGTTTAGTAAACAACTCCAACATAAAAACAGAATGCTTCCTTTCACTTCAAAGCCTAATGGTACTTACAGCCCTGGTTCTTTAAATCCATCAGCAGCAAAGATAAAAGGGGCTAAAATGAGCCCTTTCCAAACACAAAGTTCCCTACAGGCATGAGGCCAAATCATCCAAAACTAACCCTTATCAAACCACCTCTAAGCTTCTCTTAAGATATAAGCTTTCACTGTTAACTTGAGCATTTCTGAATCATCTGCACTGAAGACAGCAATATATCTCTTAATATATCAGGAATGTTAATTCAATTAATTAACCACCACCTGGAAGTAATTCATGTTATTGTCACCGGGTGAACATGCTAGGAACCAAAAAATATTGTTGAGTCGTTTCAAGGGGAAGAAATGCCGGTGTAACACTGGGCCGGCTTTGAGTAAACACGTCATGGTTGCTGACTATAATGAGCGCCAGCTGAAGCCAATGAGTGGCACTTCATTGAACCACATGCCTGGGAAAAAGGGAGTATAGACCATTTCACAAGATGTAAACAACACTGGTCCAGAAGCACTTCCTGTTTCAGTTTTTTAACATTACATAAAAGCTGGGATAAAATACAACCAACAGAACATTTAAAACTGAATCAAAAAGTTAAACAAACATCTTTAAGATGTTTTCTTTACATGTGAAATAAAGAAAACAGTTACAAACTGAAACAGGAAGTGTTTCTGGACCAGTGTTGTTTACATCTTGTGAAATGGTCTATAAAGAGAGAGGCTTGAAGCATGGAGAGGATGGTGTGGGCAGTGGGAAAGCTCCACACGAGTGCTTGAGCAGAGTATGGCAGTGACGGTGAGCGGTGGTAGTGGGGAAAGTTGAGGTCTGAGGCTGAATCAGAATCAGCGGTCCACGTGGGTCTAGTGATGGCCAAATGAAGCGTTTCGAAGCATTATTGCTTTCTAATACAATTGTGTCGAAAATGGTTCATTATTCAAAGCTTCATTCAGATGGAAATTGCAGCACCATCTCCTGGTGAAGTAAATGTAATGCAACAAAGCTGACAACCATAAAATGCAAGGCGTGTATGTTAACGCCCCGTTTATGACGAGTTTAACGAAGCGATCAAAGCTGAAACAGTGTTAGTGCTGTGAAACTCATTTATGTAGGTGCATTTTACAGACACTGATGAATTTCATGTGTTCACTTTGACAATAAAACATTAAGCATGATGTTTGTCTGTAATTATTTCTTTAGACAAGGACAGAAGATCAGACCAGCTTAAAAAATTGGAAACCATCACAGAAATTTCAAAAGTTTCGATTAAAATATCAATAGGAACCATTTGCTATTACCATTTAAACCACTACAGCAGAGACCCACAGAGACCACTATAATTCCCATGAAAACCATTAAATCCAATAGAATGTCTGTAATCCATGACTATAGAAACCATTATTACTGATTCTTTCCTGTGGGAAGCAATTGTGGGACTGATATTTTTGTATGAAAAAGATGTGCTTGTGTAACTCGTTGAACTTGAATAATGTAGCAGCGTTTTTTTTTTTAAGTTTCTGTCTTTCTCCATATCATTCACTACATATGTAAAATTATTTGTATGCAGAAATGTCAAAGAACTAATCTTATTCGGGAAAATAAGTTTAATATGTTCCCAAACTTGCGAACGACTTCTCTTTCTCGCTGGCTCCATCACAACAACACTAAAATAAACTCAATCCACTGTCAATAATAACACCAATCCGAACACCGACTACTAACCCGGTGTTGCCATGGTTTGGCTTCACTTTTAAGAAATACTGCCGCCAGGTTTCAAACCTGTCGACACTGGATTCGGGCTCTCAAAGCAGTCAGGCGGTTCACTACACGAGTGAACCAGTATGTTTGCTTCAGACGTCATTTTCACGTGACTAGTGACGTAATGATACAAGCTCCGAAGCACTGGTTCATTGCGAGGACCGTTCGAGTTTAAAGCAAGCTTCGGAGCGTCGGTGTCAGACGTAACATCACTACGTGGGTCTCCCGAGGCATGCTCGTTAAGTGAACCTTTTAGAAAAAACCATGAACAGCAATGCAACAAAGTAAGTAAAGTACTTCCAAAAAACAAAAACAAAAAAAAACACTTGTAAAGATTTGCCATCACCAGTGTACCACTAACCTGTGTTGACGGTTGGGGAGATCCCTGAATCCATGTTCATTTTCTGAGATCATTAGTCCTTGGATCATCCATCCTATGAAGAGAGAGGAGTTGATTAATTGCTGTGATCATGGAGTGAGTTGCAGTGTCTGAAAGAGTGAAACAAATGCGTGTGAAGATTTATGCACAAGTGTGGTGAGATCAAACAACTGTCCTGCCCCACGAGTCCACCCAGAGAGGGATATACTTACCTGAAGACCAGAAAGATACCCACCAGTATTCCCCTCTCTTAATAAAAATTCTTAATAAAAATGTACCTTTTAATTCCACTTTTGTTGTCTGCCTCTTGGTGTCCTCTGGTGTCTGCTGCTCCAGAGTGTGGTAGACAAATCCTTGGCCTTAACCTTGTTGACATTATCATTTGATTAGGAGTTGCAACTGGCATTGATTTGAAACGCGACACATTATGGAGGTTAGCGGGTTGAATTTTCTAGTGGCCATAACACTATAGAATTTAAAAAATATAGCATGTATATTGAAGATATTACTGAACATTTAACCAAAGCAAAAGTAAGTTTCTTGTGTTAATTTTAGACCAGTCTGATGATATTATTTTAACTTCTATCTGTTAATTAACAGTTGAGATGGTTCTTGAAAGCTGGTCTGACAGCAGAAGACAGACTAGCTGGGTTTTAAATACTATATTTAAGAGAATTTATTTCAAATTACAATAAAATAAACATTTTATCATAATTTCACCCTCAGTAAATATAGAAAGTAACAAATATATATACATCAGGGTTACAAGTATAATACTGGGTGACTTAGAGTATAAAACTGTAAAAATTACAGAAAAGTCTAACTGTGTAGGTGTGTCCAAATATTAGAACTTGTGCGAACTGCATTTACAGAAATCACCAGAGACATAACCATAGTTTTGTCTATCTTCTATCACTTCCATTATTCGTCTCATGTCTCAATGCCTGTGGGCGGTCTATGGGTGTAAATCAAGTTTGCATTCTGCTTTATGAATAACATTGAATCACCACAGCATCTGTGATGCAAATGAGTCTGCAGATTCATAAAGTGTCATATGTAAATATCAGCATGGATAAATGGTCATAAATCCACTAAAGCGGTTTTAAAATGTATGGTCAATTGGGATTGCGTGTGCGGTTGCTTCTTTGAAGGTGTTGATACAGTTGTCCAGAAGGATTACTTTAGTGGTTTTTTTAGGGAATACGTGTGTATGTACGCTGACGTAAGTATGTTGATTGTCTGCTACACTGGAAATATACAGATCTGCAACATCACTTGTTTTTGCATGTCACTTGTGTTTCTGAGTGTGCTTAGCCTTTTAACTAATTCTATTTTGGTATATGTGACTGGTTTCTATTTTGAATAGTATTTTTTATTTTGTTTTAATGTTCTCAGTGTCTAATTTCCATCCATCCATATATACACACATATACATACATACATACATACACATATACAGTCCCAAATGCCTTAAAATAATACATTTCAACAATAGAAACCTGCAATCATAAAATCTCTTGAAAACCCAAAACATGGATCCTAATTTACACAATGTTAAAAAAAATCAGTGAGTGCTGAAACATTGTCTGACCTAAAACCACTCTCAATTTAACAAAAATATGAGTCAGAGATGGACCGTGTCTCTATTGTGGTCAGAGAGGTCACCTGTGCAGCAGATTCATGGTTAAATCTGACACTTTTAAAGAGGCTTTTTTTCTTGCCTTTATTCAGAATGTTGTGCCACAGCACCACCAGTGCACAGCAAAATTTAGAAATCAGGCTACTTTGACCCTCCACCTCCAAATTACCCACCCAGTGTACAGTATCTATGAGAGACTATCTCATCCTTTGGGTTCAAATCCACACCTTAGCTAACAGGGAATGTTCCCAGAACATTCAATAACGTTCTTTAAAAGTTGTGTAAATGTTAGTACAACACGTTATTAAAATAATGTTTTCGGAAATAATGTTATTGTATTATTTGTGATTGCTGAACGTTCTTATAATGTTGATAGAAAACATTCTTAGAACAATGTTATTGGGACATCTTTATGAAGTTATGTCTGATTGATGAAAGTTCTTATAACATTGATAAAAAAACGTTCTTAGAACAAGGTTCTTGGAACGTCTTTATGACGTTCTATGTGATTGATTAATGTTTTCATAATGTTGATAGAAAAATGTTCTTAGAACAACATTCTCAGAACATCCTTATAATGTTAGGTTAAATGAAGATATTAATGAAGATAAGACAAATGAAGATATTTTTTATTTAATCTGAGAGCTGGATCACTCCTCCATAGACTGCCTAAGGGACTGGCTCTTGACGGCAAATAAAGTCATCAAAGAAAATGTTTAAATATTCCATGTGCCTACAGTGGCTCAATTATAAGTTTATCAAGCGACAAGACTACTTTTTGTGCGAAAAAAAACATAAATAATGACTTTATTCGACTATTCCATTACTTCTTTCTAGAACTGAGACGAGGACGTTCTCATTCTACTACTTCTTGTCACCGGCTGCTCACCGCTTCAGGAGTATTACCGCCCCCTACCGTATAAGATGATGATCCATATATATATATATATATATATATATATATATATATATATATATATATATATATATATATATATAAGCGCTCCAGATAAGGCACACTGTCGTTTTTTGAGAAGATTAAAGGCTTTTAAGTGCACCTTATAGTGCGGAAAATACGCTAATTGAAAAGCGTATGTACAGGGCAGATCTTCCTCTGCTTGTAAACAGAAAGTTTTGCGCTTCCAGCTATATCAGCACATCATCTTATATGGTAGGGGGCGGTAATACTCCTAAGCGGTGAGCAGCCGGTAACAAGAAGTAGTCGAAGAAGAACGTCGTCATCTCAGTTCTCACGCATGCGCCCATAAGGAAGTAATGGAATAGTCGAATAAAGTCGTTATTTATGTTTTTTTCGCACATAAAGTAGTCTCGTCGCTTGATAAACTTATAATTGAGCTGCTGTAGGCACATGGAATTTTTAAACATTTTCTTTAATGGGCCATCAAGAGTCAGTCCCTTAGGCAGTCTATGGAGGAGTGATCCAGCTCTCAGATTAAATCAAAAATATCTTTATTTGTGTTCCGAAGATAAACGAAGGTCTTACAGGGTTGGAACAGCATTGGGGTGAGTAACTAATGACTTAATTTTCATTTTTGGGTGAACTAACCCTTTAAGAAGTAAACAGCATAGACTTACAGTTTAAGTTAACATCCACAAATGAATAAGCGCGACGATTTAGGGAGGAGGTACAGTACACAGTGAGAAAATGCTATGCTTGAGCAAACAGTGTGTGAATTGGTTACTACAAATAATGGCAAAGTGCCCTTGCAAAATCAGTTGCTGTTTGTGTTTTTAGTAATTGTTGGTTTGGTGTGTTTGAGTGTTCATTGTTACAATTACAAAAGATCAGTGAAATTTTTATTTGTGCATAGTAGAAAGCAAATACAGATACTGACATAATGACATACACAGAGTGTTTGTCTCGGTATCATTTTTGTATTTCTAAAAAGCCTATCATCTCTGCAAAATTGAGTCCTCGCCCTATACGGACATTTTCACAAGGGACAGTTCACCAAAAAAAATTAATTTAGCTGTTATATTATGTTTTTCTAAAATTAAAATGAAATTTGCTGAAGTTTTATTTTTAGTTAAGTTAGTGTGTATATTTTCTCAAACACGTGTTTCCCCATATGGGATGTCTGCTTCTAGCCCATTTTTCATTACATCCCCACTTACCCAAGGGACTTAAAAAAGGGATTAAGAAAAGATGAAAGGCATCTTTACCAGTACAGTACTATGATTTATTCAGATCAGCTCAGCTCCACACTGCTGCTTGTTTAGCACAGAATAATGAGGCATGTGGTCAAACACAGTGTTTAATTGGAGGGAATCAGAATCATGATAGTGATTTCTTCACTGGTTCTGTTAGCAAGGAAGGAGCTTGCTTGGGGGCTTACTCTTTTCTTGGATGAGTGGATTTGATACAGACTGTATGCAAGATTAGTTGAGAAATGTAATATTGCTGAAATCATCACCTAAAAAGCACAACGAATATACATTAAAAAGACCTATAATGATGCAGTGCCATCCTTTTCCTTGAGGAATATTCCTTAATAATGGATTGCTAATTGTCTCAATTGCTTTGAAATTATATCAGGGGTGGTGTCAGTTTAATATCAAAACAGCTCTAAAGTGTCTAAACTGCATTATTGGTAGAACTATAGGATGTGGAGAAAATGAATAGCTCTTCTGTATAGTGGCGTTTTTTAAAAAATAAATCTTGTGTGTTTGCGCGAGTGTGTGTGCGTGTGTGTGCATGGTGGTGCATTCAGCTTCCAGATCGATTACAGCTGTTGATGCTGACAAATGATGGTAATTTTCTAACTGTCTCTGAACCATTATAGTGGTGATTATTTCCAGAGTGTGTTCACCACTATAGAAACTACTGCTTGATGACGAAGGTAGAATATCACTGAAATCAAATTGATGTTGCCTTTCGGTGAAATTTAAATGACACCAGGGAATGTTTTTTGGAGTAAAGACAGATAAACCACAACTGTATATCCATATGCTGCACATTTGATCAGTTATATATTAAAGGGTTAGTTCACCCAAATATTTCAATTCTGTCATCATTTATTCACTCTCAAGTAATTCCAAAGCTGTATGAATTTCTCTTTTCTTCTGAACACAAAAGAAGATATTTTGAATAATGTCGGTAACCAAACAGTTGATGGGCCGATCAACTGTTTGGTTACCGGCATTCTTCAAAATATATTAATGAAATACTTAAAGAGGCTACATGCATTTTCCTCAAATTTAAACTCGCGACTGACACCATGTGGCCCAAAAACAGAACTGCTCCTCCTTTCTGCTCGCAGCGCGCGCTCGGTACGTGCACGTCATTCGCTACATGGAGGTCAACATTATGTTTACACAGGTAAGAACAGTCAAATACATATATTGTTTGAGATAATTGTTCTGCTTGTGACTCGAGTGTAGGCTACTTGCTGACTAGCGGTGATGGCAGAGTGATCTGAAACGTTTAACATGAACGCGCTTGACGTCACATCCGCAGAAAGCGCGGGAAATGTCTGACCCGAACAGAAAATAGGAAAAATAGGATACAGGCTTATAGGTGCACCCACTGTGAGCGGACAAGGTGTCAGTATGCTCATCAGGAGATGTTTGAGTCATAAATGGTAAAATAAAAAGGCTACTGTTACATTTATTTTGGGGAAAAAGCTGCATATAGCCTCTTTAATGTGGCCTTTTGTAATTGAATTAAAAAAAATTATGCTTATACTGGAATTCAGAGGCCAGAATCTTCTAGACATGACACATTCATTGACTTTGTTGGTCTCTTGCTCAGCATTGTACTAAATACTAATTTATCATTGTACTAAAGTAATGAGCAAATAAAAACTGTATATAGACATCCTTGAGTATTATATCATCAAAAATGTCATGTTGTAGCAGCTTCCCCTAAAGCCCTTCAGCTTCCACTGCACAGCGTGTGGTGATAGCAGGTTTGCCTTTGATAGCTTTTGATCTCTGAACACCAGAGTAGCTGTAGTGGGCATTAAGATGGCTACTCTAAAATGAAGTGTTTTCACAGTTTAAAGTGTTTCAGGGGTGAGTGCTTTACTGATCAACTGATTTGCTCACAAAACAATTGGTATAGACAATGAACAATACATATGAATAACATAAATATTACTAATATTTATTAACTTTTTTCTGTTCAACATAAAATGAGTTTGTGGGTTTTCATTTCAAGCACAAATAAACACAACAGAATTTGACCACTGTGCTGTGCAAATGAAGTATAAAAACAAACCACACACAATACAGTAATAACAGACAATAAAACACTAGTTTAGGGTTTAGAGAAACCAAAGTGATGAATTAAATGCAAGAGTAAAAAGATGAGACTGTAGCTTAGATTTAAATTCATGTACAGACGTTGCAGACCTCACAGATAAGGAAAGACTTATCCAGACCATATCCTAGGACCGGCCATTGAAAACACACGATCACCTCGCAACTTTAGTCTTGATCTTGGATATGACAGCATAATGCTGTCTGAGGATCGCAAGCATCTTGTTGACTTTTTAATATTTACCACATCTGACAGATTGGATGGTGCGAGACCAGTCAAAGCCTTAAAAACTACACAATTTTAAATTCAACTCTATAACACACTGGCAACCAATTTAGAGACAATAATATCGGCGTGATGAGTTCTCGTCTACGAATCTCAGTTAAAAACCTGGCTGCGGAATTTTGGACCATCGGAAGCCGTGACATAGAGGTTTGGGGTAATCCAATATACAGTGAATAATATATGAGATAAAAAAGCATGTGTGTTAAAGGTACAATATGCAGGATTTTTGCAGTAAAAAATCCAAAATCCACAAGGCCAATGTTATATATTTTGCTTAGTTGATTACTTACAAAATCCCAAATGTTTCTAACTATTTGTAAATCGTGAGAAAATTGCGATTTTTAACCAAGGAAACGGGGCGTGTGAGCAGGGGTGAGAAGTCGCCAGTCAATGACGTCATGTCCGCGTTACTCCCGGTTTCCGCTAGGTTTGACCTCGTACTGCAATAGTAACCATAGCGACAGACGTGGACAACTGGGTCGGTTATGCCGTCATGCATGCTCAACAGCGTGAGCGTCCCTAGCAGGGTTTTGTTCAAACATTATGGACCATGGCAAGCAGACAAAAAGAAGACCAAAACATTGAGAGCTCCACGTCCGCAACTAACTTCGACTTGACAGAGACGCGAGTGTTGCATGTTACTTGAGCAAACAGGTGAGCAAATTAATGTATATAAAACTAATCAATCTTATATAGCTCAACATGATGAAAAGTTAGAATATGATCTGTATGTTATTCTCTAATGTTAATTTAGCTTAGTCTCATTCAGCCAACAAACAACCTAACAACATTCAACACACACAAATGTAGTTTAGTGTGATAGTGTAACGTTAACAGTTAGAGCAAAGTGAAGCAGCGCTCAAGTAAAAGTACCATTACATTCCAAAAAATGTAGTGTGAGTAGAGTAAAAAGTACTTGTCCAAAAAACTACTTGAGTAAGAGTAAAAAAGTAGCTTATTTAAAAGTACTCAAGAGTAGTGAGTAGTGAGTACTGAGGTGCGGATTCTAACCCTTATAATAAACACTGGGCACTACAATTTATACATTAAAAAAAAATGCACATACAGTAATTAACATTATATTGTTATGGGCCTGAGCATGCTATTGTTGCACATAAAATATCAATATTCATAACTGTGCAAAGAATTCAAAAACCTTTAGAAACTCATATGATAGTTCAGCATCACACACCAAGAGATGGTTTAAATAGAGAGGTTAAAAATACCCAATTTCTCTCCAAAACAGTACCAATGTTAGTGTTTTGATAAATGAGAATCACTAATATTATCATATTAGCTCAACTAATGCACTGAAAAAGGCTAAGATAGTGAGCCAACACTAATTACACACTTTTATTCCATGCTATTAAATATGTTACAATTTAAACGTATATGCATTGTTCTAGAAGGGTGGCATCATCCCTTACATTTTACACGGCTACATTTACTCGCATTGTAATGCTGATAATAATATAATTTGTAAGGAAAATTGTGCATTAAGGGAAGTTAGGGAAGTTATATCCAGGAAACTTTTACAAAAGAAACAAACAAACACACTTTGTCTCTGAAGTCTCAGTGAAGCTGTTTTATCAGCAGCATCCACAAAAAAAAAGTGCAGCAAAAAAAGCGGCAAAAAAAGCAGCAAAAATTTCACATTTCTGCGTCACGCAGAAATGTGAAATGTACCTTAGCATATTAGAGGAAGACGCTGATATCTGGATTGAATTGATGCGTGAAGAATGCTCCACAGCAGTCACGAGTAACAGCAGGAATATGTGGTTAAAGTTTTCTATGCTTAATTTGATTTGATGACAGTCACGAGACCGATTACTCGAATCCAATCACGATGATGGATAAAAATAAAATGAAAACAAGCATGTAACGAGTAACGCCCACAAACAGAAGGAAAATAGTGGAGAAAAAGTACCGATACATCAGTGAAGAATATAGCACTCACATCTCATCAGTCTTCCTGAAGTATAGACATTCTTAGGGTGCTGCGAGCTTTCCATATTTAAAGATTAAGCACACAAGCACAATGCTTTTACTAAAGTCACTCGGTACCAGAGTTCATGTTAAAGTGAATGAAATCCATGCCCACTGTTACCTTCACCTCAAACTGCAAAGTACCTTCACTGCCACAGGCAGAGCATTTTATTTTATTTTGCTGCTTTAGTCGCTGGAGGCCTTGCAATGAAGCTTTCAACGTGAGTCAAATCAGGATCAAACACCACAATAAAGAGGTGGATCATTATGACCTCAATAATTATTATATGCAATACTTACATCAGGAACCCCTTTTAAGAAAAGTGCTATAAGAAATAAAGTAGGGATGTCCCGATCCGATACTCAGGATTGGTATCGATCTCCGATCCTGCCATTTTGCGGGATCGGGTATTCGAATCAGACGAGGCCGATCCAAATCCGATATTGTGCGTAGCCTATACTATTATGATAATGTTAAGCTCCACAGAAGGCACAAAAACATTCTAAAGTACCATAACGTTTTCGTGCACTCTATTATAAGTGTTCTGAAGCCATTATGTGTGAGAGAAATTAATATTTAAGTCAAGATCACGTAAACTTTTCCCTCTCGCGGCTGTCAGTCATTCTCCATTCAGCACTCAAACAGCGCGTCGCGTTCGGTTACAGTCAATGATGAAACTATCTTCAGGATGATTCAATGTTAATACTATTATACTTTATCTCTAGATAAAGGTATATGTTTTCGCATAAAACAACATTATCTTGCTGGACTTAAGTGCTGTGACTTAATCGTGTTACTTTCTACCAGGTGTCGGACGCCCTTGGTTAGATCACAACACTAGAGTCAGAGCGCTATTGTTCTTCACGCGCAGAGTAACTGAAATTTAAAACTGTTAACAGAAAAGGCTCAATAAACTATTGTATAGATAGATACTGTTTAATACACTGTCCATCAATATGTATTTCCTTTGTGCTTTGCACTTTTCAAAGCGGACTTCGACGCGCAGCGAGCATACTCGGTTGCGCGCTGTAACTTCACGTGGTTTCAACCGCATCATTCTGCGCTCGGAATGCGCATAAGCGCTTTGTGCCGCACTGTGTTGGAGTCATTCATATCATAATGCAGTGACGCAATTAAAGCTTCTTAACATTAATAATTATTAATGTTGCTGCCTCATTAAATAGCTGTGCTATACACTTAAAACATGTCTCAATTTTTAGTAGCCTTGGCTAAATCTAAAATAATTATCTTTTTCATTTTTGTTATATTGTTTTTCATGAATGTATTTTACAACAATACAAAGAGCAATATGTATTATTCACTAATCTAGTTTATAATAGCATTTTTGTCATAGATTATAATCATATATTTTGGGGATTTGTTGTTTATCTTTATAATGAAGCTGTCTGTATTAAGTAGATTGTGTTTAACACACACATTACAATGTAGAATACTGCTGTTTAAATTGTTTTAACTTTAAACCTGTTGGTAGCTAGCTAGCTTTAAGTACTGAAGTACCTGTATTTTCCTTTATATATATATATATATATATATATATATATATATTGTAGTGTTTGAATAAAGGGTGGCAATCTTTCATAATCAACTGTTGTTGTGGACTATGTACTGGAGGTATATTTTAAGGGGCTAATTGAGGAAATTGCTATATTTTTTTACTAGTTTAAAATAAAATAAAAATATTGGATTGGTATCGGTATTGGCGCATCCTAAAATAAAGTATTCCGTTCTTGCAAACAGCATTATAAATTACTGAAAACATGTTACAGTACATTTACCTGTTTGGAAATAAATTAAAATAAATAGTGTGGAACATTTTTATTGAGCTGCTATCAATTGTGCTCTCGCTCTCATATGGTGAGTAGCCATAAAGAAAAGACGTGATCTTGTCACAATCAGCAATGTCAACATAGGTGAATGAATAATAACGAAAACGGTTAGACTGAACAATTTCAGTCTAACAGTAAGATCGTAGGAAGTAACATTACTGTACTGAACATGTCTGGAAATGTGTATTATAAACAATATGATAGAAGTGGGATGAGTGAAGTTAGTCAGTAGGTCTAGTACATAAAATAAAAGCTACATCCTAAAGCACCTACTTTTTGTTATTCTGGAACGGTCTTTTGTGTTCATTTCATGTCTCATGTATGGTGTAGTTTATCTTGCTATTTCATTACAGTTTACCATTATTTCAGCATATATGAAAACTTGTAATTTATTACAATAAAAATAGCGGAGGTCTCCATAATTCAAACGCTCTGCCGATGTTGATTCGTGTTTTCGTCGATCCGAATGCGATTCACGCTTGGCCTGACGAGCTTCAGCAGATAAATTTTTGTTTTGTGTTTTACATTTATGTAGAATATGTGTTGGAGTGTTTGTTGTGCTGGACGCAGGACTGTTTTGGTGGCTCGGGAAGCGCGCATGCACGTCACATCCGATGGATTTTGCAGAAAATCCGACCCGGAGACTTCACATAGAAATAGGAATACTGGCCCTCAGAGGTAATAGCAAAACCCAATGTGTGATTACTCGCACAGGCAATAAAAAAAATTTTGGAAGAAAAGTTCCATATAGCACCTTTAATATAGTTTAAGATACAAAATAGTGGCATATATAAAAATACATTGACCACCATGGAGTAAATGGAAAGAGACAACATTCTAGAGTTTTGCTTTGATATATGCCTATATGTTTTACATATAGGCTTTGATAATAAAGTCTTAAATAATAAAGAAAGATAATAAATATCTTCTGGCATCAAACTTTGAGATTGATTCTTTTCTTCACAGAGGCGACGGAAGCCACGACAGCTGGAATTTAAATGAGCTCTGCTTATGCCAAATGTGATAATACATGCATAAACATGCTTGAATTTGATACTTTTAGATGTCCTTTAATGTACCTGCATGTGTTGAGTCCCTCATGGTGAACCAGGACCCCTTTACTTGTTTCCTGCCCTTCCTTCTGTTAGTGTTAGAGCTGAAGGGTGAGAGATACAGAGAAACCCTATTAAACCATATGGAGTGGTAAGTTGCTGACATAATGGGGTGTGACAGACCATGAGCTCTGCTGTGACCTGAGGTCACCACATAGGTGTGGAGACATCTGTGAATAATACAAAGACACTCTAGTCAGCGAACCACAGTCGTTTCCATCAGCTGCCGAGTGAATTATGCCACAAAGGTGCAAAGGTGGGACTTTTATACAGTACGTATATAAGATAAGAAAGATAAGATAAGAAAATGTATTGCCTGTCCCAAGTGACAGAAATTTGTCTTTGACAAGACCAGCTCAGATAACATAAAAACATACAAAAACATGGATACACTGAAGACAATTTAGCCACATTCGCTGCACAGATGTGCAAAATACAAAAATGTGATGTGTTCTATCTATGGTTGTTCGGTATAGTAATGGCTGTGGGGATGAAAGATTTTTGTATGTTTTTCCTTGCAAGTGGGACTCTGTAGTGTCAAGTTCTGTTAAGGGAGTTTGAGGGGAGCCTATTATCTTACTGGGTTGATTTATTATTCGTGCAAGTTTGGTTTTGTGCTTGATGGTGAGGGCATTATACCAGGCTGAGATATTGAGAAAGTGAGTATGTCACGCTGTCTGGGTGATGTCCCCTGGGTAGCAACTAGAGGTCTTTTTCTCTCACAGGTGTCAGTTAATATTGGACTACAATCCCCATCACCCTTGTTGGACTCATTATTCATTATCACAGTCAGCTATTTATACCCTGTCTGTTTTATAACTTGTCTGGAATCCTTGTATTTTGTCACCTGCTTTCCAGAGTTGGTTTGGTTAAGTGTTTATTTCTTGTTTTTGGACAGCGTACATCTTTTGCTGTTCCTGTATTTATGATTTACGGATTACCCAATAAACTGCACTTGGACTATCACCCTTTTGTGTGCTGGCCGTGACAGAGTATGGATTAAACGAGTGACCGGTAGGCCCTAGTTAAAATGTCCTTGCTCACACTAAAATCTCTAAGTTTCATCAGCAGGTGTTTCTGCTGCTGAGCTTTCTTATACACAGTGTCTGTGCGCTGTGAAAAAGACAGAGATGTGTCCATCTTTGTCCCAAGGTATTTAAAAACATTGACTTGTTCATCTGGCTGACCATTGATGCTGAGTGGTTAAAACATTTTCTGTCTGTTTTTGTTTCCCTGCTCTGACAGCTCAACTCCTTGTTTTTATGAAGTCTGCATACATTTGCAGACTGGCTATATCAGGGCAACTGGTCTGAAATCCTTGGGGTTTGGCCTTTGGCATATGTCTTTTTAGGAATTGGGATGATGTTTGATTCTTCCCACTGACGAGGAACAGCTTGAATCCAGGAGGCTCTGAAAGAGCTTGGTGATAACCCCACTTAGCTGGGTGGAGCAATCTTTAAGCACTCCACCTCTGAGCCTGTCAGGGACAGGGGTTTTGTGTGGGTTCACTCGGCTTAGGACAGATACCACTAGTTTCTCATCTCATGATGAGAGCCTGGTGGGATGAGACTGGGGCCGGGGGATTCCAGTTGGCTGGTGTGCTACAGTTGTCGAACCTGCTAAAGAAGTTGTTTAACTGCTCTGCAAAGGAGGCAGGGTCTTTACAGATGATCGCTGCAGGTTAATGTAGATGTTCTCCCCATCATGGTGTTTAACCCCTGCCATGCCACCCTCCCATTCCCAGAGGTTAATGTTTGTTCTACTTTGTCCTTGTAGTGAATTTTCACCATCTTAGCCTTCCTTCTAAAGTATTTCTGTAGCTCCCTCACTCGTATGTCACCTTCTAAAAAAGCCTTCTTTTTTATAAACCAGACAGATTTCCCTGTCCTTGGTGACCCACTGCTTGTTATTTGGATGTATTGTTATTTGTTTAGTTAGAGTTACCACGTTCTCACAGAATAAGATGTAAGAAGTTATTACATCATTCCCATGTTACATTAACCCTTGTGCATCCTTATGGACATTTCAGTTTAGTTTTTTTGATAACTTTGCCTGTGTTAAAGCTAACTGCAAAAAATTGCCGACGGATGCAGTCCGTTCGATTAGTTCCAGGTGCGGTGTCTATTTCTGCTGTGCTGCAAACGCTGAATTAAGTGACTAGCGCACGATTCGTGGTCAAAATGAACACAGATTGACCTGAAAATGTATTAGTTTCACTATAAATGCATTTAATTCAATCAAATGTAGTAATCTCACCATAAATGCATTTAATTAAATACTACTTTTCATCTTTTTACTTTAAGACTGGGGTTTTTTAGCAAAGAAAACTACAATTTACCTCAACAACGACACTCGTCTCATTTCGTGGAGGTGGAATAACAACTTCTTTGTGACATGCAAGATTTATTGTAAAATTTAAATGCAAAAGAAAAGGCATGAGAGTCAGCTGTTTTTGTCAATTTTAAGTTTTAATTTAAAATGTTTGCTATTTTAATATAATTAGTAGCCTACATGGTTAAATATTTGACCATTTGCTTGAGAAACTTAATATATATAGAAGTAATGCATGTAATTATAAGCCTACGTTGTTTAAATTGTGTTTAAATGTGCATAAGTCCATTCAAGTTTGTATAAGTGTACAAAGAGAATTGCAATGCTGACAAAACTTTTTTTAAATAAAATTTGCTGCATATCTTCTGAATTTCAAATAAAAATAGTGAGTATGTGTTTGTGGTACAGCTGCGGATCAGTTAAGCACTGCAAACGCAGCATATGTGAAAGCACTTAAACGCGTGCTCCTCCTGTACCGTAAACACCGCAACATGCACCACATATGCACTGCACACGGAAGTATGTGTGAAATGGACATGTAATAAAGAGAGCATCTGATTGGCGATTGATAAAAATCGAGAATCGACTCAGAATTGTGACCTAAGAATTTGTATCTGAGGATTTAAAGAATCGTGACACCCCTAGTCAAAAGCGTCAGTTAGATGACGTCTTGGGGATGAGAATGTGTTGTCCAGGTACATATACTAAAATCACAGTGATCTGAGAAAATTCTTGGTGTAAGTAGTGCGATTAGAAGAGACACAGTCATTATTTCAAAGTGCTTGCAACACTCACTCTCTCTCACAGTGTATGACAGCTATACAGAGCCCGCTCCCAATCGACTTCCGTGTTTTCCGCACAACCCTGTCAAAGCGCAGTGATAACACTCCAAAGCTAGAGTGTCTCGACATGTCAAGAAGATCAATACAACCATCAATAACATTTCATAAAGAATCACCTCTTCACTGATATAGCCATCCAGATCAAAATCCACGTCCTTATAAAGCCATGTTTCTGTAAAACAGAACAAACTTGTTTGCCTATAGCAAACCTTCACTTGAATCTGAACTCACGAGTGTTGAGCCGTGTTCCGTAATGATTGTACATTTGACAGGTTAGCCAGTAAAGCGGCAATTCGGCTACCTCTTCTCCTCATTCTGTTACGAATAGACCTCCTCTAGACCCTCGCTTCCTCCATATTCTGTTTTTTCCTGCCACATATTAACTCCAGAGGGATCTGTGTTGTGGAAAAAGATACCTGCGATGGCTCTAAGTCAAGCCGGCCCAGCTCCAACAGATGGATTTCTTTCAAAAACATGAGATAACTATTTACTGACCGCACATTTTTTTATAGTAGTATATATTTCTGATGCATATTTCAGAAATGTAATATTAGGAATATTAATATTACACAACCATTGATTTATACAGTATATATTCAATTAAATCAGTGTTTGTGTAAATTTATTAATTCTAAATAGAGCTCATACAGAGCAATTTAATGACAAACCATTTATCGGTAACAATTGAGTGACAGTAATACTATAAGACATTATTGATATTAACTCCACAGAGAGTTTAGTGCGCTGGTCCTCAGTCAACAATGCAATCAAACTCACATTCTACCTGTCAGAGCTCTTTCTCCCCGTGTAACCAAATCTTCGGGGAGGTAGATTATCACCTTCAACTTCACAATTTTTCATTACTTTGTACTTTTTTCTTGTTTTCTCAAATCCCTAAGCGAACTGTCACAAATTTGAAGCAAGTCTGGAAAACACATCGAAATTATCAGAGAGATTCAGAAACAAAAATGTGTGACAGAGTGGAAAATGCATGTCTGCTGTGTAAGAATCAACTGGTCTGCTTGTCTGAAAGAAGATACAGTTGAGTGGCATACAGTGGAAGTGAAGATCTACAGTCTTTCAGAATGAGAATAAATGTCAGATGTAATACACTAAAATACAACATGACATACGACTTAACAACTGAATGGGATGACATTCAGAAAATGTTGAATTAATATTTAAATGCAGGGCACAGTTGAATTGCATTGTTTGAACAGATAACAGATGCTGAGCCAATGAATTCAGCATGGCTTGGATGCCAGTCAAAGAGTTTAGTTTTCCAACCACCCTCTTACTCCTCTCCATGAATACCACACAGGTTACAATAGCAACACAGCCTCACTCAAAGGCTTTTTTGACTATTTGGACTTGATGTCAGGGTTGTTTTGATTGTGTGTAGACCCTTAAAAGCAAAACCCAATGCCAGTCAGACCAGAAAACAAGAGATTTGTTGAAGCCCAGGTATGCTAAAACTGATCAAAACATAATGAGGTTAACATACAGTACCAAAGTGATGATTTATACAGATTTCACAGTATCCCACCCTAATCTTATCAGTATGTGGTTCACACATTTTTGTATGTGCTGATACTGGAACATGGATATGGATGGATTGCACTTTATTTTACAGAACGTACACTCTAATGTACTTACACTGTTCTTAACCACAAAAGTAGTGTAAAGTTAAGGTTTAGGGGTAGGTTCAGGGTTAGTAGTTAGTGTCATTATACAATAATAGTACATATTATGTTAATGCAAAACAGGGGTGCATTTCCCAAAAGTATCGTTAGCCAACTGTTTACAAGTTCCGTCGTTATCAGCATAGTTCAACGAGTCAGTGTTTCCGAAACCATCATTCCAATGAACATTCGAAAAAAGCATTGCAAAGTTGTGTGCTTGGAACGATGGCTCTTAACCTGTGGTTAAGCATAGTTTCTAGTTTGCATTACATGTTGACTCAATTAAACCTTATTTTGAAGACTGCACATTTGTGAACGTGCTCAACTATGTAAGAATCGAGCCTATTGATTGAATCTGAAAGTTAAACAAACTAACTTGTTTTTCTGAATTAAAAGAAACAAGTTCATAAAACTCAAATCAATGAAACAATTCAGATACTTATCAGTTTTGAGAACTCAAAAGAAAAAGAAAGGTTTAATTTAAGTTTACCCTACTCAAACCAATTAATTATTTTGAGCATTAGGTTTAAGTATACGATTTGCTAATGGCTAATTAGTCTAATTTTGATCATTTATCTGTGTCGTTGCTGTAGTGAAGTAGAGGTTGTATAGGCTACTTTTAACAGCACACCTTTTAATTGCTCTGTCATTCTTCACATGACTTGATTATGGATGAAAGTTAGTATAGCCTTATACTGTACTTTACAGAAGAAAAGTACTCCCAAGAAGAAGAAAAAAATATCTTCAAGGATAAAGTTTTAGTGTTCCTAAAGTTTTATTTGTGTCTTGATTTTTTGTGTGTATAAACTTTACAAAAATGTTGTATAAAGTTAAATATAAATTATATCAAGTTCGCTCAACTAATATCAAGTTCTCTGATGCGGATCTAAAACATCGAACAGCGTCATACGGTGCTAATGTTAAGTAAAACTCACAAGCCATCTGTGCCTGTGAAAAAAAAAAAAAAATATATATATATATATATATACATATCCACTGCTTGTTAACAGGGAAAAGAAAATGTGGTTCTTGTCCACTTTCAGTGGCAGTCTGTGCCAGATGGGAGTGGACATGTTTTGTTTTCTTCAGCTGTCACTTTGAGAAATAGCTCTGTGCTATCAATTTTTATTCAGAGAGGATTTGGAGCTGGCACACTGGTGATTCCTCACACAGTTTTTCAGCTGTTCCACCTTCTCAGTCAAGGCTGCAGGCAGGTGCAGACAGGTGTGCAATCTCCAGGGTGTATGGAGGTACATCACTGTGTTTAAACTGCTATGGCTGATAAACATTTATTATGCATTTATTATCTGTTATTGTGTTTTTAGAGGTGCTAATATGGGAAGACTACAGACTTGCACATGGGTGTTAAGTGCTTTCTGAGAAACATAGTTGAAGTTCATGAGAGAAAATCTACAGTTTGTATCTGAATGATTTAAAATGTAACTCTTAAATCAACTGAATATGGAATATAACATTATAGATCCTTCCTACACTCTTAGAAGAAAATATTCTATATAGAACCTTAAAAGGTTCTATCAGCACTACGTATTTGGAACCCCTAAAAGGTTCTATACAGAACCCTTTTTAAAGGGTTCAATAATAAGAAATCTTTAGGGTTCTTTGTAACCAGGATAAAGGTTCTATATGGAATCTTTTGGGTTCATTCATTATCATTTGTTTTGTCCTTTCCGGATTAAATATTTCATATTATTGACAAACATCAAGACCCTAAAATGTATTTATGAATGCATATGAATGATCACAAAATTCAAAATATGGGGGTTAGAAAATGTATATATTTATGTCATTCTATGTAGTTCATCAATATCACACGAAGAGTGCCCTTTCAGTTTTTCTCCTCTAAAAATCAGCATGATTCAAATCTGATATTAAGTTACAACAACAGTTTAATTAACAATAATTTAATTACAACTATAAAATGTTGCAGAATAATGTAATATATGAATGAATAATAGCCTATAAAGAACCTTTGTGCCAAAAGGGTTCTTTCCTGTCATTATATAACCTTTTTAGCATAAAAGGTTCTTTAGAGTTGAGTAAAGAACCCTATGCTTCATATAAAGAACCCCAATGAACCTTTTTTTCTAAGAGTGCACTGTTATATCATCATATAATAGCTATATTAGTACCTATGGGAATAATGGTATTTGATAGCCACTGATATTTGGTCATACTGGTAGTGAATTCTGGATTGAATATGTTTAATATTCCCTACAACCAAAATGAATGAAGATAATTCATTGCAATGTTTAATGTCATGTCTTTCTGGCATGGAGACCCCCTGCAAAATTCAACATATGCTCACTGGAAAAATTGTGCCCTGCTAGCTACATTTTTGAAAAATTCAAAAAATACACCTGCTCCACATACAAATTACTGCAGTTTCCAACTGAAATTAATAAATTGATGGTCCCGAGATTCAGATTGAAGTTGAGGGGTGAATTGCTGGGCCGAAACTGTGTAATAGTCTTATGGTCTCCTCAGATTAGTCTCTACAGAATCTGAATTTAAATCCAAGTTAAAAAAGTATCTTTAAGGGGTGTAAGGGATGTCTAAGATTTCTTACCAAAAATGTACCAAAATAAGACAATATTTCTCCCAACTGGATATGAATATTAAAGGTTAGGTCAAATGTTTTAACAGGCTATTTTTATTCATTTTACAGTTAGACACCTATGTAGGCATATGTAGGCACATATTAAATTGGAACAATTATGTCCCACAGTCCGGATTGAACCGGTCCATCTGGTTGGAATAACACTGCCCTAGAGTATAAGGGTGATCCATCACTCATCACTCCTTCTTGCGCCATTGCGAATAAAAACTTGATATTCAATTATGTCATTTTAGCAAGTTTTTTCTTTACAACAGAAGAAAAACAGAGGTCAACTTCTGTTGTATTTATTGTGCTTTAAGAATACATTTTGATTTGATTTGATTTGAAAACTAGAGGCAGCTAAAACATTTATTCCTTCTCACACAAATTGTGATTACATGGGTAGATTATAGGTTAATAAAGACTTATTTTTACAGTTTCTTCATATGTTATGACCTCCAAATACTTTTACAATGGTGCAGGATTTTATACATTTTGACATTTGCATCACAATAAGCTCAATATGTACATGGTAAACTTACTCAGTAGCTCACCTAGTACAACAGTGGGAGATAAAATTAAATGGTTGCTTCAGCAAATGAGTTTTTATCTATCAGTTGGTTTCATGTAGGGTTTAGATTATTATTTTCAAACGTAATAGAGCATTAACTTTTAGTACCAAATGTGTACAACAACCAACGTAATAAAACAGTGCCATAATATATACAGTATAAATAATTTGGATAAACACGAACAAGCTTTTAAGCTCCACTCACTAGACATTTCACTTTATAAATGTTGCAAAATGTGCAAGAAGCAACATAATATCATGTTACAGAAATGTTGGCACAGGCATGTGCTAAGCCTTGGTTGGCAAATTTGAATATCCAATTCTGGCCCGTTTTTGTTAAATTAATAGCTGGTAGATAACCAATGTAGCACCCATAATATTTATTAATAATAAGCTATTTATTTGTCGTACAGTATAACATAAAGGTTTTTGCTTTTTGAATGTGCATATTTTACACTCTGTGCATATTTTTTAAAGGTCTTTTCGTTTGTCTTGTTTAGTCTTTAAAGGCCATTCTGCAGGTTAACCACCACTGTTGATTAATGGGTACATAAATCACTCAAGATATGTATATCATTTTTAAAATGTCTAAAAAATGGTCTTAAAGACCAGTTTTACACGTTTCTGGTATTAACGTTTTGTTTTTTACGCAATTTGGTGGACGACGTCACTAGGGGTGGGGAAAATCGATTCTTCGATGCATCGCGATGCGGACGTGGACGATCCTGAATTCAATTCATAAATATCCCAAAATCGATTTTCCAAAAAAAAAGAAAAATTATATATATTTATAAAAACGTAATATCGACGGAACGCGAAGACGGAAGTGCAGTGACCGAACCGTCTGACGCGTGCACATAACAGGAGACGCGATGGCGCGCGAGATCCAAACACCCTCCTCGTTAGGTTAAAAGCTGACGTGTGGAAATATTTTGGCTTCTGAAGTTGAAGGGGGAAAGGAACTGGGCAAGAGCCACGCTAGTTGTAAGCTTTGTAGAATAAAACTTAACGTCGGAAACACGACAAAATATGAGAAGCCATATGACACGTTTCCAGCCAGAGGAGGAAAAACACTCGGCTGTACCGGTCGTTATAATATTAATTTACTACAAGTAAGTTAAAGTTATGCTCCTAGTTCAGGCACACGTTTATTTTCCTGTTGGTTCTTTGGAATGCAAATAAAAGATATTGTACGTTAATTCTTTATGGGTCATTACTTTGTACATTTAAAGGAAAGTATTTATAGTCACACACACAAAAGATTCAGATAATCGATTTGTAACATTATAAATGTCTTCACTGTAACTTTTGATCAACTTAATTTAATTTATCCTTGATGAATAAAAGTATAGATTTCTTTTCTTTCTCCCAAAAAATGTAAGAAAAATTCTTACCGACTCCAAACTTTTGAACTGTATTGTTTAATGTTACAAAAGCTTTCTATTTCAGATAAATGCTGTTCTTTTGAATTTCTGGGTGATTCTCTGAATTGGGTGCCCTTCAAGCCCCCAAACTTGCTTCAAAGATTTTCAATTGAAGGAAATCACAAAATGCATTTTAATGCTGTCAATTAATAGAACCAGGTGCCTTTGCATTATAATGCAACACAATTGTTCAAAAAATTATTTAAAGATAATGGGTTGCCTAAGTAGTAGACAACAAGCATGTTTGCATGTCTTCACTAACCATCATTACATTGTCATTGAATATCAAACAAATAAAAAGTGCAATTAATACCAAAATGATGCTGCTGCTAATATAATCATATGTTGGTCTAGTGTATTTTTGTTTACTGTTGTAAAATGGAAAATCAATAATCGCTAATCGAGAATCGTTAATAATCGGAAATCGACTGTAATCGAATCGGGACTTCAATAATCGTAATCGAATTCGAATCGGGAAATCAGACAGATTAACCACCCCTAGACGTCACGTTAGGGAGAAGCGGAGGAAAGGGCACCTGACTGGGATGTGGAAGAGTTGGCAAGAAGAGCCAACATGCATGATGGCCCACAGCCGTTAAAATTTTGAAGAATTGCCAAGAACGGATGGCCGTCAAAGCCAATTAAATGCATGGTCCGAGGGAGAATGAGTGGAGGGTTGCTTTATTTAGCAACCCAGCAATGAGCTCTGAAGCTAGTCTACGAGCTATGGCAAGCCGTTTTAACTTATGAGCAGCAAGTGCACAATAATGACACATATTTTTTTATGGTCATTGAATAGCACCGAGTAAAAAATCAACGTTTCCTTTATATCTAGTGGCAGTACATGATCATGACGTTAGTTCAGATAAGTACCGGTAACCTTTGTCAAGGTGCCGTAGTACTGGTAAAGTTTGTCTTTGTCATCTAGAAATAGAAAGCATCATGCTAGCTATTAGGAGTGGAATTCGGCATGTATTCGTCTTCTGTGTGTGTTTACACCGAGCACAAACACAGTAGTTCACCATTGTCAATCTACAACCTACTATATATTTCTATCTAGCAGATAACTTTAGCTATATCTGCTAACGTTATGCTGTCTGCCTATCTTCTCTATACGTGTCTATCTATCTAGTCTGTCTATATATATAGTCTATATATCTATCTCTCTATATCTTTGTATTTATCTATAATCTGTGCTATCTGAATAATCTCGTCTACTATCTCGTCGCTCTCAACAAGGCGGGCTTTGGAAATTCTCTCCCCAAGGTGACATAATGCAATGCATTGTGGGGGGAAAGGATAATCGTTGCAAACCGCTGTAAGATAGTACCTACTTTTTCGTATTCTATTCCGTTTTCTGATACCCAACAACATAAAATACAATGGATAACAGTTTAAATGTGTATTACAAACAAGCAAAATCGCACAAATTCATCGAAAAATGAACCCTGCAACACAGCCTTTAAATCAGTCAAATTTGTTATGTTCACAACTTCTATTGTGATTGATACAAAGCTAAGTCATGAATTCTGTCAAATCAATGACTTGCTATTACTTCAACTCAACTTTGCCAGCCACAGTATACCTCTGTTCAACTGAGAACAAGAGCAAACAAACATCTCTCTGATGCCCTTCATTTACTTGTCACACAGTGGCCAGGGCCAAAAATAGACTGCATGGGTCAATTATTTTTGCTAGCAGAAAGGTATTTTTCACTCTCCCTCTCATCCCCATATCCCAACGTATTCTCACCCCAAGGCGTCACCTTTGACTATGCGTCATCTAACTGATGCTAAAGGAAAGCGTCAGTTATATCAAGCATTGTTTTCTTGTTGAAGAAATGACAATCCATTTTAGAGTGTTTGTCATCAGGTATCACTTATGTACTTATATAAAGCACAAATTGGGAATGGAGAGTGAGTACATGCCCAATCACTTTTACAGGGTCAGATGAAGACTTCAGATGTGACCTTATTTACAATACAGTCTATTTTTACAATATATATTTTAATAGTCTTGGTTCTGAAAGTATCTTCCCTTTTAATTTTCTCCAAAGAAATTTCAAAATCCAACATAAAAGAGTTTAAGCCATGAACAAAACCACCTTCCTCTGATTAATCACACTAGAAAACAAAGCAAAAATACGCTTGGAATTAAAAGAAAAAACACCTTTTCACTTCCAGAACCCAAAAGTTGTGCTTTGTTGTCTTTTCGATCTGCTAAAAATGTGCCCATGCCCTCCAATATAAGCACTATAAATAACACAGTAAACCGTGCTGCTCATTTTCATAAAACTGAATTCATTTTTCATTCAATAACATCTCCACTAGCCTTTATGAGGCAGAGTTCATAAAATCATAAACTGTGTGGCAGTCAGAGTCAAGATTTAACTCAGTTTATGAGTAAAGTGGCCTATCTATCAACCATTTAGCTCTCGATTAGGTCAAAATATGGAACATCAATTCTGAAAATATGTGTATACAGATATATTAGAGGTTTGCCAAAAAAGCCACTCTTAGGCTGCAATAAAAGAATAATCAAGGAATGTTTTCCATGACTGTCCTTTCAAATTGTTGCCAAGAAAATGACTGCACTTGGATTTAAATTTGAATCCAGTCACTCAATCCTGCTTGAGTGACAGTCAGAAAGTCAATGAGAAACATAACATGTGAATCGTATTTTAGAAATACATTTCCAACATCCACTACATTAATTTTATAAAAAATATTTTATCTGTATCTACCTTCTTTACCATACTTTTTTTCATTTGTCATTATTTGTATGCAGTTCTGCATTGCTGTTTTTGATGTTCAGGTGGAGGGAAAGGTCATAAGCAGTGAAGCCTGCGGTGCTGCTGAAGGCTGGTGTAAATCACAGACTCTTTGTAATTCTCCTGCATTCTTAGGTTTGAAGAAGAAAGGGAAAGAGACAGGCAGAATCAGAGAGAAACAGCAGAAATATGAGCAGAAAGGTCCCAAGGAGACATAAGATTATTATTAAGTCTTCTGTCCAGATCATGTCAACACTTTCAAGCACAAATTTGCAAAGTGTTATGAAGTGTCATTTTCTTTATTAAATATTCATATTCCTCATAACAGAGGCAATAAAAATACTGCTGACACCCAATTTTAGTTTTTGTTTCAGTAGGAATCCTAAGAGAAAGATTTTATCACCTTTACAAAGTTTTAGCTCTATGGTTTAATTTAAGGACCATTGAGGTTTTAATGTGGCATTTGTTGGCATTGCATGCACTGTAAAAATGAATATGCTTTATAATTGTTAAAATTGTGGCAACAGAATTACAAGCAATATTATTAATTAAATTGAACAAATTAGAATTGAGTAACACTTAATCAAAGTTAACCATTTAAAATTAGTCAAGTTTACACCAAAAAATTAAAAAAATATCTGAACAGACATACGTCAAAGATTAATTATTTTATATTATCTTTATTTTATATTGCCATCATTGAAGACACCTGATGTTAACAAGCAGAATCACTGAAGGAGAAAACCATCATTTTAAAACAAACCTAAAACAAACACCGATCACCATAATGATGACTTAAACATACTTTCTAAAAAAAACGTTGTACTCATTTTAATGGTTAACTTTTAATGAATTAATTTGATTAATTACTCAATTTTATTGTTAAATTTAATTAATAATATTGCTTGTAATCTGTTGCCACAATTTTTTTTTTGATTAGATAAAGCGGATCCATTTTTACAGTGTGTGTTACATTCCAGCTCAAGGAAGTAACAAAAGAAAGGGATCAGAGTTGAACAATATATTAAACAATATATGTATTTAAGTCTAGGGGTTAAATGATAAAGGAAATAAATGTCCAACAGTGAATAAGCAAAAAAAATTAAGAAGAAAACTACAGGATGGGCATAAAAAGACTCCTCCCATAAGGACAGGCATCTTAAACAAAAATCTTAAAACAAAAGTGAGCCGTAACATGAAATTCTATCAAAATAAAACATGCTCTTGACAAAGGTGCCACAATAAAACTGCTATCGAAATGACCTCAAGCTAAGCCACTGAATCAATATTGAAGCAAAGGGAAGTCAGTAAAGAAATCAATAGTTCTCTATGGGGAGAGAAATATGTTCTTGTTAGATCCACCAGTGCATGGATGAAAGTAGCCTTGCGACACCCTCAACAATTGACAAGTACAGAGCTGAAACCATGCTAATAAACACAATGAGTAAAAAAAAAATTAAAAGTGTCATCCTGAAGGAAAATGGTTACACACAGTAAGGATGCTGAAGTCTCTTTAACCCTCTGATGGTCTTCCTTATTGAGTCACGTCCTAAAAATGAAACTTTTTCATTCCAGTAAAACCAATGCAATTTATTTTTGTTCTATAATATTTATTCTTTTTAATTTAGTATTTTGAGACAATTTGATTGATTTTATTAATATTTATGCAATATTTATGTTCTATTTTTTAAATGGAAATATATATATAAATATATATATATATATATATATATATATATATATATATATATATATATATATATATATATATATATATATATATATATATATATTTTTTTTTTTAATATTAATGCAGTATTTTTGTTTAATATAGAGTCTAGACCTTCAGAAAAAAAAATTTGAAGAAAATTAGCACCATCTGGTTACAGTATAGAGAAAAAGCGTCAAATCATGGTGTAACCACTAGATGCCATGTACAGCTCTCAGTGGAGAGGCATGTGAATTCCCCAGCTGTTGAACACATTTTTTTTTTTTGTGGATTTGAAAATATAATTGAAACAATCTCAAAAACTATTTCTTATTAAAAAAAGAATTTTTGTGTTTTTGTCAATTTCCCATTCATTTCCTATGGGGGTCATTTTTGATCAAAGACCAAAATCGTGACTAATTTTTTTACGACCACTTAGCATGCTCGGATCATGAACTCAATTTTTTGTGTGTGTTCACATACCTAATGCCAGAAATGTCACCAAGTTTCTTAACATTGCGATGAAGCTGTGATTTTTAAGAATTCAAAACAGAAAATTATTCTGTCAGAAGTGATCCAAGGACCATCAGAGGGGTAATAGTAATTAGCTACACAGCATATATGGTTTTAGTGATTTAATTGTACGAGGTAAATACTTGTTCTCTAATTAATTAAATCACATAACCTGGTAATTATAGAATTTAAAATGTATTGGCTCATTAATTTGCTATAATTAATTGCTGTTTGGTAACTTGTAAAACTTTTTAAAAAGGTTGCAAAAAGCTATTCATGGGAATATATCAATATATAAAAGAAAAATCTCACTGAACTCCCCAGAGACATGAATGCCCTGCTGAATTACCTTAATTATGAGACCATGACAGCTTCCAGTTTACACTATAAAAAATCTTAGTTGTTCATTTCTTACTATTACTTCAGTTGTATCACACACTTCACTTCTGATCCTCCATTTGTTCTTACAGAACAAAATAAATTTGTTTAACTCCCTGTCATTGTCATAAATCTGAATTTAAATAGATAAGCCCCACCTTAGAGCTCTCCACTGTCAACTTATCCCACCATGCATTTTCATTTTCCATCATTTATTCATTCACTTTATTTTTGAGAATAAGGTACTTGAAGAATTGTCATCAATACAGAGATTTTATCTCTTTCTTGAAACATGGCAGGCTGTCAGGAGCTTTATGAATGTTGCAGTATCTAAACGCCTAGACGTTGATGAAATGGCCGTATGGCTCAGTCATTGATCCCCAGTCGTTGTAACTTGCTTTAGATTAATGACACCATAGCCATGGGAGGACCCCATCTGCATGCCATTTCCATCTTGATGGGACTGCGGCATGACGCTGCATTACTAGCTGCACGTGAGCTTGTGGGCAGCATCTTTTACTCGACGGATGACGGCAGCGAGGCATCAAATGCGCTGGAAACGACTGGAAAGGTTTTCAGGTGCTCAATTCAAAAGCTTTAACTGGGGTAATCTTTGTTAAAGTTAATTACAAGTTTACAGATACTCATGATGAGAAACTAACGGAATGAAAGAATAAACCATAGGATTATGCTTTTCTTTTGAATGGAATTACATGCAAGAGCATTAATCCATAAGAGCATTATACCACCCCAATAAAATTTAGCAGAGCTGATAATTAATTCAACATAGTTAACGATTAGTTTTATAACTGAGCAATATTGTAAAAATTGTGTATGTTTGCATCAAGAATAACAAAAAGAAAATAAGATGAAAGAAGAACTAGATTTTTGGGATGTTGGTAGGAAAGTCATGAGAACCAGCTGATGAAGTCTATGCAGTCTTCAGATTGCCACCACGCCACTTTGCACAAGATGCTTCCAACAATTTATTTCACAGTCTGAACCTCAAGGCTCACATTGGCATTGTTATCCTGAGGGGCTCAGCATTTTAATGACACACTCTTCAGCCCCCAAAGGGCCTCTGTAAAATGCTTTAGGCTGAGGAGATGGAAGAGGGCAGGATCTGCTTACACCCAAGACACAATACTGTAGATCTAAGAAACCATAAGTTTAGTTATTATGACTTGAGGAGAAATTTGAACATTGGGAAGGTCAACCGAATAATATGCAACCGAACAATATGTAACATTTCACCTGTGTCCCTTTGAAGAGATTGAAAAGCACTTCTATTATACACCTATATCCTGTTTTGAGCCCTTTCAATCTTATTACTTTTTCCAAAGATCTGAAATAGTGTTGTGGTAGCTCCTTGTAAAATATAACACTGAAGACAGAAAAGAAAGGATAAAAAAGATGAAAGATAAGAAAGGATTCTATGACTGAAATCATGCATATGTTAACATTTCTTGAAAAAGAGTAATATAGTGGTAGAGTAGAGCATGCAGGAGTCGCTAAAACAGGGGCCGCTTGTTTGCAGAAAATGTCAGAAACAGTTTTCATTAGTCAAAAATCAAGAAATTATTCGCAATGATTATATTCCATTGACAGTTCAGAACTGAACTGAATTACTGTTCATCACTACTATTTTTGTGGAAATTGTCATTCCTTCAGTCGGTCACATTCGACGTTATATCGATATATACAGACTGACATAGTGGGATCTCACTTGGGAGCCCAATCATCTTGAAGTGGTCACAAAACAAGCCAATGGACATTGGCGAGTGAGATTTGCATGGCAAGCCACTCCACCAGACATATTGGTACACTTTAAACAATGCTGGGTTGTTTTAACCCAAATTTGGGTCAAATATGGACAAACCCAAATGTTGGGTTAAAATGTACAGTAATTTAAAATTTTAACCTAACTTCAACTTTCGCTTTTAACTGTAAATTACGGATGGGCATTTTTCAAAAATATTGCATTCGAATATTCGGGCTCATAAAAATCGAATATTCGAATATTCATTTATTTAAATTATGTTTAACGAAAAAGGCGTTATTTTTAAGTTTGTTTGTTTTTTTACGTTTTTGTCACCATTTCTGGACAAGCTTACAATTAGGCAATACACAACAAGCTTACAATAGTAATTAAATATTTCTTTTAGTTGAAAACATTAAACAGTAGGCCTAAGTGTAAACAATATATATATATATATATATATATATATATATATATATATACAGCTATGGAAAAAATTAAGAGACCACTGCCAAATCAGCAGTTGCTCTGGATTTATTATTTATATTATAAATAATAAATCCAGAGCAACTGCTGATTGGCAGTGGTCTCTTAATTTTTTCCTGTATATATATGCATGTATATATATATATATATATATATATATATATATATATATAAGCATTATTAAAAGCATGCTCAAGCAGCGCGAGAGAAAAAAAAACCCTAATAAAGCAGATTGCGTCAGATATCATACAGAACGTACACACATACACACAGAGTCAGCAAATTATTATCATGTTTATATTGTTTCATGTTTATGTTGAGAAAAACAATAATATGTAACGTTACATGCAGGGGCGCGCCAGCACTTTATGTTCGCGTGAGAAAAGACGCGCGCTGACAGACATTTCAGAGACACAGAGAACGGTGTTTCTAACAGCACTTTGCATTTTCTGTTCTTAAACCGGTCTCCCTTAACGAAACCTAAAGGAAGTATGTCTCAAAATCATTTTGTTATTAGATAAGTTAACATCTTTGATCACGCGGGGTCCAGCTGCGCTTACCTGCAGTTGTGATGCAGTGATGAACAGCTAACGTTATCTTTCCTCACTCGACTGTTTGGATTTCATGTGATTTCTTCTCATGGTGATGATATCATAACTCAGATTAATTAATTAATTTGATCAAAAGTAATTCCGTTTAGTAAGATCCTTTTCAAGTAACGTTAATTTAAAACTTCGTGAGGCAGACGACAACATTATGTGATCAAATACAGACAACTTGTTAACATACTCCATAGGCCATCCTGTGAATTTAATTATAACTGTGAGTTAGTTCTTAGGATTTATCATGGACTCACTGCATTTACGGGCTAGCAAAGCAACCTGTTCAAAATTCGAATAGCATTTTATTTTTCGAATAATAATTACATATCGAATATTCAAAAACCCTTGTCTTTCCCGGCAGATTCCACTCTTCGCTGTTTCTGCATTGGTAATGACTCCACCCTTATCTAGGCAAGACCTACCGCGGAGATCTTTCATAGCACTTGTCATGCAAATCTTACTTGCCAATGTCCATAGGCTTGTTTTGCTACCACTTGAAGGTGATTGGGTTCCCAAATGAGTCACTCACAATGTCAGTCTGTCAATGTTTTTTTTTTGTTTTTAAGGATTCTCTGACAATTTTATTAAATGCAGCAATCAATGTATTTACTGTCACTTTTGATACATTTAATGCATACATTTAAAATAAAATTAAATATTTAAAAAAAAACTGCTTTCTCCTGATCTTTGTCAATGCAATAATCTCTGTTATTGTTTCTAAAACTTTAGAAAATGATTTATTGTAACAAGTGCTATATAAATAAATTTGATTTAAAAATGAGAATACACTCTTAGAAGAAAAGGTTCTATAGAACCTTAAAAGGTTCTAAAGCCCTATGTATTTGGAACCCCTAAAATGGAATGCATGAATGATCACAAAATTCAAGATATGGTGGGTAAAAAATTAAATTAATCAATATCACACGAAGAGTGCCATTTCAGTTTTTATCCTCCAAAAATCAGCATGATTAAAATGTGATATTAAGTTAATACAACAGTTTAATAAACAATAATTTAATAACAACTACACAATGTTGCAGAATAATGTAATATATGAACGAATAATAGCCTTTAAAGAAACTTTGTGCCAAAAGTGTTCTTTCTTGTCATTGAACCTTTTTTAGCAAAAAATGTCCTTTGGAGTTGAGTAAAGGACCCTATGCTTCATATGTAGAACCCTTTTTTCTAAGAGTGTACTTATATTAGGTTTATACACCAATAGAGCTAAATAAAATACAAAATAAATACAACAATACAAAGCCAATTCAATTAATTTTCTTTAAGCAATGTTCCACTTAATTTTTCTCACACAGTATACATTTTATAAATGACGTATTTTTCATGTTTGGAGGTCCTTTGAATCATGTTTGAAAATCTGAAAAGAGTGCACTCATATTTATGTTTGTAGACCTGCAATTAGAATGTAATTCTAAATCATTAATCTGTTAGTCTCAGCAATTACATGGACACTTATTTCAATTAAACAAAGCTGGGTCAGTTGTCACACACTCACATTTTTGTTTCTGAAAGGTTCTGTTTAAAATCAACCATGACTTCGATAATTATAGAAGACTATAGAGTCCATGATCCACAAATGGGCTCACAGCACAATTCTGACACAATGAAATCAATAAATCAAAGTAAGAAATCTGTGAACGTTTCTGTTATCAGGGGTGCGAGCCACTGCTAATGTAGTGTGTTGAAGCCTGTGTGCAGTGTTGTAAATGAAAGACATGATATTCATGGCAACTCTTTGCTAATTTGCACGTAAATAGCAGCAGGTGTTTGGCCTGCACCTTCCATTGGCATGTGGTTAGCAGCACTATGCATTTCTGTCCAGTGTCAATACAGTTGATGCGCACATGCACCCACATGCACACACAAATCAATACACTGTCTAATCTGCTATATGCTTTCAACCATACTAAGCTATTTAGTTCAATTTAATACCATTGCTCACAGAGCTGTTCAATGATTCATGCATATGCTATAAATGGTTAAATAGATAAATTGCCTCTAAAAACAAGACAAACAAGCGTGCACTATGATTTGCCACATGCAATTTGTACTGAATGTGCTGGTGAATAATATGCTGACACTCTCAGCAGGTTCCTGAATGTCGGGCACAGCAGGAGCCTGACAGTCTCAGACAATGAGACTTCCTTCTGTGTGATACTCAAGCTACCATATATATATCTCCCCTCATATCCAATCCAAATAAAGCAGACAACGTCTTATTTCCACTACATCATCTGCTTCAATAGGAAACAGGATATCGCCCTCTCAGCACAATGGAAATTAGTCTAATCTATTACTCCCACCCTCCATGTGGATCTATCTTTATAAATTAGACCTCATCATCAGTCTAACTGTTACGGTTTCTTTTCTTCTATTCTTTCTTTCTACAAACATGCACAAACAAAATGGAAAACACATTAACAATGCATGATTCAATATTTGCACCGTCTGCCTCGGCACATAACTTTTCACCAGTTCACCTAGAAACAAAGTTGGGTTTACAAGGTTCACAGGAAGTGCATTTGCCAAAGTTTTCCAGTTTAGTGTAATCAGATCTTTGAGTTTGGTTTGAAGTGATTAGTGGTAGGTAGGGATGCACTGATTTATTGGCCAATAATTGATATATATATCTTCACATCATGTTACATATTATTATTAATATGTCTAGGTTTTAATTAAGATATCATCATTAAACCTGTATATTGTGAAAAATTAATTGTATTATTACTTAAAAACAACAGTATGCATTATTTTTTCTATACTGTATATCAGTATCAAGAAATCTCATCCAAAAATACATCAGTATACACTATTTATACAATTCTTCTTCCTGGCTATTAGTCAACAGAAGTGGCAAATGCCCTTGACTTGCATCGCTTATTTTTCAATATACATCTGAGAAGTGCAAAATTAGAATTGATCAGAACAATGAAGGCGAAGCAATTACAGAACTGTCTTGAGTAATTTGAATATAAATGAAATACACAATCAATGAGTAGTAATTGCAATACCTTTTCTGGCTGAGTCATACATGCAATGTTGCAGACTGCTATTAGTACATTTTAATATCATCAACTTAAATGTTTTTTTTTCATATGGTCTGACTGCTTATATTATTATATTTCTTTATGTGAATGTGTTAACACATTGCAACACATCATCCAATGCTCATTCCAGTCTAAAACAGAAAGGTGTTTACAAATATCTCTGCTTAAGAATTATGCAGTAAGGATAAAATCAAAGCGAGAATCAATAACAGCATTTTCTATATGCATTATTGTCTATTTTTAACCAAGATTCCAGGAATTTGTTGCAAGAAAAAAAACATCAAAGACAATACAACAGTTTTAGAGATATTTGATATATTTGCATAATGATATTATTGAATTTGTGACCTAAAGAGCTTTATAAACTTTGCAAGTACTAACTTTCCCATATGAGATCCTCTTAGTGTCACACTTTTCTCAGCTGTGCTCTGGTGAAAACCAATGGGTTGGCTGAGAAGATAAGAAAACAAGTGTGCAATCTCTAACTCCTCCAGCAATGGTCTTTAAATTGTTCTTAAGCGGAATTGGGTTATTTTGCTTCTTCCACTTGTTCAGCCAACCCAGACCAATCCTCCAGTTTAATTTTTGGAGTCTATATTGACGTTTTCTTGTAGATGGCATGAGCTAATTTCATGCTTCAATTGTTTCTTCTTCATAAGATCTGCCTTGAAGCGGTAATAACAAGGAATATATCAGAAACACATTACTTTATGTTTAAAAAGTACCAAATAGCCATAGATTGTTTAAGGTCAGGAATTGTTGCCAATAACAATAACAGACCTCAACTTTTAGTATTCCATCTCATATTTAAACATAAATCTGTCGACCATGTCAACATTCAACAAGTAAACAGAAAAAAACACCAAAACTGTTTAATATCTGCAGACAGGAATAAAAAGTTTTCAAAGAAATTACAAAAAATATGGGGGGAAAATTACCAAGCAACTGTTATCACTCATTAACACATGGTTTTATAATTGACTTAATTTCTTGTGAGACATAAACAGATTTTGTGTGTCCATTGAAGCATATAAAGAAACAGCTGAAGATGCAGCAGTTGATCCAGTAACACTAACACTTTCTCTTCTATTCTATTTTTTTTATTAAAAAAAATAATAATAATAATTTTTACATGGTCTGCATTGGTTGAAACTGAGAGGGGTCATAGCAATTGCATATTGTTGTCCTACTGTTAGTTTAACTGATTCTACTGTTCGTATTTGTAAGTAGTTTTGGATAAGCGTCTGCTAAATGAATAAATATACAAGATTATATATATATATATATATATATATATATATATATATATATATATATATATATATATATATATATATATATATATATTCTGCCACAAGAGGATCAGTAAGATATCAGACACTGAACACTATTCTCGGACCAGGTGAATTCATTAATTAATCATAAGGTATCTATTGAAGCCAAAAGAAAAGGAGACTTACACGACACAAAAAATAATTTATAAAAATTAATAATAACATTAAAGCTAAACCTCAGCTCGAGACCTGGTCATCTCAAAAATCATCCATCCACAACAAACAATCGTTGTGTACCCACAACATGGCGCATATACTGTATCCATCCAAAGTGGTTGTTAATTAATGGAGAGCAACTCCTGTGGAACAAGGACATTAAAACTAAAGCTAATATTGGGCTATCTATAATTAGCAGAGATAAGTCAGTGAGAGGCAAAGTCATTTGTCTTATTATACATCACAGAACCCTATTAGCTCAGCCTCATCAAACAATGGCTGTGCTGGTGTCACCTGTTCAGTGAGAGACAAGCTCTTGTCAGAGTTTAGAAGCCTGTTTCCTCATCCTACCCATATAATAATAATAACTTTTTAAAAAGCCTAAAATATATAGTCTAAGTGACTACTCAACAGAATGTACTACCCTGGACTCTAAGGGCCTGATTTAGAAACACAAAAACACATGCAAACTCGCACATTTCAGATTAGCAAAACAACAAATCTGGTAATTATTGAATTTGGGGCTTATACCACCAGAAAAAAAATAACATTAAGAGTGTGCCAATGGAAATTGTTTCGGTTGCTCCCATAACACGATTTATCAAGCATGAAAGTCATTTCAGAAACAGTAACTGTGTCTGCAAATGAAAACAACTGAAAGACCAGAATAAATCTGATTAGTGTTGTACACTATGGCTACTGTCACAGAGAATACAAAGATTTATCAATGCTACTGGACTGCTGACATGCAATAATGGCGTAAAATGATGAGAATCATCACAATAATTTAATATGACTATCACAATATGAAAATATTTCTCATGAGCTTATGGTAAGATGTTGCTCTATTTAATTGGTGAATATTTTGTTTAAAAAGAAGAAGAAAAAGAGAAGAATGAAGACTACAATTAATACATGTGATATTCTTGTCCTGAAATAGGTTAAGTGTAACTGAGTATTTCTTTTGTACATTTGGTACTAGGAATACTGTACATGACAGAAGCGCAAATGTAATTGGACAAGCCAAAAAGGTTCAGTATAAGGAGAAATGTCTTAAATTATTGCAAAATACTTGTTTAAAGGTGTAGATTTTAGCGACATCTAGCGGAGCTGGTTAAAGTGCAAAGCATTGTTAATACTCGACAGCGTCTGGATGAGCACAAAGGTGCACGTGGCACAAATGTGTGCCTGCGATTATGTAGATATAAATGTCTCATTCTAAGGTAATAAAAACATAACGGTTCATTGAGTAATGTCTTTTTTCACCACTGAACACATATGGATCTTATATTGCATTTCTGTCAATAGATCCTCAGAAATATTACACATTTCACCTTTAATGTTTTTTTTCTACTGATACAGTGTTTACAAGCTGTTTAATTGATAAAATTCAATTAAAAAGTTAAGTTAATAATAAAGTTAATTCAAACTAAATCCATAAAATGATCCCATGATGGGAACCCCTAAAAGGTTATAAGAGAACCTGATAAAACCCTTTAAGGTTATATACAGAATCTTTTGTTATGCACCGATTATTTTTTTTAGACATTGTATTGGTTCCAGATCAGTTTATTTACAGTAGATGCAGGTTGATGAGATGCAATGTGTTTTTATGCAAAGGAAATAAAATTGTCTTTCTAAAATTTGATAGACTTGTGATTCTGAACACGAGACAAAAAGTTGAAAAGATCTTCTTCTTGTCATTGTTCTTCATTCAGAATGACGTCTCATTCTTGCCAGAAGTAACCAAAGACAGTTAAGAGACTGAGTGGGATGATTCCAAGTTCAAACAATCAAACCGGCTATTTGAGAAAGAGTATGAAAAATGAAGGACATGGATTTGCCTTGATGTTTCAAAGAACACACTGAACGCGGAGGATGAAGCTCAAAGCTTTTCATCATAATCACAGGATGTCACTTACTGTAGTGAAGCACACCTGGAAGGATCATAGTCTCTATACTTCATTTGGCTGTACAGTTTTCGACCATGAAATCCACATCCTGTGGGCAACATCTCACCTTGAGGGAATCAAAGGATTTATGAATGGAACCTTAAGGACCAAAGAAACAAGACACGCTCATCAAACTCCTTTAAAGTTGCATTCAGAGGAGATTTAAAAGTCCTCTCTCATGGGTGAATGCCTGAGTGCCCTGTGGCTTCTGTTATACTTAATACTATGACAATTGTGAATGAAATTAATTAAAATCTGGAAATGAAATTAAGTGAAAAAGTAAACTGGTACTGAATGGATGTCAAAAAAATTCACTAAAATAGTTTTTTGTATTTACTAAACCAATTAAAATAGTTATGATTTTCTTACTTGATATTTATCATTTCCACTACTGTACTTGAAAGGTAGATATATGCAGGTAACAAAATTGCTATCTGCAAGTATGAAAAAGAAAGTATTGGTACTCATATTTAATCTTTAAAAAATGGTATTGTAAATACTGAAAAAAAAAACACTATTGAAATTCTGGCTGATACCAAAAAGCTGTTGATTATTTATGTTATTGCAGATAAATGGTCAATATGAAAAATACAGTTAAATCTGTATTAAATAAATAATTTAAACACACAAAAAGCTAAAATCAATGATGTGATGCTTAAGTGAATGTAGGCATCACAATACTATAATGTGCATAATGAATTTTTGATAACTTCTAATTTGGAGATTAATTATCAAATGCAAATCTAATACTTCTCTACTATGCAAAACACAGTACATCCCAAATACTGTTGTCATCCCAAGGCGTCATATGCTGACGCTTTTGACATTTTGCCAACATCCAACGCACATGGCACCCTTTAGCGTCAATATGAGACGCAGATATATATGGGCCAAAAGGCATCTCCTAGGCTCAATCCCAATTCACCCCTTGGCCCTACCCCTTGTTTTCGAGTGTACCTCTTGGCCCTTAAAACAGAGTTATAAGGGCCAAGGAGTTGAAATATTCCCTATGAAATGGAACAACACTTCATGAACCCGATACGTCATCAGTCGTCGGCGATGGCTCTGCTGTTACAGAGTTTGTACAGGATTTCTCCATAACAACAACTGACAATCAGCGCAGCTGCTCTTAACTTTGAATAAACATGATGATTATAACATCCCTTCCTCGAAATGATGTCTTTTCTGATCTGAAAGGTAATTTATTAGACCATTTCTTAATTTAAACGACTATAGTGTTATTATAAGAGTAAATAAAGTGTGTGGTGGAATCATCTGGCGCTAAATTTAAATTTTTAAATGCTTGCGATCCATCTCGCCGGTGATTTGCAATGCATTCCGTGATTTCTCGTAGCCCTCTGTTTGGAGTGTGCCTACCCCTTCGCCCTACCCCTCGAATCTCAACAAGAATTGGGACACCCTACCCCTAGAAGTGAACGCGCAAAATGGAGGGGTAGGGCCAAGGGGTAGCGGCAAAGGGTGAATTGGGATTGAGCCTTAGTGGTCTAACCCTAACCCAGAACTAAACCTACCCATAACTGAACAAAGCTCTGTACATGTTATATTGACGCTAAAGGGTGCCATGTGTGTTGGATTTAGACAAAATTTCAAAAGTGTCACTATATGATGCCCTAGGATAAGAATGCGTTGCAAATACATAGTATTCGGAAAACAGTTGGTGAAGTGTCCCTAGATTACTTCCTATTGATTCTGATGTGTGCATTCAATGGATTCTGGATACTTTACCATCCAATGAGGCCCCAGGAAGGGATTTATGAATGGTACAGTAGGTAAGCAACACAACTGAATAGGTCACATGATGGCAGATGTAGTAACTCCGAATTACTACCCAAATTAGTACTGTAAGAGCACACTTTAAGTAAAATTCCAATTAAAATGTAGTACCTATTAGTATGCGATTTTGGACGCAGCAAGAGAGAGAGTTTAATTATTTTAGAAAGTTACTACTACGCTCTTCTAAAAAAGGTAGAAATAAGGTGTACACACTTAAAGGGATACTCCACTTTTTTTGGAAATAGTCTCATTTTACAACTCCCCAGAGTTAATCAGTCGAGTTTTACCATTTTCGAATCCATTCAGCCGATTTTCTGATTTTTAGAAGAATATCAGTAACCAGACTCATTGACTTCCATAGTATATTTTTTTCCTACTATGGAAGTCAATGAGACCAGAAACTGTCTGGTTACTGATATTCTTCTAAAAATCAGAAAATCGGCTGAATGGATTTGAAAATGGTAAAACCCAACTGTTTAACTCTGGGGGAGTTGTAAAATGAGCCTATTTCCAAAAAAAGTGGAGTATCCCTTTAACCATTCAATATTGTCAAAACCGATAAATAAAATAAAATTACATACTGTATCAACCAAAAACCGATATGCTCAAACCACTAACACGGCACCTTGAATGTATGCTTGTGTGACTCTTGACTCATTGCATCTTTTGCTTACCACTGCTTACAGAGGAAGGCCATCCTCCAGGCCAGACGCAGAAGCACGATAGAGCGGAGCCATCAATTGACCGATTTCCTGACAGTGAAACTCATCTAAAATCCTAAGTGCCTTCCCCATTCTCCTTTTCCTGAATCACAGGATCAGCCACAGGATAACAGCAAAGAGAGACACAATGCACAGCGAGTGACTGGAATACAGAGCAGACTGAGCACGTAGAGACATGGAGGAGGAAACATCAAAGCTTTTAAGCGAGAACTCGTTCCAGTTTTTGCCTTTTTTTCGGGGCTGATTAATTTCTCATACTTCTGATTAAAACAGGTCCTTCCTGGAATGCAATCACCAGACAAAATCCATTGATCAAAGGCTCGTTTACAATCGCTGCTACAATCATTTACGACAGAGAAATAGGATATGAAGTGCCATCTGAGAAGTGCCAAGGGTAGTGGAGTGGCTGCATGTGAAATTTACTGAAAATTAATCGAACGGCTCTGACCTATTGAATCCTCCAACATTTTCTCTACACAGTGAAATCACAACTAGGAAAAGGCATGAAGTGTAATGTAGATTGTTTTACTTTCACGATGTGTAGCTAAAGCTCAAAGGAGAATAACTGAGAGAAATTCCAGCCCGTTCTCATCCCAAAGCGCCATATACAAACGCTTTTGCAAAAGCGTAAATATACAACGCACAGGGTACCCTTTAGCGCCAAATGAGACGTAAAAATAAAGCGGGCAGAAGGCGCCTCCTAGTGGCCTAACCCTACCCCAACCCCATACCTAAACTTAACCGTCTCATTTGGCGCTAAAGGGTACCCTGTGCGTTGTATATTTACGCTTTTGCAAAAGTGTCAAAATATGGCGCCTTGGGATGAGAATGCGTTGGAAATTCAGTACCTGTATTCAGACATTTTTATTTTAGATGAGACTACTACAACGCAAAGACAGCCGTTTATAAATCTTTAATACCTAAATTGTACAAAAATGTATTATTTTCCAAAGTGTCCACGGTGTGACACAAGAGAAATGACAGTTGTGTTAGTTACTGTATGAGCCGACTAATTTACAACGTTTGTTATGGACTGTCCAGACACGAAGGTTGAGTGCAAATGCAGTGTTTATTTAAAGGGGTATCCACAATCATGATCCAAATCCAGGCAAGGGTCACACACAAACAAACAATCACAGCAAAGCAGGGAACATGGGCAAAAGTGTAATCCACGGAACAGGCAGGAAATCCAAAAACCAAGAGACATGAAACCAGCAAGAATGCTCGGAATTGCAGTGTAACACCAAACAAGACTTTGCAGATAATAAGTGAGAAAAATAGCCATATATGGGGTGAGCTAAACAAGACACAGGTAAATGTGAGAATGGATGAAGAGCCCAGGGCAGTGAATTATGGGAGATGTACACTCACCGGCCACTTTATTAGGTACACCTGTCCAACTGCTCGTTAACACTTAATTTCTAAGCAGCCAATCACATGGCGGCAACTCAGTGCATTTAGGCATGTAGACATGGTCAAGACAATCTCCTGCAGTTCAAACCGAGCATCAGTATGGGGAAGAAAGGTGATTTGAGTGACTTTGAACGTGGCATGATTGTTGGTGCCAGAAGGGCTGGTCTGAGTATTTCAGAAACTGCTAATCTACTGGGATTTTCACGCACAACCATCTCTAGGGTTTACAGAGAATGGTCCGAAAAAGAAAAAACGTCCAGTGAGCGGCAGTTCTGTGGGCGGAAATGCCTTGTTGATGCCAGAGGTCAGAGGAGAATGGCCAGACTGGTTCGAGCTGATAGAAGGGCAACAGTGACTCAAATAACCACCCGTTACAACCAAGGTGGGCAGAAGAGCATCTCTGAACGCACAGTACGTCGAACTCTGAGGCAGATGGGCTACAGCAGCAGAAGACCACACCGGGTGCCACTCCTTTCAGCTAAGAACAGGAAACTGAGGCTACAATTTGCACAAGCTCATCGAAATTGGACAATAGAAGATTGGAAAAACGTTGCCTGGTCTGATGAGTCTCGATTTCTGCTGCGACATTCGGATGGTAGGGTCAGAATTTGGCGTCTACAACATGAAAGCATGGATCCATCCTGCCTTGTATCAACGGTTCAGGCTGGTGGTGGTGGTGTCATGGTGTGGGGAATATTTTCTTGGCACTCTTTGGGCCCCTTGGTACCAATTGAGCATCGTATCATTGCCAAGCCTACCATGAGTATTGTTGCTGACCATGTCCATCCCTTTAGGACCACAATATACCCAACTTCTGATGGCTACTTTCAGCAGGATAATGCGCCATGTCATAAAGCTGGAATCATATCAGACTGGTTTCTTGAACATGACAATGAGTTCGCTGTACTCAAATGGCCTCCACAGTCACCAGATCTCAATCCAATAGAGCATCTTTGGGATGTGGTGGAACGGGAAGATTCGCATCATGGATGTGCAGCCGACGAATCTGCGGCAACTGTGTGATGCCATCATGTCAATATGGACCAAACACCTGAGGAATGCTTCCAGCACCTTGTTGAATCTATGCCACGAAGAATTGAGGCAGTTCTGAAGGCAAAAGGGGTCCAACCCGTTACTAGCATGGGGTACCTAAGAAAGTGGCCGGTGAGTGTAGTTTGCAATAGTCTGATGTGGAGTGCCCTCTGGTGGCTCTCAAGGGCACTCCAGCTGGTGACCGTTACATGGACAATGGGGACTATAGACCTTATGCACCAGAGAAACGTGGGCGCCATCATCTGCAGAATATTGTCTTTGAACTTCCGGTTTCGCGGTCGCTCTGGCATTTCTATGGCATCGCTGTCGAAGAATAATTATCTGGTGAAGTGGATTTACTTATTGTAGAGTTAACAAAAGTTATCATGAGCATTGTAATGTTTATCATAAGCATTATAAAGCAGATGTCTTAACAAATGTCGACCAGGATTTTTTTTACGAGCAGTTCAATCATGCCTATGAAAGATCGCTGTGAAAATACAGACCGGAAGTCAAAAGACAACGAGCGCAGCACTGAAAAGGGGCGGGGCTGCATAAGGTCTATAAGGAAATGGCCCATTTTTCAGTGGCCTTAGTGCAGGAAGTATTTTTCCCATTTAAAAGTTATAAGCCATGAACCAAACCAACCAAGGCGAATCTGTTAGAAACTTTGATTTAAAGCAGGGCTATGTATAATTCATATATTTGCATATAGCTGTAAAAAAGTTATTTATTGTGGTCTGCATACTGTTGGTTACCACATTTCCAAGTAAATGCAAAACTTTTTTTTTTTTTTTTTTTTTACTTTAGCTTACTTATTTATACTGTTATGTGTCAATAAATAAGATAAACCCACCGGCCAATGAAGCTAATTGAATAGCCCTGATTTAAAGCAAAAAAATATTTGAAAAAACACAAAGGTACAAGGGCCGGTCTGAGTATTTCCAGACTGTTCTCATCCCAAGGCGCCATATACTGTACTGACACTTTTGACATTTCGTCTACATCCAACGCACATGGCACCCTTTTGTCAATATGAGACGCAGATATATATAGGCCAGAAGGCGCCTCCTAGTGGTCTAACCCTAAATCTACCCTAGAACTAAACCTACCATAACCGAACAAAGCTCTGTGCTTGTTATATTGACGCTAAAGGATGCCATGTGCGTTGGATTTAGATGAAAATTCAAAAGTGTCACGACTCACTATATGACGCCCTAGGATGGTATTTCACAATCTACTCAGTTACTGGGATTTTCACGCACAACCATTTTTAGGGTTTACAAAGAATGGTGTGAAAAGTTAAAAACATCCAATATGTGGCAGTCCTGTGGGTAAAAATGCCTTGTTGATGCTAGAGGTCAGAGGACAATGGGCTGAGATTCAAGCTGATAGAAGAGCAACTTTGACTGAAATAACCACTCGTTACAACCGAGGTATGCAGCAAAGCATTTGTGAAGCCACAACACTCACAACCTTAAGGCGGATGGGCTACAACAGTAGAAGACCCCACCGGGTACCACTCATCTCCACTATAAAGATCTAAGATGTTTTCTATGTACACAAAATACCTATTTCTCTAAATTATTGTTAGTGTTAGCGTTTTATTGTGGCCAGCCCAAGGCACACCTGTGCAACAATCATGCTGTCTTATCATCATCTTGATCTGCCACACCTGTGAGGATTATTTTGGCAAAGGAAAAGTGTTCACTAACACAGATGTAGACAGATTTGTAAACAATATTTGAGATAAATTGTGTACATAGGAAAAATCTAAGCTCATGAAAAATGGGGGCAAAAACAAAAGTGTTGCGTTTATAATTTTGTTCAGTGTCGTAGGTCTGTCTTAAAAAGTTTATAAGATATCGTCAAACAATCCGACTTGGAATCAAGAATTCCAGAGAGCGGTGTAACAAATTCCTATAATCCAGTTTTTGCAATGTGGCTGCAAATGTTTCTTCAACTTCTTGCATTTTGAATTAGTGTGATTTAGTGTGTTGCTGCAGCTGGTAATTCAATAACACTTATTACCATGCATCACCACATACTTTCGTTTATAGAACTCAGCGCCATTTTGTGATCTTCCTCCACAGTTCCAAGTCTGACTAATTATAAGTTCTCTTAAATTGAATTATTACATGATATGGCTGAGCCACTGTGCCTGCGGTGACAAGTAGGGGGTCTCTGCCCTCCCAGCGCCTCCACGGCCTCATTTTCTGCCTCTAATTATGAAGGTGCGAAGGAAAGTTGCTCATACACCCTGCTGCTCTCATGTGCTGATGTTCACATAATAACATTTTCTCCAAAGAGGTTCAGGTTTCCACACAGCAACAGAGTAAATAAAGATGTCCTGTTTTAGTAAGCACACTGTGGCATTCATGTTGGCTACAGGCAGTTGGTAAGACAAAATAATTGGAAATCATTTTAAACTTGAATCAACTTAATTTTTACATGTTAAATAACTCATAATATTAGCTTGTTAGATGCAATCAGTGCACTGCATCTATCACAAATGGCACTAGCTACAGCATAATTATGACAAAAAGGGCTGCTTCAAGTCATATCAAGGAGCTATACTGTTCTGTATGCTATCCAAGACATCAAGGTGGAACCAGGTTCTATAAAACCTTAAAGAGGTCATACCATGAAGAATCTTTTTAAGCAAAAAAAAAAAATCAGAAAATCTTCCTCCACAGTCCAGAGAGTTTTTTTTTTTTTGAAACCTTTTTTTGAAACGACTTATTCTGTCCTTTACAACGAAATAATACTTTTTTTGTTTGTTTGTTTGCTAGGTTTCTATTTCTGCTCTCTTGTAACATGTAGCCCTGTCCACACAGGAAACCCACTGGAGCAAAATCCTACTTTTAAAGTCTTCAAAACCAAACATGGATGTGAAGAGATTGTGGGGTGGAAAATTATGTAAAGAAAGCTGAAACAATGTTAGGACATTGTGTAAAGGTCAAAGAAGCTGGAAAATGCTCTTTTAAAATATGGAAAAAATCCTAAATTTGTCACATACAAAAATAGGACTTAATTTATAATCTCCTAAATGTCATATATTTTTATAAATTGCTTCCTATAAAAAGGAGGAAAAGGTATGATATGACCTCTTTAATATTCAAAGCAGAATTCAGTTCTCCTCTCTGTTATCACCGTTTTATACGCAAGACATCAAAGGCTGTTGATCACAAGACAAAATGAAGGAAGCCTGATTTGAATACACAGAAATGAGTTCAAATGGACTGCAATTGTTGAATACTGCATGAGATTAAGAGGCTCAGTACAGACTAGTAAAACCCAGAGCAAAAGAGATCAGATTAAAGGTTTCCAGATCATCTCATTACAGTCACTTTTCATGTGAGTGGGAGGACACTCAAAATGCACATCAGCTCAACATGATGCCAGTGCAAGTATTACTGGACCATCATCCCTAATCTACAGACACAGAGAGAGAGAGAGAGAGAGAGAGAGAGAGAGAGAGAGAGAGAGAGTCAGTGTCCTGAAGATAAAGAGAGTTCAGGAGGGAGAAAAACAAGCATGCAGACATGTGGGGTAACATTCAATTAAGTTTATTCACAACCACCAACAGGCTCGTTAATCAAGAGGAGATAAATATTACAGCACATTAGCTACATTTATTCTACAAAATCAATTCTTCTCTAGACTGTTTTCCTTCTCTTTCTGCTCCAAGCTAAAGGAGAAGACAAATCGCTACTTTTTTATACGAGCCCTTAATTCAGATGAATGGTAGTGCCCATCTTTACACAATTCTCCTGTCAGCCCGCTTCTCCATAAACAGCTAGCTGCACCAGAAAGCTCCTATCTCTACCAGAAATTCAATCTATCAAACACCACCACAAAAGCATACCCGTTAATGACTATTCACACACATATCTACATGCACACGTTTATCTTGGTCAGTGTTGGGGGTAACTAAAGGCTGGCCCACACTAAAGGATTTTCAGATTTTCAAAAAGTGAGAGACCATAAACATAACAATAAAAAAAATAGATTTTGTATCTATAGTCTGTGGAGTGCCTTGATGTGACCAAGATAGCACACTATACACTAACAGATTCCATTCACAAACATCCAGATTCCAGACAGGAAATCTTGCAAAATCTCTCATTGTCAAACGTGATTTTAGAAAACAAACATGGCGGACGAGGGGCAAGAAGACATGGCGATAATAGAGGACGTCTTTTTAGAGAATATTCACAAAAAAAGATCAATCCTTTCTGACTGGATTGTTTCGGCTTCAATCAATCTTAATAAACAGGATTTTACCTAGGATTGCAAGATAGGGGGAAATTGGGTACAAAATCACCCCGATTATCTTGTAGTGTGTGGGTTCCTTAACCTTTAAAATGCTAACGCTACTAACTTAAGTACATTTGCAATACTGACGACTATATACTATTTTGTTTTTAAATGAACACTAAATGAACACTCTTTCAAACTCATTCTTCTCCCTTTTCCAATCGCAAATCAGCTTCGAAAGTTGTTTACTTTAAATAAAAGTTAAGAAAATATTTGAAAAGAGGAAATAAAGTGCCTAATGAGTATTTAATAGGTTGAATATAGTATTTAATGGGTAGGGTTAGGGGTAGGTGTAAGGGTGGGCTTTAGAGATATGGGCAAGTTATGTCCCAATAAAGTTAGCATATGATCATATATTTTATAATTTTATAATCAATACACTTCAGGTGTAAATAGTATCTGCCACTATTTGCAATAAGTATAAATATTAGCTATTTCAGTGCAAAGAAAATACTGCAATTTTCACTAAGTGTAAATATAATTGGTAACACTTTACAATAAGGTTCATTAGTTAACATTAGTTAACTACATTAGTTAACATGTACTAAGAATGAACAATACTTCTTCAGCATTTATTAATCTTAGTTAATATTAATTCCAACATTTACTAATAAGTTATTAAAATCAAAGGTTGTATTAGTTAACATTAGTTAATGCACTGTAAACTAACATGAAAGCACAATGAACAGCTGTATTTGTATTAACTAACATTGACAAAGATTACTGTAACTAATGCATTGCTCATTGTTAGTTGATGTTAGTAAATGCATTTACTAATGTTAACTAATGAACCTTATTGTAAAGTGTTACCATATAATTTTACACACACTGTGCAAATGGCCGCTGCCTATTTCAAAGTGTAATAATATTTCTTAATATTGCTGTTTTCACTGTAGTTATGGACAAATAAATGCAGCCTGGGTGAGCATAAAATACTTTTTTCAAAAACTTTCATGTTCACCATGTGACTAGTCAGAATTCTGTCATATTTAATAATTTCTATACCTATTAGGTATTCTATAACAGAGCAGGGTCTTATGTTGGCTTCTCAGAAAGAGGTTTAGTGCACATTGTCAAGATGGGAACAGTAAGGTAAACAGAAGAAATGGTAATGACATAATAGACAGAGAGCTGATGTTTGAGTCTAATTCCCTGCCCCATTAGCCAGGTAATGGCTGATTAAAATGAAGAGGGTTAGAAGCATTGAGTCCTCCCTAGTCATCGGGCACTACACTCCCAAAGGTATGCAGCAACTATTGATGGAAAGTCATTACGTACACTGGGATGTGGTGAAATCATCTAATTTACTTAGCTGAAGAGCATTTTCTAATAACATTTTATTTTCAACAATCTGTCTAGTTTATTTTGTGTTCCATAAAATCAAAAATAAGGGTTTGGTTTTTTCAATTTTGGGTGACCAAACCCTTGTCTGTGTTCTGGACTTGGACAAATGACCAAATATCTAAAATCTTGCTAAAACATAAAGAAAAACAGATCAGAGTAGAGCTTCTCATTACTGACAAAAACATGTTCAACATTTGATTCACCTTCTAGAAGCTTCTTTGAGGGAAGTTCTGGTTCCAGTATAAATCATAAGCTCAATTCTAATAGTCACTCACTTTCATCAGAGTCAGAGAAGGTTGAAAGACTTAAAACATGAAACAAACTATTAAATGAAACCTGTTTAAAGGTGCTCAGCCTCAAAAAGAAGGTGCAGACACCCTGATGATTCCACATATTCAGTTATAACATCAACATCAAAGAGATTTCAGATATTCTGCACCTCAAGCATGTTGTTTTTTAACGGCTCACTGAATTGAACACGTGTGTGTATATATATATATATATATATATATATATATATATATATATATATATATATATATATATATATATATATATATATATATATATATATAATAAATTACCGTAGTGGTAACATGGTGTGCATAAGACTGACATGACACATGTCACATTATGCATGTTTATGACAACTGTCATTTGCTCAATTATGACATTTTTAATGCAAATATGACATTGTTTGAGATGTCTTCGTTATGACACCTTGACATAAACCAATACATCATAACCTGTCAGTGTCTTTGTCATGACAACTTGACATTACTAAGACAACACAACCTGTCATAAATATGTCATAAACATGACATATCAGATTAATTATCAAACTTAAGAAACCACTTTGCTTTATGGGATAACATTACAATAAACTGTCAGGTGGTTGGTTTTGACATTGGCTGTCATGAAGCCATTATAACATTTTAATGACAAATTCAATTTGTACCACTATAATTGAGGTTAAGAAAAATGGTAAAACTTTACAATAAGGTTCATTAGTTAACATTAGTTAATGTATTTACTAACATGAACTAACCATGAGCAATACATTTGTTAATGCATTTGTTTATCTTTGTTAATGTTAGTTCATGAAAATACAGCTGTTCATTGTTTGTTCATGTTAGTTCACGGTGCATTAACTAATGTTAACAAGATTTTAATCAAGTATTAGTAAATGTTGAAAATAACATTAACAAAGATTAACAAATGCTGCATATGTGGTATTCATTATTAGTTCATATTAACTAATGTAGTTACCTAATGTTAACTAACGAACCTTATTGTAAAGTGTTACCAGAAAAATATTCATGGCACAGTTATAATGGCTTCATGACAGCCAATGTCAAAACCAACCACATGACATTTAATTTAATGTTAACCCATAACGCTAAGTGGTTTCTTAAGTTATTTAACAATAACTTAATTGGATAAATAATTAATCGGCTATGTCATGTTTATGACATTTATGACAATTTATGTTGTCTTGGTTGTCATTACCAAGACACTGACAGGTTATGATGTATTGGTTTATGTCAATGTCAATCTCAAACAATGTCATTTTTGCATTAAAATGTCATAAGCAAATGATACTTAATGACAGTTGTCATAAACATGCATAAAACATCCTTCATATTATGAAGGTGTGATTTCAGTCTCATGCACACCCCTTCAAGTAAAGTGTTGCTAAAGTACATTTCCATATGTGATTGTGCACCTTTGAAAGTGTAGTAATCCTTCAGTGTCTCAAGGACATCTTCATCTTCTTCTGTTTTTCTATACAGAATGCTACAAAAATCCTTTTTATCACTGTCCAACTCTTTCAATATGGGCTTTTTGTCTCAATTAAATTTACAGAAATTCATCAATGTTGAGCCTTAGAGAGTAATGATGTACACCTGCTTGATATTTGTAAACCTGACAGCACTCTGCTTTGCCAGTTTCACAGCAATCAACAGCAGATGTCATAATGACTAAAAGTGACTGTCTGTGCTGTACTAAATAAACTGTTCAATGTTCAGTTACAGAAAGATGTCATTATGCAGCTACTTTCATAATCCATCATCTTATTCATGATCCATCATCTTAGTCAACACTGGTTACAACAGATGAATGCATTTTAAATGTTAATACTAAAGCTACATTCAATAATATTTCAAAAACATGTCGACATAAACAGTAAAGAATTATTGTATTGCACAAACTGGAGGATTCATAAAATATGTACATGCTGTATGTTTCCCATCACAAAAAAAAAGAACACTGGCTGGTTATGTATTTTAGCTACGGACTACAGCTATAATCGCCTCACTTTTTTAATTCCGTGCTAGATAACAGAAGAGAACATGCTCGATTAATATGATAAACTGACCTCACACACTGTTGTAATGAAGCATGATCCATAATTGTTTGTTCAGCCATGATGGCTCTGTAATAGTGCTGGTCAACGAATTAGAATTATTTGAAATAGTGCAATCATGAAATTCTTTGAATGCATTTTTTGTGCAGAAAGCAAATCAGGTGTTCACCGCACCTGTCCTACTCGTTAGACTAATCACAGAACTCGTTATCTGGAAAAAAAATTTCTCAGCTGAGCTTTCCAAAAGGCCCATTTAGGCCATTTAACTGTGACACTGTTGTTTTATTGAATTAGAATAATGGTGAAAGCGTTTCATTGAATTGCAATAATTTTTATTATAATTACAATCATCACTTTCTCAGTATTTTGTGGCTGCCCCTTTGGCTTGTATGACTGCCTGAAGTCTCCGCGGCATCGATTTGACCAGCTTGTCGCAAGTTTCCGCACTCACAGCTTCCCAGGCAGTGGCGATGTTCTGCTTCAGTTGGTCCAGCGTAGTAGGCTTTCTGTCGCGAATTTTCCACTTGACAATGGCCCAAAGGCTTTCAATGACATTGAGGTCAGGCAAGTTGGCCGGCCATGCCAAAACTTCAAGCTGTTTTTTAGTGAACCAATCTTTGGTCGACTTTGCCGCATGAGCCGGTGCAAGATCCTGTTGAAATATGAAGTCTTCTTCGCCGAACTGTTCCTCAACAGTTGGAATCAGGAACGTTTCCAGAACATCTTGATATACGGCAGCATTGACAGTCTTCTTGAGGAAGCAGAGTTTCCCTACACCTCGAGCGGACATGCATCCCCAGACCATAACGCTCTGGGGAAACTTGACGGATCTTTTCACGCACTCGTGGTTGTAGGTTTCGCCACCACGACGCCAGACACGAGGACCTTGGTCACCGAAGGAGATGCAGAAGCGTGATTCGTCACTGAAGACTTTTCTTGAGAGCTTTGCAAACGGAAGACTGGCTGATGCCGAGCTGCTCAGCAATTTTAGTTTGGGTCAAGCCTTGTTGGCGAAGGGCTTGAATTTGAGCCACTATTCCGGTTGAGAGGTCGCGCTGCTTACCCATGATTGATTTTACAACTTAGAAATTCTACTCAACCCTTTATACTGCACAGTGAACACTCTTCACAGAAAACAAAAATTTGAGCATTTATTCTAATTCAATGAAACGCTTTCACCATTATTCTAATTCAATAAAACAACAGTGTCACAGTTAAATGGCCTAAATGGGCCTTTTGGAAATCTCAGCTGAGCAAATTTTTTTCCAGATAACGAGTTCTGTGATTAGTCTAACGAGTAGGACAGGTGCGGTGAACACCTGATTTGCTTTCTGCACAAAAAATGCATTCAAAGAATTTCATGATTGCACTATTTCAAATAATTCTAATTCGTTGACCAGCACCTGTATACTGCTAACCACTCTTTTATGCTTTATGGTTTGGATTAATTGAACGGCTAGATGTTGTCCAGTTAGAACTTTTTAACAGGCTAACAACTGCTAAAAATTCCCTAAAATGCTTAGCTTTTCCCTTTCTACTAATAAATCCCTTTCCATTTGCTTTCAAGATTATTGTGGTACTAATAGATATGATGCTGATACTGTCTATTTGAAATACCGCAAAAGTTTGGAAGAAATAGCATTTAAAAAAAAAGGTTATTAATCCAAAAAGTTTGCAAAAAGCATTGCACTGAATTGATTTTTTTTCCAAAATACAAAATTATCAGAAACTTATATTATGAATTTATTGACTAATTAAGTCAAAATTACACAGATATGCAGATAAATTGATAACCAAATAACATAACTGGGCTGCGTTTCCCAAAAGCATCGTAAAGGCCCGTACACACCGGGACGAATATCAGCGCGCGTAATTCGTCAGCATTTTTCCAATGCGTTTTTTGTGTTCACACCCAAGCGTTTTTCACTGACGATGGGCTCATCCACCTTGTTTGCCCATCTATATTTTGCTGTAGAACTGTAGAACCCGGCTGTTTTTTTGAAAACCAGGACATTTTCATCACTTAAAAACAGCCAGGACGGCCAGGACAGGACGTGGAAACAGGACATGTGTAACGCAAAGTTGAGATGTTGCCCAGAGATAAAAACATAGCACTAGTTGTCGGATGATGTTATTTCCCCGCGTTTAATAAAACCACTCAAACGTATACACTCGTCCTCATACATGGGATCGAGCGAGAAAAAAACACAAACAAACATCCAACTCTGGTCATAATAGAAAAATAAAATAAAAGAAAGAATACAAAGAGTCGGCAGAGCGGTTATCTCCTCTCCTCACTTGTCAAAATCTAACTGACACGCACTATGCGCAGTTCTCATCTCAACTCAGATTTCTCTAAAGCACAAAGTGACCGTTACACTTGTCCCGGGAAAACAGGACTGTTGGTCACCCTATACTGTACTTTTATTATAGAAATACTAATATAAATATAATCTATAGCTCTTTATGCTCCGAGACTAGCAGCTCAACATTCATCTTCTTGCTCATAGGTATGTTGCCTTGTAGGCTATATCTTCTTCGCCGTATGTTTGCTCGGCAAGACAGTTTTGTGTTTGAGCGCCCCCAAGTTGTGTTTTACTGTAATTTCAGAAGTACTAGACACGTGAGCAAAACGGCCAATCTCGTTGGTCGGATAGTTTTTGACGCGGCGCATCAAACCAAAACAACGAACCCGAGGCATTTTTTGAAAAATTACGCTTTTACGTGTGGAGTTTTTCGTGTCGGTGTGAACACTCACATTGGCGCCCATTGTTTAGTCACGAGGCGTTGAACGTCGACGAATATCGCGCATGAAATTTGTCCCGGTGTGAACAGGCCTTGAGCCTGTTGGTCATAGAACAATTGCCAATAGTCTCTACGATAAACTTTGGCTTATGATGCTTCCTGGAAATACTGTTTTCCGCCTGTCGAAATAGAAATCTGAGAACTTTATTTTCCTCGTTTACGTTCCTAATCAGCTGGCTAAAATATCCCCCATTATTTCAGCAAGTTGTCTTTCAGGTAAATGGAAGGCTTGTCTGTGTAATATGAGCTACATCAACCATCTTTGAGTTCCATTATGGTCATAATCATGGCTTCAATGGCTTCTTCTCTGTAACAGATGTTATTAAGCGTTGCATCTAAGTGTTGTAAGAGAGTTGATGTCATCCCAATTATACTGTCTGGCCATGTCATCATTTCAATCTGTTATTCTGAATGAAACATGAGAACACAGAAAATTGCACTTGGAATTCTCAAGCAACAATAGCAACATCTAAACAAAAATCATGCCCAGCAGGAATTTCCAATAATGCTCTCATGCTCCAAGTGGAAATAACAACAGAGATTTTGATTGTTTCTGCTTGTCACTGTGCTGACAATATTAGTATTAGTTTTTCGTGGAGTCAAGTAAGTATCTTTTGTGAACTGAAAAGAGACTTACAGTAAAACAGTCATGCTTACAACAGTCAACATTCAAATATGTATTACTGCTCAGGTTGTAAATTAACATTCAAGGACAACCCCTTGAAAGAGCGGGAAAAAAAGGTTTTGGGGGGTTATTGGTGTAAGCTCTGAATGAATGCAGTGAATCTCTTGTTTATACTGACATGCTTCAACTTAATGCTTTCTTTCTTTTCCTTTCATTTAGCTAGAACACAATTTACAATTTCTACTTTTACTGCAAAAAGGAGACAGACTCTAAAAGTGATCATGAAGGATTCAGAATTGGGAGTTTGGACAGACCAGTGTGTTGTTCATGTTTGACAATGATCTATTTGTCTGATTTACAGTATATATTATAGAGCAAAAATTATAGAGCAGTAGGCCTATATATTATAATGCATTATAGAGCAAAATATTAAGCCATGTGGCATTTATGAAAGCACAAGCATATTTTTCAATTGAAACAGTAATAAAAAGTAAAATATATCTCAATAGAAAACTATTTGGACACTTTCGGTTGCAAACTTCAAATATAACATGTGAATTTGAGGGGAACTGACTTCCAAAAAAAGTCACCATGAGACTGAACTTGGATTTGGTTAATTCTGCAGAACGGTCAAAGAAATGGGAAGTTAGTTCTGAGAAAAGGTCAAGCACCATTTGTTTTTCAGATGGCACTTGGTTTGATATATTCAAGAGTGACTTAAGCGTCCAAATACATTTGTAATGCTATATAAAGTAGCTTATATGACAGAGAGATAGAAAAGTATTATGGTTGCTGTATTCTTGAACATTCTGCAGCATTTCAAAGCTAAGCTATCAGCAAAGCTCTTTTCAAGGAAAGTCTCAGCAGCCATATTTGCAACCCCTACGGGCAGCTATTTCAGACATCCAAGACCAAGTCGGAAAGAGGGAATCCTAAAATTTTGCAATTAAATAACATATTTCAAATCAACAACAAAATGTTACCTGTACTGTCCTATACATTTTGAACAAATAACCTTACAAAAAAGCTTATTTTCAGGCCAGACCAGCCAATGTGTGCAGTCAAGCGCGAGTCTCAGGTTTCTATACCTGTATATAATAAGTGCTTCTAACTGCAGCTGCGGTGACACAGTGACTTTACCAATTAGCGATCGGCTCTTTTATTTAAGGCAGGACTTATTCTGCCATATTGCGCATTGCATTTTCTACCATTCATTAATTTATCTATAGTCTTTGGTCTCAGCTGGCAAAATCCTTTAAAGGTTATGAACAAGAACAAGTCTATTTAGGAGAGCTCATATTTGTAACTCCTTCCACTGAAGTTCCCTGCGGCTCAAAACAGCAGGTTTACAGTAGTCGCACAGAAAGCCAGCACTGCCTGGGGTTTAAAACATACCTTTCTATATGGTCTCGCTCCAGTCCAGCTTTCACTAGCAAATGTGAAGCCACTGCAGTGGCACAGCTGGCACATTACTGCTGTTGGAGGAACACAGTCAAATACAACCAAATGTCCTCCAGCCAACCTGGTGCTCATATGACTGTTCTCGTATTATTCTGCATTTGTGTAAAATGGTTGAATGATCATTTCACTTGCCACCTGTCATGGTCTCTAAAAGGCTTCTATAACTATCTGCATTTAGTTGTGAAACCAGTGATCAAGTTCAGTGTTATTGTATGTTTTTATTTCCAGTGATCACAGGTAAATCCTTCTGTGAGAAAACCAAACTACAAATATACTGACAAAATGCAAGCTATATTTCTATATGTTTTGTAGAAACTGGAGCAGCAATATGTTTGGTTATGGTTTTGTGACTTTAAAATACAATTTATAATATAAGTCAGGTGATAGCAGAATCGAGAGAAACGGATCAGTGATAACACAGTGCTTTAGTAGAGCACATTCCAAACATTATGACAAGACAGCGATTACGAAGGCAGGTATTAATCTTCAGTTTTTAGGGTTTCGCAAAAGATTTTCGAAAATAATTACTACTTTTTCAAAAAGAAGCAAGTTTATTGACAAATTGCAAGCTATATTTCTATATGTTTTGTAGAAACTGGAGCAGCAATATGTTTGGTTATGGTTTCATGACTTTAAAATAAAATGTATAAGTCGGGTGATAGCAGACTCCAGAGAGATGGATCGGTGATAACACAGTGCTTTAGTAGAGCACATTCCAAACATTATTACAAGACAGAGATTACAAAGGCAGGTTTTAATCTTTAGTTTTTAGGGTTTTGCAAAAGATTTTTGAAAAGAATCACTACTTTTTCCAAAAAAATCAAAATAAATAAATAAATCGCTAAATTTCTAAAAAAGAATCGCAACTTTTTCCAAAAATAATCTTAGGCACAAATTTCACAAAAAAAAACAAATCGGTACTTTAAAAAATAAATAAATAAATCACTACTTTTTCAGGAAAGAATCGCTAATTTTCCAAAAAGAATCACTACTTAAAAAAAAAAAAAGAATTGATACTTTTTCAGAAAAGAAACGCTACTTTTACAAAAAGAATCACTACTTTTTCAAAAAGAATTGCTACTTTTTTCAAAAAGAATTGATACTTTTTTTTAAAAAAAACAATCAATACTTAAAAAAAATCGCTGACGTTTTCTAAAAGAATAATGTAACAAAATAATAATGTAACAAATGTATAATAATACTAATGTAACAAATGTAAAATAACACTGTAATGTATAATTGCATTGTAATAAACATCACACCATTGTAAAATTGTAAAATTACAATGTAATAAACGTAGAATTACATTGGAATAAAGTAAAATTACAATGTAATAAGAGAATATTTATTTTTAAACCAATATTATAAACCACAACCCTCTCTAATGTCAGCATATTTATTCTTAAACCACAACTTCAATGTGTGCTTCTTTTACAGATATATTTAACGATAGCATTTCTAATCCAAACAATGTCAAACTCGCCATTGCTATTACTCGTGCCCAAAGCAAGACACCCGTTAAGTTTGAAATCCATCTGACAAACGGTTCAAGAGATATTCGATTAACAGACAGACAGACGCTCCTTTAATTTATAGATGGATGGTGTGATTGCCATGTGGAAAATGCTGTTGGGCCCTATTGGAGTTAAGATTAAGAGATCTCCATCCCTTTGATGTCCAAGGACTCCATCAGAAGGGCCATCTCAGACAATTAATAAAATAAAGTGAGTAAAAAAATAAAAATAAAAAAGAGCGCATAAGACAGAAAAAGAGGTTGAGAAAATCTTCAAAACACCATCAACAATCAGGCATGCTGCACAACATGCATATGCTCTCCAATCAAAACAGTATGCGCAGTTATGGGTTACGTTGCATGATCAAATAATAAAAAAGAAACAATGTTCATTAATTATAGAACATGTACATTATATAACCACTGTTAATGCAAAATGCATTAGAATAGCATGGAATTAGCCACTAGCCATAGCATGAACTCACCCCACACCTGCTAAAACAGTGAAACAGTGGCCTCTGGCTGCAAACACCATGAACTGCACAATTTTTGCTGTTGATGGTTCAAGGTTTTATCAATTGCACATCTACAGTCTACAGCAGTTGTTGATTATATTTAAATATTAATTTTCTATCCATATTTTTTTTCTAATCACAAAACAAACAGTATAAGGATTACAAATGCAACATTGAACATAAAAAAGGAAAGTAATTTTGTTTGTTCCCTTTATTGACACTCCCATGCTGCTATACTTAAAATATTAGGACCTTCTTGGATTAAATTGCGTATTTGTTCCAGTATCTCATCTTTTAACCTTTTTTCCCCTTAGACGCTTGGTATCTTATAAATTAATCATATTAGCTGTTAGTGTTGCATGCGTCCTCATTTTAAAATGATTGAATCTACCAACATGACCCCTGAACCTATACAGGCAATATTATGAAAAGTATTTTGTGTCAGGATAACATCCTTTAAATCTTCAATAGCTTTCTTCATTGTCAGTAGTTTTTGGTCTCAAATTTTAACTTGAACAATGGTTAAAGTTATGAGAGGGAGGATATGCAGTCTCAACAGATTCCATTTCCGTCATCTACCGCGGTTGCTAATTGCATGAGTCATTGTGACTGAGAGCCTCAAAGCATCCATTCAACTTTCTGAAATGGTCCACCCAAACAAAAAGGATTCATCTAAGGACTCATCTACATAAAACCTTCAGCAAAAAACATACAGTTGAATCAGAAATTACGTGATAAATATCTGACTCTGTTCGCTTTGAAGCAAAATAATATCGAGCCACAGTCGTGGAAAAATGCAGCATTCAGCAATCTGTCATAGGTGCTGTAAGTGATGCCTGAGATGTGAAGGGTAAATTCTTCCCCTCACGAAGCCACTAGAGCCCATCCACTCCTACCACTTCTTCTTGAAGATGATTGCCTGCATATCTCATGTGAGGTCTATTACATGTGTGAACACAGGATCAAGGATGTATTTTGTTACTTTTATTTTAGATAGGCTACTGCACGTGAATGGAATACTCTTCAATCTTTACTGTTAATGAGGCCAAGATGTGTGTTGATGATTATTAATCAGTTCTCCTACATTTAGCAAAGACAAAATAACTTAGGTAGGTGTAAACATATTTAAAATCACTATTCAATTTAAGTATGTATTTTTGAAAAAGTTGAGCAGCAAAATTATATTATATTATATTATATACACTCACCAGCCACTTTATGTATACCTGTTCAACTGCTTGTTAATGCAAATATCTAATTAGCCAATGACATGGCAGTAACTCTATGCATTTAGGCATGTAAACCATGTAAGGGTTAAGACGATCTGCTGAAGTTTAAACTAAGCATCAAAATAGGGAAGAAAGATGATTTAAGTGATGTTGAACATGGCATGGTTGTTGGTGACAGGCTGGTCTATTTTAGAAACTACTGATCTACTGGTATTTTCACACAATCATCTCTAGAGTTTACAGAGAATGGCCCGAAAAAAAAGAAGATACCCAGTGATCAGCAGTTCTGTGGCTGAAAATGCCTTGTTGATGCCAGAGATCAGAGGAGAATGGCCAGACTGATTTGAGTCTGAAAGAATGGCAACAGAAACTACTCAAATAACCACTATTACAACCGAGTTATGCAGACAACCAATATTGAAGCAAACAGCAGTAGAAGACCACATTAGGTGCCACTATTGACAGCAACAAAAAAAAAACACACACAATAGACTGAGGCTACAATTTGCATAGGCTCTGGATGGGTCTCAGGTTATGCTGCGGTATTCAGATAGGGTCAGAGTTTGGCATAAACCACATGAAAAAAATGGATCCATCCTGAAGGGAGTGGATTGGAATATGTTCAAACATGTTCACTGCTTCAAATATGTAATGATGAGTAATTATAATCAAGGTAATCAATATTTTCCTTCTAAATATCAAATGAGTTGAATGACTTCTCTAGGCTTGTGAGATTTTACTTTGTTATAGAAGTTACCAGTGTGATTACTGAAATGTCTGTATTTGATATCTGAATGTAGTAACAGTGCTTGCTCATTTAGCCCGGTTTCCAGAAATGAAATAGGGATTTGTTTTGTGTTTGAAAAAGGTCTTCAAAGTGTTGAAACATAAAGGGGTCATTGAAGCCAATAGTTTAAGGGACAATTTCTTTGTTAAAGCCTTACTTTCCAGTTAGACTAAAGTTTAGCTATCCTTGAGAGAGAGAAAGAAGGCATTATCTTGATGTTTTGAGACGACTCTCCTGTTTATAGTTAGAGCCTGGTCAAATCCAACCTTGGAATAGCTGTGTGTCGGTGTGTGTGTTAGTCTTCTTGGTTGCAGGTTAAGGAACCACTGCCATTATTGGAGATTGACTGAGTTGTTGTTCTGGACATGCTGCCCAGCAACCCAAATCGGTGACCTGGAAGGTCATGACGAGCCTCTGAGTTTCAGCTGCATAATCAATGGAGATATGCTCTGTCTATCTGTATATGTGTGGAAAATTACTGTGTTTATCTATTTCTTAGCCAATGAGAATCATTCAACCTGTAAGAAATCACGTAGCTTAGATTTTGGAAATGGTATCACTGCTGATCTTTGTAACTGTAAACGAGGCGGCCTACGAACTCCTGTGAGAGTCTTGAAGCTGACCTCTGCTGATGGAACTGCAAACTATATTCAGTAAAACTTTTCCATAATGTTTTTTTTTTATAATTCTGACACTGGGTCTTCATTCTTCATATCTGGTTCTGGGTCTTTGACTATATATACCCCTTACACTACCTTGTATCAATGGTTCAGGCTGCTTTTGGTGGCATAATGATGTGGGGGATATTTTCTTGACACGCTTTCTCACACATCATGGCTGTGTACTGTACTTGACAAATCTGCAGTAACTGCTTGATGCTATCCAGTCAATGCAGACCAAAATCTCTGAGGAATGACTGGAATAGTTTTATTACAGACATATTTTTTTTGTGGTTGTGGTTACAAAACATTTGAATAGCAAAAAACTATGGTCCCACTTTATATTAAGTCTCTTTAAATACTATGCGCTTATTGTGTTGATGTTGTATTGTAAAACGCATTGCTGCTATTGAGATGTGTGCAGCTGTAATTACATGCAAGTATTTTTCAAATACAAGTACAATGTAAAAACATACATGTACACAATAAGTCCATTGTATCAAATTAATCATGTCAAAGTTGGTACATAGTAGTTAAAGCCACTTAATATAAAGTGGGACCAAAAATATTCCTGTCATTTCATTCAAAGCCTTGGTATAGATGCACAGACACTAAACTATGTAATTCATATGTGTGACCATTGACTGATTCACCATTAATTCTGCCTTTACCATTGTCCAGACAATTTCACCACTTACAGCAGTTACATGAACGTCTTTTTCCCTGGGTCACAATTACCACACAAGCCTTTGGTTCCCGGGCAGAGAGTCATATGTCAAGCCCATTATGAGGCCCGTGATTGAGGTTTTCATTTTTTGCATCAAATTCAAAAGTGTGCCTTGGAGAAGCGCTGGCAATTTGAGTTGTAATTGTAGTCAAGATCCGTTTAGTCACCGGAAAACTGCAATTACCCTCGAGATGTATCCGTCTGTGTGAATCTGTCTGCTCTTTCTGAGGCATTATGTGACCATAGGAGGCTCTGAGTCAGAGCTGATACACATGCCGTTTTCACTCTCTGTTTAGTTGTAAACACACAAATACACATAATGACATAATGAAAAATGTTATTGCCAAAAGTCATCAATCCTTCTTGTTCTTGTCTGTTTATCCAGCAGGAAAAGCAGCTTTTTGCGGTAAATTTGGTTTGCTAAGTGATGTTGTGAATGCACACACTAACAGCATGAGTCTTTTGATTCAGAAGTGCTTCTTTCCATTTTAAAAAGACAGAAAATAACATTTGTGAAATGAAAGCAGTAAAAAGAGGGACGTTAGAAAGAAAGAATACCATCCAAAATCATCACAAACTACCTACAGAGCCTAGTTTGTAAGACTTGATGGGACTTTGTCTCTGCCCAATGTGAAAGGGTGAATTGCAAAATTTCCTCCAGTAGTTCCTGCTTTCACAAATCAATTTTTGTTACGAGGGAAGATGAAACTCATTTTCACAATTGTTCCATTGTAAAAGTAACAAAAAGACGGCAAGCGGTACTCCTTTTAAACATTGTATAAGACATCATAATAAGACGTGTTGGAAATCTTGGCCCATAAATTAATAGAGTGTAACCCCATTAAAGTCATTAAAACAATAAACCACATAAAATAATTTATACATTAATGATGTAAAGCAAATGATTGAATTCATAATGAACATATTAACGAACACTGCCAGATGTCCACGCATGCTTCAGGACTGTACGTGTTATAAGCCAAGTAATTGAAGAATGTACTCCATACTTCATTTAAGATTTCATAATTTGCTACCTAACATAGACAAGCCCTAATAGACATCTTGCTAGCCGTATAGAGAACTGTCAGAAGAAATATACTTCATTACCCTCTTCCAATATTCAGTTCTACCACTTGTTAGGTGCCAGCCATGTACAATACATTTATATTCCTTGTCTCGGTTTTAGTTACTGGCTGAATTATACACACATCTCATCAGATGAAGTCCATCCACTGGCGGTCTGCCATGCTTATGAAATCAGTTCTTTTAAAAATATATATATATTAATTAAAAAACGTATTAAAATAAAATAAACACTTGTGCTAGCCTGACCTCCTGAAACCATATTTGGATTCAAGCCATTCCTTCACTCCTTTTGGTAGGAATAGTCCAACCAACATCTCTCAATCTCACAGAGTCGCTTGAACCTTGTGGGATGCATACAAAGAAGTGACCCCATACATATGTTTAGCTGAGCTGCACTAGTAATGACACAAAGAAAGTGACATCCGGTGCTCTCAATCCACCTCAAGGAAATCTCCTGTGGAATCTGGAATTGTGGGATTCCACCGGGGATATTCACTATCATTTAAAATATTATGGTCAGTAAGATGTTTTTAATATTTTTACCAATTCTTACCAATGTTGCATTTATTTAAAAAAAAAAACGAAAAAAAAAAAACTATAATATTGTGGATTATTACTGCATATTTAAATAACTGTACTATTTTAATATATTTTCAAAATGCTCCTTCAGAAATAATTTTAATAATAAAATACAATACAATAAATTTATTGTATTGTATTATATAATACAATACAATAATTATATAATTATATAATACTATATAATTGTATTATATATAATAATATAATAATTATAATAATTATATAATTGTATTATATAATACAATACAATACATTTTGGAAACAATGCTTGAAATATTAGAAACTGTAATGCAATTTAGATTTTTAAGGATTATTTCATGAATAGAAAGACACACAGACAATGGATAGAAATATTTAGTGCTATTAATATATTAAATGTAATTTTAACACTTGATGAATAAATATATTAATTACTTTACATTATTTTTGGACAGTAGTGTATGGCATTACGCTTACTTAAACTTCAGAGTTATACCTAAATTGTACCAATTGATGAAAATGAAAGAAAAATCACAACCAAAAGGAAAATTATTAGTGACAAAAAAAAATTGCACAAGCAGACACTGACAATCCACAGCCCTATGATCACTGTACTGCAGTAGAAATGCAAAAATGTACACATTTTGTCAAAATTGAATTTTAGACTATAATCATTCTGTTCTGTGTCAGAAAGGGCTCAACTATAGAGAAAACAGAGTGTGAAAATTGATTTCACTTGAATCAGAATTTGAAGCCATATCTCTTAGTCTGAAGTAGTAGTTATGTTTTGTCTTTAGTAAAGAAATATTACTACTCAATAAAACAATATTTTTGCCTGTAATTACTCTCAGATGAACTCAAGGTTTAACCTTGTTAAAATGATGGACTCAAATGAGATGAATACTCCAGTAATATCCGTCTTCTAGAAAATACTTTTGTTGTTGTTTTTTTCTACACAGAGCCAGTGGCCCCATAAAAAGTACAATTGCTACTACAACTACTGACTGTAGCTGAAAAGCAGCTGAAATGCATTCTTGTTTTGTTACCACTTTAAAGCTGCTTTAAAACAATCTGTATTGTATAAAAACGCCATAAGGCCCATGTGTGAGAACCAACAGGCAAATAGAATGAGAGCAAGTGGAAAAACAACTGTCCAAACAACAGATTGAGGATAAACATAAAATACCTCAAAACACAAAATTCCTCTGTCCAGGACAACCGTGACGGAGAGAAAGCCTGTGTCACTCTAGCCATGGTGCAATGAAGCAGAATAATTTATTTGTGTGACACCGGCAAAAAATACTAGTCATTATGATTTAAAAAAAAAAATTATTAAACAATGTGCAATTTATGATTGCATTCTCACTACAAAATCTATTTCAAAAAGATTGCCATACAGAGTTTAGCGCTTATCCATAAATCACACATAATTTTTAATTAAAGTGGTCAATTTCATTTTTCACCAAATATAAGCATATATGTATCATACAAAGAGAAGTTAGCTGCAGCATTACACAGTTAATGTCTTTATACCCTTAGAATAAATAGTAGAAACTCGATCTGTGCTTATTGCAAATTTGCAGCTATGTGAGCACTGATCACTGACCAAGTGAAAGTGTTCATGCAGGTGAGAACCAGAGTAAATGAGCACCATTATGAGCAGAATATTAAGGTGTCTGTTGCAGTCAGGCTGAATCAGAATGAGCAGTGAGTGCATTTGAAAGGACAGTGGCCCTGGGGGTGACCCTATTAAAATGGCAATCAGGCAGACATGTCCTCAATTCCCTCAGCTGGTATGTGAGAAGATAACACTTCCAGTTCATATCAGTCAAGAGTGAGAAGGGACTGTCTCATATTAAATAAGTATTTGTCTGTATAACAATCAGTATTATATAATAGATTTTAAAAAGGAGGAAGTAGTGCCTCTTTTAGTAAGATGGGAATTAATATAACCATTCTGTCATTTCTAGCTCTACTTTGAAAGAAAAGTCAAGACGGTCTGTTTTAATGGTTAGGAAGCTCTCAGAGGATTATGGTCAATTGCCTGGAAATCTCTTTGAATGAGCTGACGTATATTTCATATGGCTGTTGATGACGACCTGATCAATGACCTACTCGCACTTGAATAAGGCTGAAACCACGGTCAGTTTTTTGCTCGATGACTTCTAGAATGTGTTTTTCATCATTTTGCCTCTCCAACTTCGGATTAAACTGTGAGTGAATCTTCAAAAAGTCTATTAGATCAAAGATTACCTTACTGACAAGTGGCAGTTCATGATGCTCCAGAATTTTCTGCCTGAGATGATGTGGTGAATAACAGCAGAGTACCCCAGGGTTCTGTCATGGCCCCTTTTCCATTCACCCACAACGTCCCATCAACTCATGGTTTCTGTAGAAGTAAAAAAAAATAATAATAAATTACATTTGGCAGATGCAAAGTATGAGTTTATGCCAAATAACTTACAGTACATACATTATCTTTTCAGTATTTTTGTTCCCTGGAAATTGAGTCCATAGTCTTAGCACTTTTTAGCTACAGGAACACTGAGAGTATTGAACCAGGGCATTTATTTGTCTCTAATAATTTGGTAGTGGCACAACATAACTGCATTAAAACACAAATGTAATTTATGTATTTATTCATTTTGATGGAAAAATATGTCTATGTATGCTGGCCACAACCTTCTTCCTATAAAGACATACGTATTGAGCCGAATACTGATGGTCAAGATAAGAACTGTCAAACTAAGCATCATATACACCTGCATATTGGGGCTGTGTAACTGGCATGCTCTTAACATACTAGTATTTGCCCCAGATGCATTATAATAACAGCTTCATATATTAATGTTGTTTATCTGCCTTTAAAACAGAGAGAATAAAGAGTTGCAGGCCTGGTCCTTTCCTTAATGCCCATTTCATTCATTGAGCCAAATGACAAGAAAGAGGACAATAGGCTTTGCCTATTACATGCCACTTCAAGGTTTATAGATGCCAGTAATATGGCATCCAGGGCATTTTATGTTCAGAATTAGGTCACCTCTGCGGTTTCATTAGAGGAGGGGAAATGATGAGCTGCTCTGGTGAGACTTCAAATAACAAACATGAACATAAGCCCAGTCGTACTATTTTGAAGGCATGTCAAATCTCTGAAGTACTGCATTGGTATTCGAAGAAGAAATGTCAGGGATACAGCAATACATGAAAGCAATTGTCTGTAGTCAGAGAAATGAAGACAACAAGGTTTGATTTGTATGCTATAGGTTTTTAAGCCCTCGTGTTCTTCAACTATTAAATTCTCACATCTATTAGTATTTGGTTCAGTTTACCTTCAAACTTCTTTCTCATGAACACTAAAATTGACCTTCTTAAACATCAATTATTTACAAATAAATGTGTGCGTGTGTTTCATACAAAAAATAAAAACATGAAAAAGTAAATACTCTATTTGCCAGGCAAACAAAATAAATAAAAAAATAACCATTCTGAATATTTAAATATATATTTAAAAATCTATCCATGGTAGAGAATATCATTAATCATGCAGACTTAAAGATCAGTCAACTTCATCAGCCTTCTAAGACAATTGAAGTATCCCAAGACGTCATATAACTGATGCTTTTGACCATGCATCAACATCCAACGTTTTAGGGTACCCTTTAACGTGGGTTAGATGATGCTATAATCCTAACCCTACCCCAAACCTAAACCTACCCGCGTCATCTGAACTGACGCTGAAAGGTCAAGCGTCAGTTGGATGACGCCCATAGACTGTAAAAATATGGACAAAGCGTCTGTGACGTCACCCATAGACTCTCTGAAGAACGTGTTTGAGGCTGTTTATGGGGGTATGGGCGGCGCCATCCTGGAAAGTCTTGGGAAATACAAAATAGAAAAGTTTCAGAAAGGATACAGAGGTGGTATGATGTGTTGTCACAGATCATGGCCGAGACGTCAAATTCACTCGGCGCAGCCCGTTCTCAGCTGTCAATCAAAGTTAACCACCCTTATTTATCAAACATTTTATATCTAAATATAGAGTTGGGTATCATTTGAATTTGAACGATTCTGATTCCGATTCCTTGTTTTCGATTCGGTTCCTAACGATTCTCGATTTCCGATTCTTTTAAGAGGCAGGGTCAAAAAAGTTTAGCTAACCTTGCTAACCAACGGTCTTTCTGAAGGAAATACTCCTTTTGTCACAAATGTTGCATTTTGCCGAGATTTCGTTTTTTAGAAAAGTGAAGCCACACTTTGGACCGCCGACGTAAGCTACTCATGTTCGACTCCGCGGTTATGCCAACACTTCCGGTAGACGCTTCTTCGTTGGTATTGTTCAGCGGTTTCTTCTTCCGGTCGACGGACTGTGAATATCGAAACTAGGAATCGAAATTTTAACTTTTGAACGATTCCGGGAAAAACTAAAAGTTAGTCCCGGTTTCAAATCAGATACTCGATTCGCGATACCCAACCCTATCTATATATGATCTAAACTAACGAGTTAGAAAAAAAATTCACCCCCTCACAGTTGTTAGGCACACGGAACATATTGAAGATTACAATAAAAGTCCATGGGACCAAACTGTAAACATATGAATTAATGCTGTGAAAACGGAGATTTTAACATGACGTCTATGGATATTTGCTCTCTTTTGAGACCGCCCTCTAGCGGATTTGAGATGTATTGCAGTTTATCGTACTTCCGGGTAGGCTTCAGCTTTCAGATTAGAATGTTGCCGCTTGATGACGCCTAGGATCGTCATCTAACTGACGTTAAAGTGTACCCTTAAACGTTGGATGTTGACGTATGGTCAAAAGAGTCAGTTAGAAGACATCTTGGGATGAGATTCATGAGAATGTGTTGAATATGCAGAGATTAAGATTTTCCACTGTTCATGATATGTGGGCAGCACACACCTCAAAATGTACAGCAGTTATACAGATTAATATAATTCATAAACTGTGCAAACCTTACTGGAGCAGTAATAGTTTATCTTGTGATCAACATTGAGAAGAAGAAAAGTACTGATATGATAAAACAAACACATTTCTGGGGCAAAACTTCAGACGCTGATTGCTATGATTGAGGAAAAACAACCTCCAGTAATGTGGCTTCTTGTACCACACAAACAGCAGGAGGACTTTTTTTTTCTTTTTTTTTTTTCTTTTCTCTGTGGAAGGGAATTTACTTTGACTCAAATTATAGGCAACCCTGCTGTTTGGCTTAATCGTCTGAGGCTATATTTATGAACATTACATAAATGTGTGTGTATATACACACATTCCCATCACAAATGCATATCATTTTATGGTGCATATGGCGTCTGCTTAGAAAGACGTTTTAGCACTTCTCCACCCAAGGCAATGCATCTTTCTGACACTCACACAAATCTCAATGTCAATCCGCATGTCTCCACACATCCACTTAAGCTTCTGTAATAGAGCTATAATGCTGCATGGAGAAAGAGTGAGGAGGAGAGAAAGAGATCACACAACTGGGACACCTGTCATAACCCCAGCAAATCTATCTGGACCATTAAAGAGCGTTTTAAACAGCCTGATTGATTGCTGTCTTCCTATCTCGCTGCGTGTTTGATCCAGTGCTTAAAATTCCCACTACTTGTTGTCTCTGATCCATACAACCTTCATCCCTCTGCCCAGTGTGCAACAGATGCGCTCACTGAAGACTCTCATTGTTGTGTTAATTTATGTGCTGCTGTGCGTAGCCCAAGGCAACGTGGGCATTGCAGGTTACTAGGCTGAGCTGTGTGTGTCTCTAAACATGGAGGAGGTTGTGTCCAGGACGGTCTAAGGGAGGATATATTTCTTCTGCACTTCACCATTGAGCTTTCCCACTCATCTCTAATTCCTTAATTACAAAAAAGCAGGGATTTTATTACCATCTGTTACATAAATTAGCACCAGAAAGGAATAAGAATAGAAATTTAAGTGGGAAGACAGAGAGGTGGATAAAAATGTGCTTTTGGTAGTGCTGGTGGGGTGACGAGTCACTGAAGGGATGAAAGAAACATAAAGGAGAAAGAATAGAGTCATGAAGGCAGTGTGAGCAACACAGAGCGTGAATACGAGACTGGCAGACACCATTAGTCAAAGCCTGACAGCAGACTGTGACCGACAGGTAGACCATTGCCAAGCAGGCTGCGACAGCCTTGGCTCTGATTGGTCCTTCTTGTTTGAAAGCCTTGTTCTTGATTGGTGTTGTTTTGAGAAACCAACTAATCTCTAACTGCCATCTCAACTTTAGCTCAACACTGCCCCCTGTCTGTTATGTATATATATGTATATGTATATATATGTATATATATATCACAATACATCACATAAATGTAGTGTGTTCAAAAGCATGAAGAAAATAAATGTAAAAAAAGGGAAACAGTCTAGAGTACTGAAGGGATGACGTGTTTTGTAGGTGTAACTGGTCTCTTTTCTGTGTTGTGTTTTTGGTTGGTATGAGAAGAACAGGAGGGCATTCGGCAGTTTCACTGATCCTTTATTCCTGATATAAAACAAATGTAATCAGCCTCTTAGTGTGAGAGTCGCCCTCGTTTACTCTCTCTCCACTACATCACCAATGCAAAGAGGAAAAATCAAACATTCATATAATAGAAAACATACCTGAAATAAAACAAGTGTAATCAGCCTCTTAGTGTGAGAGTCGCCCTTGTTTACTCTCTATAAAACAAATGTGATGTACACTTATCACTAGGGCTGGGTATTGAGACAAATTTCACAATTCGATTCAATTACAATTCACAAGCTTGCAATTCGATTCGATTCGATTACGATTCGATTCAATTCAATATTGATTATTTTGGATATCAGTTACAATAAATGGGAATTTTTCTCAAGGGAATCAAATCTCTTAACTAATGCTGTAAACTATGGGAGTCTAGTTGTAACCTACTAGGCTTCATTAGCCTAATATGAAGGTAATAATTAACTGTTTTGTAGCTATACAAACACTTAAATTACACTTTTATTTATTTTTATAATAAGAAGATTATATGAAATATAAACATTCAAATGGTGGCTGTCATAAAAATTTGCCAGTTTTATTCAAATATGCATTAAATATTGAAGAACATTAAGATTATAATGCATATGTATGGTGTATATTTAGCAAAATGCTCCTCTCTGGAGTTATTTTTTCTAGCTGACTATAACGAGTTCATGTGGGTTTTCTGAGGTAAATATGACGATACATGACATTGATTACAAGCTGTTTAACTAACGGCTTTCCACGGTTGAAACGCTGATTGAACGAATCAATGTGACATGATACGGATTTCGATAAGTTGTACTCTATCTTTTAACACACTTTCAGATGCTCATTCATGTTTATTTCACGCTGTAACTGGTATTATTAAGCCGGAAGAGAGATCAGCACTACTGCTTCTCTTGAGCTGCGCCAGAGCGATCTCACACCACAGCGATCTCACACCACAGCGCCAAAACGTTATTTATGTTTTTGAATTTCTAAAGAAAATGGACGTAATTTGAAAATTGAGACTTTGTTTCATATCAATAGTAACAAAGGACAACGATTATTGCGTTTTTTTGGATGCGCGCAGCCGTCGATACAATGTTTCATTCATTCAAATGAAACAGGATGAATAATCGATTCTTGAGATTTAAGAATCGATATGGGTTCGTAAAAATGAGAATCGATTAATATTGAGAAATCGAGATTTATTACCCAGCCCTACTTATCACATGTGCTCACATTTCCACATTTAGGCCTAGATGCAAAAATATAACTTAAATGGGATGAAATGACAAAAAAAAAATCCACAAAGATAGGTAACATAATATTATATACCAGCCAGTTCTCATCCCAAGGCTGTCATATACTGACCATTTTGATATTTCGTCTACATCCAACGCACATGGCACCCTTTAGCGTCAATATGAGATGCAGATATATATGGGCCGGAAGGTGCCTCCTAGTGGTTTAACCCTAAACCTACCCCAGACCTAAACCTACCATAACCGAACAAAGCTCTGTATGTGTTATATTGACGCAAAAGGGTGCCATCCATGTGCGTTGGATTTAGACGAAATTTCAAAAATGTCACTCTATGACGCCCTAGGATGAGAATGCGTATATACATAGATTAGAGTGAAAATATAGACATAATAGGAACAAATGATATTAAGATTAAAAAAAGATTATCAAGAGCCCAAAATAACCTCATCTCTCAACTGCATCACCAATGCAAAGAGGAAGAGGAGTGGACAGAACAGGAAATTATATTGACTCATGATGTCATCACCACAATTAAAGGGAAAGGCACTCACACTTCAGTCAGGCAGTCATATCAGGTATATGTAAACACACAATTTTGTGTGAATTATTATAAACAAATATATTTAACAGCAAACGTTATGTACCTGTTACATAGGCTAAAACGGAACAATTTCAGTCATTGGGTTGTTTGAATGGGTTTTCGTAAAATGGGTCCGTGGTAACACAAGCTCAAGATATTTCCACGTTTTATTCTACAACATAAAATACATCAGTAAAACCCCTTAGTGATTTACTTCCTTTGTGATTTTCTTGAAAAAGGTGGTTGCTAACAAAGCTGGAACATTAAACATTGAACAGGAAATCTCATCTACTCACTAATTCGCTTTTACTGCCTCATTGTATTTATAATCTCACTCTTGCAAACTATATTAACCCAAATAGAGACAGAAAGAGTTTAATTGTGGTAACATTGAAGTCATGCGACCGTGGTGTAGTTTGTAGCTATATAGTCTACATTTAGCTTTGTACGCGATTGAATTTACACTTTAAAATTCTTAAACATTGCGTTCATACAGGGAGCTATTGGCACAATTTCACCAGTCAATCTGGTTACTCAGGACCGTTACTACAATCTTTGAAACATGATAAAAGAAAAAAAAAACTTGTTACCCTATATTACAGAAATTTTGTTTCCTAAAAATAATCGTTTACTGTAAATACATGAAGGGAGATATTGGAAAATAAAGTCACCTGTAGTAAGTCAGTCTTACCAATACAATCAAGCTTTGGATTTTTGGTCTGTTTTTGAATGTTAAAAGTAATTTTAATTAGCCTAATACAAATTTGAACCACGTGTTTCAGTTTTTTCCAATTGCTAACACACAATTTTGCAGACTAGTCTGGTTTTATCAAAATACTTAACACAATTCACAAAACCACACACCCAAACTGCAAAATACCTCATATATCCTGCAAAATGAAGCAATGCAACCAAAACTACACTTAACTTCATATTACCAGATTTTTGCCTAAACAACTACACACTGTTGGGCATAACGAAAAGCACTCCTATCTTTAGTATACTTTGCTATAATGCTAAAATATGTATCAGATTGTTCACATGCACAGAAATATTTGCAGATACAGACATTGAAACTTCATTTTACAGTAATGTATTTTTCAATACAGTAAACAAGTCAGTGCGGACTGAAAAAGAATTGACTTACAAAAAACAGTAAACTAAAAAAGAAACTTCTAGAAAATATATTACAGTAAAAAAAGTGGCAAGAAAAATATTTTTTTATAGTTTTATAGTTTTTATCGTGCTTACATCCTGATTGAAGTGTTAACAATTAACCATTGAGGTGTTTGGCCAGGTGGCACATGTAATTTGTCAATTAGCTCATGTAGTGTCATTTTGAATGGTAGTGTTTTGAAATGTGACTTTGTCAGATTGTTGTGTCTTATGCAGAACTGTGTTCAGTGCATTTAAAAAGGCAAACTGTGTGTAAAGCAGAAAATGTGTTTAGACTTTTAGAAACTTGAGAAGAATTTTTGCTCTTTGTGTGTCCATTTAAATAATTGTGCTGTGCATGTCATTTTAGTTTGTTAGCAATTGGAAAAATCTGTAACCACTTGGATGAATTGGCAAACGAAGCAAAGCATAAATATGCTGCTATAATGCACATGGGTGATTTTGAATTAATAATATGCAATATTATCGATATGCAATGGTTAGCTACATACTGTTAAAAACTCATCGTGTTGTTAATATACGTTTTAGACTGCTGACTCTATAGAACAATGGAAGACGAACTTTACTGCATTCCAGAGATGGTGGTCGGGAGCATTTCCGTTGTGTTGTGGCTTATTTTGTTGTGGCTTATTTTGTTGTGGCTTATTTTGTTGTGTTGTGGCTTATTTTGTCGTGTTGTGAGTCATTTTGTTGTGTTATGGCATGTTTCCGTTTCCGTTGTGCTCTGGATTCATTTTGTTGTGTTGTGAACGTGTTTTCTCTATAAATGCCATTGTGTTGTGCACAACAAAAAGCCTATTTGTGTTTCAGATCAGCCTACAGAATTAAATCATCATTGCAGTGCTCTATATTGAACAATAGCATTTTTAACATTACAAAATGTACAAATATATGATCTGCTGACTTTTGCAAAACATATCACCCATCATTTCAGACAAGTTAATAATGGGAGTTTCATGAAACCTCTCAAAGAGAAACAAGAAGGCTTAGACATAAATCCCCGAGTCCAAGGGGTCGTACTTGTACTGAGAACTTCTGGTTCCAGTGGCTCACAAGTCCAATAGCGCTTGATCGATTTTGTCCACTCACATAGCGATGCACACACATACACAATTACACAGATGGTGCAACACACTTACCCACACATTCAATTCTGCTAGTCCATATCTCATGTGTCATTATAGCTGAACAAGGAGGTAAAACAATCTGTCTTAATGCCTGGGCTTACACTTGCTGGGAAGATAAATTGACTTTGTAAAAAGTACTGAAGTGGAAAGCAGTAGTGAGGAAATCCAAAAGAAATTCGCCAGCCAGAAAGTATTGGTATTGTTTTAAAGTTGTCTGTATTTATAACATCCATAAAGATGAAAAATGAAAAGCATGCAAGTAGAAATGTACACATATGATTCAAAATGTCATGACATATCTGCTTATATGTACACAAACTAATAATAATCAATTGTTAGAATGTTTAATGCAATAAATTTGATTATAGCATTGATACTGTCAGTGTTAAACATTGCTTTGAAGAAAAAAAACTTGAAAGTAGATTAGACAGTTTTATTAAAAGAAAATAAAATGAAATATTAATTCATTTAAATATTTTAGAAATATGTATATGTTACGGGAGTTTCAAATGAGAAATACACTTATTGTCATCTGAATATACAGACTGATCTCATGAAATAGCATGTGTATGACACGCCAATTTGTATTTCCATTTTTGGCGTGCCATCAACACGCATAATCGCTTTTCAGACGCGTTTTTTGAACGCCGTTGACTTAACGTTATTACTGATATATGACCTACCTCAACCCCGCCCCTAAACCTACCGTCACTGGGGTTAATAGCATTTAAGAGTCTTTCTCTACCATCCTAGAAATTTTTTTAGCTCAGACATTTGACGGCGTGTACATACACGCGGAATCACTCGGATATTAATGGCGCTCAGACATACACGCATACACGCGGATAGGTCAAAATGCGTAGAGATAACACGCCACTTGACTCGAAAGTGGCGTGTATGTTTACGCAAAAGTCATGATGTCATTTTGGAATATAAAACAAAATATACAATAACAATAAAGATTATTCTTTGAAAAAAAATCTAAGCTAAATGCTACCATTCAACATTCACTGAGGCTGTACAAAAAAAAACCTCAAGGTTCTTTTGAAAAGGAACAATAACCTTGAGACAGAAAGATAAACGACAGAGAGAGAGAGAAAATTATGCACCATGTGGTTGTTTATGGTGCCCAGCTGAGAACATTAAAACACTAAGATAAAATTAAAATACACCATCACACATGCAGACATTTCCCAGATTTACAGATATTACTTTAAATTCACAAGGATTTGCTTTGTTCACTCTGTGTTTAAAGGGATTAAATACAGGAAAAAAATATAAGGAAAGAACAACATAAAGATACAAATTAATAATTTATACCAAACAGATCATCTCAGTGAAGTCAACAGCATTACATTTAATTAAATAGCTTAAAGAATCATTCAATTTTCACTTGCAAAAGCATTAGCATTGTACCACAGGAGGACAGACTTAATGAAGAGAGCAATGGGCTCAGATGAACCCTAGATACGACAACAGAGAGGTTTCTAATTACATTAGCAGTATCTCTCTCCGCTCACTGGGTGTGTGTGTACCAAGGTGAGACCAAAAGAAAGCGAGCGAGGGAGGGAGATCTAGTTGCATTATAGGTTGACAACAGCCCTTGTCCATTCACCTGTGGGAAACTTCTGACCTTCAGTGCGCACATCATAACCGAGACCCATCACAACATAGATGCAACCAAACAAACCCTCATCATGGATCTGATAAGACACAATACTGCACCACTGTATTCATCAGCGATCACCTGTTTGTGTTCGACTTGTCAATGACACAGCGAGAAGCTACATGCTGGCAGGACATAGAGGGATCTGAAGGAGCCAGAGCAGGTCAGTAAGATGAAATAATGTAGAAAAAGAGTGACCAAAGAACAGACAGAAGAGTGTTGATGAATGCTAGCAATTGAATTTTCTGGTTTTTTTTTTTTGGGGGGGTGCTTGTATTCTAATAGAGTGAGATATCTGTATTCTGATATTGAACAATTAAACTAATACAGTGGAATGAGCTCCTTAAAAATACACTCCTGTTCAAAAGTTTGGAATCACTAAGACATGTATTTAAAGGAAACTGGTATTGTTTTTTATTTTTAAATAATCAAAATGTGCAAGGTCTTGTTTTACAATTTTATAGGTCAATATTGCTTTTTTATTGAGTTTATACATATGCAATTTATTTTTATTGAATTCATTGAATGTTTAAAATACACCTTATTTTTCATATATTTTAGATTTTTGCACCACCTGTTTTTTTTTACTTCTTTTTTCTGTGTCTTTTTTCGGCTGTGTAAGTACACTTGCATTACAAATTAGGGATGCTGCCGATCGATTGGCACAGAGATCGGTATCGGCTGATCATAACAATTTTTGACTTGAATCGGTACTCACTAACTTGGCCGATCTTACAAACCGAATCGCGATTTGATGACGTCAACGCGTAAGGACGTACGTGATACTTATACTGGAGAATGTTTAATTAAACCTTATTTGTTACATCAGACTTCTCCATGTTGGAGTTTAAATGTTTCTATTTATTTTATTCTCTTTAACATTGAACAATGTTTAATTAAACCTAATGAGTTGTATCAAACCACTTCAATTTGTTCTTTTAGGAGTTTAAATGTTGTTTGATTTTTTATTTATTTATTTTGTCCTGCTCAGACTTGTATTGGACGATGTTTAAGTTACATCAGACTTCTCCATTTTAGGAGACTAAATGTTTATTTTGTCCTCCACAGTATTGGACAATGTTTAAATAAACCTTATGAGCTGCATTAAACTGTTCCATTTTGTTTATTTGTCTTTTATTAAGTCAATTAAGCATCAGAATCGAGTATTGATTATCTGGCCGATCACATGACAAGTAATCGGTACTCGGATCTCGGCTGCAAAAATCCTGATCGGAGCATCCCTATTACAAATCATGTCAAATTTAAAAAATAGTAGTCTATTCTTTAGAAGAGGAAGGCTCTTAAATATACTATCATAAAAGACTAAAAGAAACTAGATCAAAGCGAGATAGAACAAGAAGAGAATAGCCCAGATGCACATCAACAAGAGGACAAGCACATCAGACTCTCTAATTAGAGAAAGAGCCCCCTGACTGGAGCTCAGCTGGCAGCTTCATTGAACAGACATTCTTACAGACCATACCTTATCCAAGACTCTGAGATATGGGCCTTTTACAGAAAAACAACATCTGACACTGACAAATAAAAATAAAAGGGTAGAATACGCGAAAGAACTGGATGGTAATATCAACTAATCAGATTTACGGACAAGTTTACAGCTTATGTCAAGTTTAGGCTCACAACCAAAAGAGCTTCTACAACCCCAAATCAGAAAAAAGATGGGACATTTTGTAAAATGCAATAAAATCAAGAATCTGTGATTTGTTCATTCTATTTAACCCTTTTATTAGCTGACAAAAGTACAAAGAAACATTTTCCAATGTTTTCACTGACCAACATAATTGTATTTTGTAAATATGAACAAATTTTGATTTTGATGGCTGCAATACACCCCAAAAAAGTTGGGACAGAGACCAAATAAATGTGAAAAGATTATCAAAATTAGATTATCTAACTATTTTGAAACAGTGCACAATGAGCAGGTGAATTGGTAATAGTTTGGGCTTCATGTTTGCGTGTAAAAGTGCTTCTCAGTCTTTTTAAGCAAAGATGGGTCATGACTCATGACTCCTCACTTTGTGCCAAATATCTTGAGAGAATTGTCAAACAATACAAAAATCACATTTCTCAATGCAAGATTGCAAAGCATTTATAACTTTCTTCATCTTCCATACTTCAAAGGATACTCCACTTTTTTTGAAATAGGCTCATTTTACAACTCCCCCAGAGTTAAACAGTTGAGTTTTACCGTTTTCGAATCCATTGAGATGATTTTCTGATTTTTAGAAGAATATCAGTACCAGACAGTTTCTGGTCTCATTGACTTCCATAGTATATTTCTTTTTTCCTACTATGGAGGTCAATGAGGCCAAAAACTGTCTGGTTACTGATATTCTTCTAAAAATCAGAAAATCGGCTGAATGGACTCAAAAATGGTAAAAGGAAATTTAAGACATAAGGGACCAACCAGACTTTCACCAGCCAGGTGCAAAAGCAAACATCTGTCCAAGTATTGAGGTGCATCATTGCAAACGGTATGGGTAACTTGCATTATTGTGAAGGTTCCATTGACATGGAGTCAAATATTTGGATTTTACAGAGACATAAACTGCTGTCAAGATGATATCTTTCCTGGGAAGCAAGACAATGCCAGGCCTCATTCTCCACATGCTACAACTGAGTGGTTTCTAGACACTCTGCACCAGAAGGGATGTGCCTGCCTGTTTACTGCAGTCCAGATATGTCTCTTATGGAAAATGTATGACCCATCATAAAAAAGAGAATCAGGTAATGATGACTGTTGAGCGGTTATCTTGTATCAGACAAGATTGGGCAAATATTCCACTGGCAAAACTCCAACAAATAGTATCCTAAACTCCCGAGTGCCAAATGATTAAAAAGTGTAATTAAAAGGAAAGGTGATGTGAAACAGTGTTAAACATATCTCTGTCCCAACTTTTTGGGGTGTGTTGCAGCCATCAAAATCTAAATTTGTTCACATAAAGTAAAAAAAACAATTATGTTGGTCAGTGAAAACATTGGAAAACGTTTCTTTGTGCTTTTGTTACTTAAAAAAAGGTTAAAAAGAATGAACAAATAACAGATTCTTGATTTTATTGCATTTTACAAAATGTCCCAACTTTTTGTCCCATTTGGGGTTGTACACCAGTGTTATTCACCTATCATTTCCCACTGTTTTTAGGGTTAACTTATGGGTAGGGTTAGGTTTAGGACAATATTTTTGGGCAGGAATGTTGTTCCACAATCAACAAAATGTTTTGACCCTGAAATGTGTCTCAAAAAACTAAAAAAAATCAGGACGTGGAAGGAAATTGTTAGGACTAAATTTGCATACAGGAATGTTGTTCCAGGATCAACAAAATATGTTGTTTCAGGAATGTGTCTAATTCGGCAAAATCATGATGTGCATATAGAAACTTCAGCCATGAGCCTTCATTTAAAATGCCTTTACTTTCATTTGGATCGATTTCATTTTATACAATTTTATAGTGATTCCCAATTTTGAACAGTATTTTGTATTCTGTATACAACCTCCAAAATGTTTTGCCACAACTATCTAAGAAATTCTTCTAAAACCAACAGTGCCTAACACATAAAAGTCAATATAAATAAAGTGGGAACTGTGTTACTGTCTCAGGGCATTTGCTGTTGAAGAATCAGTTACGTTTTATAGGTGTAAAAAGTTGCAGGCTGTTCCAGGCAGGGATGCTGATGTGATAGTTAACACTTCACCTTGTTTGACTCAAATAATTCTGCTGCAAATATATCTGGCAGTTCTCCAGCGTGTTCCTGGAGAGAGACTCTGGCAGTTCAGAATGATGCAACAGATCTTGAGAGACATGTTTGTAGATCCAGAGCTTCTGGCTGAACTTAATGAGGAACAGAGGCAGATTCTTTCTACAAAATACGTCAGGAGCAGGTGCGACGATGGACGGAGTGTGAGAGCAAAGAGGGAAGCTGGGACAGTCCCGAGGAGAGAGACGGTAGGTCCGAAGAGGAAATCTTTAACCCTATACATAGATAGTTAAGTTTGATGTTTCCGGGTCCAAACACTCTATCAGATCCCAAAAGCAAACAACAAACTTATCTTAAATGTGTGCTATTTTCAATTGAAACGGAGCAGAGGTTTGGACTAAAAACAGTATTCACTACCGCACTGAAATTGTGTCTACATCCGACGCACATGGCACCCTTTAGCATCAATATGAGATGCCGATGTATATGGGCCAGAAGGCACCTCCTAGTGGTCTAACCCTAACACTACCCATAACCGAAGCATGTAATATAGACACTAAAGGGTGCCATGTGCATCGGATTTAGACGTAATGTCAAAATCGTCACCTATATGATGCCCTAGAATGAGAATGCGTTGGGTGGATAGTTTTGTTATACTTGATCATATTTCATAATTTCATCATAATTTGTTTTCAATATACTTTGTCTTCAAACCTTAGTGGAAAATACAATTTCAGTATGTACTGTGACATGACCCAAAAATGTATTAGCAATATGCCAACAGCAAACTCTGAAATCAACTGTGCATCAAATCTCCATTATTTGTGTGCTGCTGCCTATGTAAAGTGTTGCAGATCTGTCACTTGTGAAGTTCCATAATTATTAGGATGGTCCCTTAGAAGTCAGCTGCCTCTGTAGGCCATTTTTTGTGCAAAATTACTCATGGGGTAAAGGGTTATTTCACCCAAAATGAAAACGTTGTTTTGTAATCCGACATGACTTCCATTCTTCTTCAGAACACAAATAAAAATATATTTAGTACATTATTTTTTCATCAATATCCACCCTTTGAAAGTCCACAACCGTATATCCGATATCGATAAATATTATAAAAATCAAGCAGTTTAATCGTGTCTTCTTTAAAGACACCTGTTTACCATATAGTTTTTTTATCATATAAACATATTTCATTTAGGCTTTAATTTCAATATAACATTGATCAATAGCATTTTCATCTTTGGGTGAACTGTTTTTTGAAAGAGATTATCGGAGCTGGTTTTCACATCTGCCTTAATCACTGTTTCCAGAAAACAGGAAAAGTGTTAGTGGCTGCAGGGCAAAGATGGTGAGGTGTGGGTTCTAGGGTTATGGGGGACGCCCTAGAGAACAAACCATACGAAGTGATTGTCAAAGAGCTGATGGAAGAGAGCCAGGCGACAGGCTCAGCTAGAAGCCCAAGAGCTGTGGTGAGGATTGAGAGCAATTGCATGATGTTTATCTGTATCTTTCGACTAGATTCAGAAACTGATTTCCAAATAAATCAAAATCCTTTGCTGTAGATATTTAGCAATGCTTAAGGATGCAACGTGGAAACATAAGGTTAATTTTGTTTATACAGAAATGATTCTAAAAAGATTTTGGACCTAATTTTTTGGCTTTTTTCAAGGCGAAAAAAAGAAGAAGAAATAAAGCAAAAGTTCAGAGATGCCATTGCAAAGGAAAAAGCACGTTTAGTTGCAGGAAAGTGGAAGGAAGAAGCCGAGGACAGAAAGGCAGCCAAACAGGAAGAGGAAGTTATACGAGAAAAACTAAAGGTGATTGATCAACAAACCCCTCAAACTTCTAACTGTGCTGCACAATGATAATGCACTAATTGGCTTCAGCAAGACGAAAATGGTTGCCAGCGTTCCACAATGATCCAAACTAACTGCTCGAGGTTCTGGGACTAACTTAGCAGTGGGAGTCACAAAACAATCCAAGTGATCAATTACTTGTAGGAGACCTGCACTGATGTACACCTTTAGGGCCCAACATTTGGTTTGGTGGATGTTGTCTTTCCACCAATCTCTCTGTAAATGATTTAGGTAAGTGTGTGGAACGACTGCTGAGGTAGGCCCTCTGTACTTCTATTCTCTGTATCTCCCTTTGAAAGATAGAGAACAATGAGGAAACCAGCCAGGCAATCAATACTCAATCTGAAACCAACAGGAGGGCAACTTGCTGCATCAACGACAAAAACTAAGGCTGAGTGCTTTTAGTTCTCCAAAACAGTCCATGTATGTACTTTTGTTTGTCATGTTATAGTCTTAGTTGCTTCCCACTTTGAGGCTAAATGAAACAGAAAATATATTACACAAAGCTGCCCAGCAAACAAAGAATGTTCCCCTAATGTTCCTGTATGGTCCCTATTTGGTTATTTTTGGGAACCAAATAGGAACGTTCTGAGAACGTTCCCTGTAGGTCTATTTTTAGGTTCTCTTTTTAAAACCTAAAAGGAACGCTCCATAAAGTTTCCAGAACGTTCCCCTAACCTTAAGGCAATGTTCTACTTATGATAAGAAAACGTTCTGAGAACATTCTGGAAACCAAAAACTAACGTTCCCAGAACTTCAAATTGTTAGCTGGGTGAGGCAGTTTTTGGTTAATGTTGTGAAAAGTAGAAGTCGTGTTATAGTGTAAAAGGGTCAGTGTCAAATAAGAGTGCTTCAGAAAATGAAAATGTTGCCTTCTGTACTTTATAATTCTTTGAACTCTAATCTGTACTTTTAAAAATAAAGGTTCAAAAGGGTGTTTTCACAGCGGTGCTAGAGAACCTTACTTTACAGTACCTAAAATAATGTTTTTCTTACATTTAAATAATCTAAAGATTTGCTATCCACTTTAAAGAAACTTTTGTGCTTTGAAAAGGTTCTGGTTGTGTTAACATCGATACCAATTAAGATCCTTTATTTTTAACAGTGCATTTGTTTAATTTATACATTTTTATGTTCAGAGCTCTTTTTGTTGTAAGAAAAAAAAATTTAATCTGTATTAGAATGACAACACCTTTTTTGCAACTTACATTGTGATAGTACTTTATACCGTTATAAGGCGACAGCTTTTGTCGTGATATGAAAATTTGAAACCATCACATGCCTGCCTATTGTATAAATGAATTTGCATTTGAGATGATGTCATTTGACCCAAAATCTAGATGCTTGAAAATTCTACAAGCAAAAAAGCATATCAACTTAATAAGAACGAGAATTTGTTTGGCTGCAAGAAAGTGAGGGGAGAAGTCAATTAATTTTAAATAGATTACATCCTAAAGGCATCTTTCTACTGCAAGATTGGTTATACAGAAGTTGCACTGATTGCATTATCTTTTCAAAGAGGAAGAAAAAGAAAACGGCAGAACGTCAGAGTCGTCAGGGCAGACAAAGGTGGAGGCACGACCATTTTTCAAATTATTACACTGCAGATTCCCAAAGAGGCCTTGATGGTTATCCTTGATTTGTGGCCTGGTAATGAGACCTTCTAAAGAAACTTGTCAAATATTAAAGAGCTCATTTATCATAGCCCACATATCATCCCTCTTACTGGAAAGTGCTGAGTCATTAAACTTTGAAGTATTTCTCTCACAATACTCCTTTTTAAGAGACTATCGAGACACAACAGAAAAGTGGAGAAAAGTGAAAAGAAAAGGGTAGTGGTCTAGCTTTTAGTTAGATGTGCTTCAGCTATATGAAAAGGCACTTTAATATAGAGTAACTATGCCAGTAAACTCAAAGAAAAAAAAAAACCTGTAAACAGAATGGACAATATAAACTGCACTCAAGTTTTTGGACTCTAGTGGTCTAGTCAAGGGGTGTCTGTTTTCAGATAACACCTCATTGGTAATTACCTTGTGTCAATAATTACACAGCTTAAGTATCTCAAACAACCATGCTGCCACATGTTATAATGTCCTCTGAGGGATTAATTATTAAACCAAATGATTTCCATTTCAACACAGCTAATGAGCCACTGGTGCTAATTCATTAGTGCTGCAAGACTCAACAACACATACTGAGACTAAGGTGCATATGATTTGACAACACGCTCTCTCTGTCACACAAAAAAAAAACCTTTCCATATTACTCTCACGCAGAAACAAGAGGAAGAGGAGAGGCAGAGGGAAGAGGAGGAAATACGACGTGCAGAGGAAAAAAGAGCGAAGGAGCTATATATGTCCCTTGAGCGTGAACAAAAAAAAAATGAACAACGTGACAAAGAGTGGGAGGAACAATGTGAGTGAATATGTTATTTCTTCATATGAATTTTCATCTGTCAAACCCTTTTCTGTTTATTATTTAGGTTTCTTCCTTCTGAGAAAATTTGAATATCTTTACCTCTCTGAGCGTCAGCCTGTGTAAATCTGAAAAAGGAAAAAAGATTATATAGATACTGTAGATAGATAGATAGATAAATAGATAGATAGATAGATAGATAGATAGATAAGATAGATAGATAGATAGATAGATAGATAGATAGATAGATAGATAGATAAATAGATAGATAGATAGATAGATAGATAGATAGATAGATAGATAGATAGATAGATAGATAGAATAGATAGATAGATAGATAGATAAATAGATAGATAAATAGATAGATAGATAGATAGATAGATATAATAATAGATAGATAGATGATAGATAGATAGATAGATATAATAGAATAGATAATATCATATAGATAGATATCGATAGATCAATAGATATATATAGATAGATAGATATGATAGATAGATAAATAAATAGATATGATAGATAGATAAATAGATAAATAAATAGATAAATAGATAGATAGATAGATAGATAGATAGATAGATAGATAGATAGATAGATAGATCAGATAGATAGATACAATAAATAGATAGATAGATAGATTCTAATCTAACCATCTATTCTTTCTTCTTCATCCTCTTTAGTACGTCGCTCTAAAGCAGCTGATGAGGAGATGACAAGGAAGGCTCGCTGGGCAAGAGATGAGTATAAGCGTCAGTCACTACGGGCCATAGAGAAAGGTCACGTGGCTGGCCTGAGTGGGCACTTCCAAAAACAATCCCACCGGAGACATAGTACTTTCATTGAACCATCTGCTTGTCCTGTCTCAAGCAATGACGTCAAACCCAGGCCCGGCATTCAACGTGCAGAACCTCCTTTGTACCGTCGCAGACAAAGCCGCAGGCATAGTACAACCACAACACAGCCACTACTGGACAGGTAACCATTCTGTAGATGAATAAGTTACCTGGCCTGTTTAGGCAGGCTGGAGACCAGCAAACCAACTTAGGCTGGATTAAGCTGTCTTTTCAAAGATTTATGCACCATATTAAGAGCTGTGTAGTTCTGTTAAATTAGCGCTCTCCTTTCCCATTAGCCCTGCATGGTTGCGGACACCACGACCCAGCTCCAGGGAATTGGTTATTCTTTGGTTTACTGAAGAGCAGAAACCAAAACAGGCGGGACATGAAAGGAACGGCAATACTATCGCCCCATGGTTCCATGGTAAGGTTCTCTAATGACCTCTCTGGTGTCTCCGGTTATACGATACATTAAAATCCATTATCACCTGATAAGCTGATAAACAAACTGTATGGAACAAGAATAGCTTGCCAATGTCAACATTAATTGCAGAACATGGCTGAAGATTACTGTGCTGTAAGCAAATGGGAATCATGGGTAGTTCAAGCAACCCAGAAAGATTATAGCACCACTCAAGCAGATAAAAGAGCTCTGCCCTTTTACCCTCTTGTACACACTGTAACCCAAATCCACATGGAGAGAGAGATGGAGTATGGAATATGCAGCCTTGTTTTGAAACCAGAAACTGGCTGACCAACAGATGGAGAGCAGTTGTGTTGTGTCTGCTTCTACTTGTACACGGGCAGATAGTAGAGAGAAAATGAGGGGAGTGCTCAATAATTCAAAGGTTTTGCTTGGCTAATTACTGGCATTGTGAGTCCTGCAGCAGCTTTGTCATGTTTGATTGGGTTACAGTGTGTGACTCCTGGTTAAATGACAAGAGAGCAGATTATAAGGCTTGTGAGTGTCAGAAATTCCAACGGAAAGTGGGCCACACATCAGTCCGTGTATCCATTAATGTCCGAGTGATTCCGCGTGTATGTACACGCTGTTAAATGTCCGAGCAAAACAAAGCAAAATGTATAGATCTACATCTGGGGAACGATATTTTTTTTTCCTAGGATGGTAGAGGAAGACTCATAAAAAACTATATTGGGAGCCGCACATTACTATAATATTAAAGGTTACTTTTAAAGTAATTTCAGATGCTATTAATTTTTTAGATATAACAATCAACACACAACACATTGTATGAAAACATGTAAACTGAACATAAGGCAGTTTTTACATTAACTTGTGTTTTTACTCTAATAATTTACACAGTTGTCATTTTCATGAAAGATATTTTAAACATACATACATTAAATAATCAAGATATCATTAACAGGTTAGGTAAAATATAATATACAGGCTAACATAGTGCATTTATTTAGAGCAAAAGTTCCTTTATAGGAAGTTATGGACACTGAATGACAGCTGCTGAGGTTAATATAATGCTAGTGACAAGCTATGCTGTTTTATTGACGTCTTTCCGCTGCTTAAACACTGATTGAGCGATTACACGAGTTATGATGCCTTTCAGTAAGTATACTGTATCTTTCAACATACCTTCAGGTGTCCTTTCTGTAACTGAGAAAGAGATGATCGCGTTACTCGCGCCGCGCTTCCGCTTGAGATGACGAGCCTAGTATGCCTAAAGCGATCTGTCACGCCACATCAAAGAGTGCCAAAACGCCATTTATTGTTTGAATTTCACGATCAAATAGACCGAATTGGAAAGATTACACCTTGCTTATTATCGAAAGTAACAAAACATGGAGCTTGTTATTTGGTGTTAATGGTGGTTAGGCTACAAAACTGAATTCGTTATGTACTGTCCACAAAAGACATGAGGTCCATTGAGCCGGGCTGGGCGGGGCCGGGGTAGCAGGGGGCGGGGCGGGGCGTGTTCGGTACGCAATGACAGTATCGCGATTCGAACCGTGAGTTCAGTATCGCGGTTTTTCGGTTCAGTTCGAAAATCGTTACACCCCTAAAGACCGCAGTTTCACGTGGAGCATTTGGAGATTTTTTAGAGATTAAAAACTCAATGAACAACATCTTAATATTAAATTATAAAGGCCGTCTCATAGACGCCTGTCTCAAGCCGGTGCATTTCGACGATATGGGAAAATAAAGCCCAGACTATTATTTGAAGTTTTACGATATTCGTTTTGTTCATATTACATTTTTATTGTTAGTTTGAAATAATTTGACAGACAGCATTCGCTGATGTGGACCAAGCTGCCATTCAGAGCTGCCAACTCTCACAAATTCACCGTGAGACTTTTCACTTTTCACACGCTCTCACGCCACACATCAATTTTGTCACGCGCAGAAAAGGACACGGAGACCGACAGACTAGACGGAGCAGGTCAGTTATGATATATAAAAAAATCTCAGCTCTCAGATTCTGTCAATTTTATTACGCAATTCAAACAAAAAATACTGTTTTGGTGCTTGTAAATGTTACACGACAGATCCCTGGCCGATCATCTCTACTAGCTAATAGTAAAAGAACACGAACACTGTTGAAAGATACAGTATACTAAAACTTACCAAAATGTATTCCTCATGCATAATATCGACCAATAATTTTTCTTACTCTTCCCTGAACTGAAATGTAGTAGTGGGCTGTACTTTCCACATGGTTGACATCAGGTTCAAGTACACACATAAGCCGTGCGTATTACTCGTGTACTGCAGTTTGGCTGGTGGTTATGTTGCCCACCCGTATACCACCTCCCATGGCCGAAATTATGACGCATGCAATTATAAAGCACGCTCTCACACATTAATTTTTTTTTTTTTTGCATTTTTGGGAGGAGTAAAATTTACATATATGGTTTCAACAAACAGATGCATTTACACTTGTCCAGTTTTGTCTGGAATGCGGCCCAGACCACCTCCTGAAGTGGTTTGAGCGATCGGATTCAAATCCGTCTCGAATGTGTTCAGAGGGCATTTACACCTGGCCTTTTCACTATTGTAGCTACCCGATCACCAAAAACGCATAAGGTGGCCAGGTGTAAACACCCCCTGTGTGATTCTGAATAGATGCATATCAAGATAAGAAACCCAATGCACACTCATTCATACTCTTACTGACACACATACACAAGCCATGGTGTTGATTTACACCAGCACTGCTGGTACAGATACATGGAAAAACATACTATACCACTTTCTACCTGGTACCTGGTGACTCTATTACAGACTGAGATAACAAAATTACAATGGAAACAATGCTGAAATACCTAAACAACTCCACTTTAAAAGTCATTACCTTTGTGAAAAAGAAGTGTGCTAATTGAATGTGTATTTGTAGTGCACATGTGAAATAAAAGGTCACTTAAAAATAGTACACTTTCATGGCTGTTTCTTAACACACTTTTGAAAGTGTAATTTGTAATAATGTCAAGTGAAAAGTTTTACTTTAACACATTTTGAAAATTTGCTTTAATAATCTTTTATTGTGCTTAAATAAGTACACTCAATTTGACTAACATACTAAAGCACAAGTAGTCTACTTGGTAATAGAAGTTTAAATAGAAATAACATTACATTTATTTTCCCATCAATGCTATCCACTTTAACCATATTTCAAATACAACAGAAGTAATGATTAAATTACAATAAAGATGTAGCATTTAATATAAATTATACGTAAAATTATAATACATTTCAATTAATTGCAATTAACATCTAATTAAAACTCAGTTATAAAGTAAATTATTTATGTTCTTTCCATAATAAGTACTCTTTTAAAGTATACTAAATTGTATTTTTTTTTCACAAGGGTAAACAAGCTGAGGATCTTCGAGGTGCTTTAGTCAACAAAAAACACTGTGAATGTTTTGGGGAGTTTGAATTAGTGTAATTAACTCTTCACTGACGGTTGACTGGATTGTTTATCCTGAAGGTATCATTTCTAGAGGACTCAGAAAGACTACTTATGAATTCTGCTGAGGGCTCTTTCTTGGTTCGGGTCAGTGAAAGGATATGGGGCTACACACTGTCCTATCGCACAGCCAGCGGCTTCAAGCATTTCCTTATCGATGCTTCTGGGGACTATTACAGCTTTCTGGGTGTGGACCAAAACCGTCATGCCACCCTAGCTGACCTCATTGACTTCCACAAGGTAAGAGAGCAGAATAGCTACTTTAGAAAGCTATTCTGAGATAAAAGGGTAAATGGAGTTTCACTTCAAGAATGTAAAAGATTTTAAAAATGTATCAACACCAACCAGAATAGAAAAATAAAATATAGAAAATTCATTTCTTATTATTTGATCAATCATTCACAATAAGGCCTAGCAAGAGTTTAGAAAATAGAGCTGGTGTCCCAATTCAGAGTTTATATCTTTTGAAGGCAGAATTCGAAGGCAGACTGAGTCACAGCGGCGTAACAAAGGCTGTTCCAATTAGAATCCTTCCGTTTGTATTGGATACAACAGATGGATCCTTTGAGGCCTACACTTCCCCAGATTTCATTGTGTCTGTGACAACAAGATTTTTTTTTTTAAGCAATTCCCAGATTACACTTTTAAATGTAAATTTTGGTTATGATGCAAATATAAAAATAGAAGAAAAAAATTAAAGCGGTTCAAATGTTGACAGATCTTACTAAGATGCAATTTTATATATTATGTACAGAAATGGACCAATGTAAACATATATTGATAGGATGTGAACCCTGTTTTGTTTTCAGAACAGATGAATATTTAAAAAGTCCTTTACAAACATTACTGCCCCTCGTTAACGGCAACTGTTACAGTTGCTGCTATAGTGACAAGAACACCGACTATTAGACCGTCCCATTTTAATAATGCTCGGTTGGATGCAGCATAGAGAGGTGCAGGTAGGCTATTGCGTTACTTTGAAGGCCAACCGGTAGCATCACACTGGTTCAATCGACAAAACAGGATTATTGCAAAGGCTTATGTTATGTGTGATACTTAACAGTTACACGTTTTGTCCATCAAGAGAATTTAAACAGATGAACACAACATTTATGAATTATGAAACCTAAATGCAGCTGCCAGATCTGAAAAAAACGTTGCCTTTGTCAATAATTTGGCTTTTTTTAGGCTTTTGACATGCGTTTGTTGGTACTGTGGTAAATGAATGCGCATTTCATGTTTCTATTCAGCCCAAACAAACTTATACATAAACAAATGCCCTTTGATTTGCACACGTCATATTAAGAAAATGTTTTATTTCATAGCATGACTGTTATATGATAATTTTCTTCAGACGCTAACTTATCTGAGGCAATTTAATGCTAACGTCAACTGTTGCAGTGCCACTGCCCAAAAACATTGATGCTAAGTGCTAACTACATGAAACAGTAGTAAAATGTCACTTACCGGAAAAATGGAGCGAAGTACTCCTTCGGTGTCGGTTAGTGCAGTTTATAGAGTAATCCATTTTATGTACGATACTTCAGTACAAATGTTCAGAAAGGCTACAGAGGTATAATGTGTCAGATCATGGCTGAGACGTCAAATTTCAGGAATTCCACTCGGCACAGTTATTAGCTGTCAATAAAGTTGTTTATCCAAGTTAACCATGCCCTTATTTGTCATACATTTTATATCTAAATACGATCTGAACTAACGAGTTAGGGAAAAATCACCCCTCACAGTTGTCAGGCACTCGGAACCTGTCAAAACTATAGACCTTATGCACCAGAGAAACGTGGGCGCCGTCATCTTTAGAATATTGTCTTTGAACTTCCGGTTTCGCGGTCGCTATGTATATTTCTATGGCATCGCTGTCGAGGAGTAATCAGCTGGTGAAGTGGATTAACTTATTGTAGAGTTAACAAAAGTTATCATGAGCATTGTAATGTTTATCATAAGGATTGTAAAGCAGATGTCTTAACAAATGTTGACCGGGAATTTTTTTACGAGCAGTTCATTCATTCCTATGCAAGATTGCTGTGAAAATACAGACCGGAAGTCAAAAGACAACGAGCAAAAACGCTGAAAAGGGCGGGGCTACATAAGGTCTATATGGCTGCGTCCGAAATCGCGTACTATGTGAGTAGGTACTACATTTAAAAAAGAACGTACTTTTCGAACGTTAAAAAAGTACGTTCTATATAGTATGAATACGTGTAGTATGAATGAGTTCGGACGTACTACATGCGCCATGTTGTTATTGTCACGTGACATACCCTGTCATAACAGCGCGAGCCATCTCATTCAACTGCGAAACAACATACGTCTTTGTTCAAAGAAACATGAGTTATCTAACGTTAGCTGACAGGCATTAGCTCATTCAGTTCGGTAATAATGATTTAAGTGTCATTTTGCAGCCAAATCAGAAAATTGTACCCGCGATTTATATTATTTAAACGTTTAACAAGTCATTTGTTTACTTATATGATGTTAAACAAACACAATTTAACCACAAATAAATAAAAAAGTGTTAAAACTCCCGCGTCTCCGCCTTCCGCCATTTTCAAATATAACGACAACTCTCTCCCGTGGCATCATGGGATAGTAAAGTGTCCATCGTATGCGCACTTCAGAATCTCGCCGGAAGCAGTAGGCCATCCGGGTACTTCTCGCCTACTGTTTTTCGAATTCTATGATTTCGGACATACTACTCGGCTCGCGTACTGTTTTTCGCATACTATATAGTATGGAAGTATGCGGTTTACGGACGCAGCCAATGTGAAAAGTGACATTTTAATATTGGGTCTATGGATATTTGCTCCCTTTTGGGACATCCCTCCAGCGGATTTTCGATGTATTGCAGTTTTTCGCACTTCCGGGAAGGCTTCATTTTTCAGATTAGAATGTTCCTGCTTATAAACACGACATGCTGATGACACCTGCTGGTCAAAATGTGTAAATACATTAACATTTTTTAGTAAAGGCAATCATTAATCTCATTAATTATGAAGTGTGTAATTTACATTTTTATATTAATGTCCAGAGCTTGTTTTTTTTTAATGTTGTAAGAAGGACAAGTCTATGCAAATTAGAAACCATGAACTATCACTCTCTCTTTTTTGTAGACTAACAGTTACACACAATTAATTAATTAATCTATTAAAACTGAAACTATATTTTACAAAACTGACCAGAGATTACTTAAAGCCATTAGACACTGAATGATTTCACTAGCTAAATGCTATATAGTGACGAACCTTCGAAATCAAAGTGTTTCTAAAGCGTCATCACAGGTGTGACAGTCTGAAAAAATAATCTACAAATATAAGTATTTTCTTGCACACATCTATTGTTTATCACTTTTTTTTAGACGTCACCTTTAAGGGTCACATGCACTTGCTTTTGTAGGCTAAGCCAAATCATATAGATAGTTTTTCTAAAAATCATCTAAGATATAGCCTACCTCTAGAGCAACAGAGGTAGGCTATATGCCTTCTGTAGCCTATCTCTCTGAATCACTTCACAATTCAGTCTGAAACATTCAGAAAGGTCAATCATTTGCAAGCTGTTAGTCCTTGAACACAGAAAACAAAACGTGGTTGGATTAAATGACTATTTATTTACTTACAATCAAAATGAAATAAACTTGCAAGACCATTATTCCCCAGAAGAATGTTTCCACTGAGAAGAAGCCCTGATGCCCAGATACATGAATAGTTGAGAACTGGATTAGGAGTCCGAGCTAAATCTTTAGTTAAATGTTTTAATGTATTTATGCAATAAGGCAACTAAGAGCTTACCTTCACACATCTCTTCAGCATACCCTATGTAACTAAGGAGACAGATTTCACTGTCTGTAAATGCTGTCAAAATTGGGAGTCACAAGCTGTGAAATCTCTGACATTTGTAACATGCAAATGCAGGCGACATTGTACTACTGTCAACAAGCGTTCCCGCCTTCACGCCGTCTGCAATATGGTAAAAATACATTTAAAAACGCTGTGGCAAACCTGTCCACACACACACACACATATATATATATATATATATATATATATATATATATATATATATATATATATATATATATATATATATATATATATATATATATATATATATATATAGGTAACACTTTACAATAAGGTTCGTTAGTTAACATTAGTTAACTACATTAGGTAATATGAACTAATAATGAATAACACATATACAGCATTTGTTAATCTTTGTTAAGTGTTATTTTCAACATTTACTAATACTTGATTAAAATCTTGTTAACATTAGTTAATGCACCGTGAACTAACATGAACAAACAATGAACAGCTGTATTTTCATGAACTAACATTAACAAAGATGAACAAATGCAGTAACAAATGTATTGCTCATGGTTAGTTAATGTTAGTAAATACATTAACTAATGTTAACTAATGAACCTTATTGTAAAGTGTTACCATATATATATATATATATATATATATATATATATATATATATATATATATATATATATATATATATATATATATATATATATATATACACATATATGACAATTACAACAGGTTTTGCTCAGCTAGAAAAACAAATAGAATTCAATAGCAATCACAGAATACAAAAGCAACTCAGATTTATCCTGAAACATAGCAGGGCTGGTAAAGCAGGCTGCCCTCACTATTTCAGGCCACATTTGACCCATTTTTGAATATATAAAATAAATTGAATGACTGCATGCAATGATTTCAACCATTTGTGTGTAAGAAATGTTGTTGCCTACTCGCTGATAGAGTGCACAGCACTCTGGATAATAGCAACATCTGTCGATTCTCAGGAGGAAGTCATCACAACTACAGGGAAAGAGCTGCTGCTGGAGGCCTGCATGCGGACCTGGCCCTCTGCAGACTTCGGGGGGCTTTTCCCATGACTCCTCTAGGACCGACAAAGACTTCAAAGGCGAAATCTCTGCAGGGCAGCTAATGTAGCAGGGTGTTCGTTGCATTTCAAAGAACATGCCCAAAAATAACATAAAAGAACAAGACTTCTGGTCCCCATGTTCTGCCTCTGATTTACAGTGCCTTATGATCGGGCCCCAGACTTTTTCTTTGCATTTTCTGTGCTGATCTTTGAGGAAAAGATGTGGAATCCTTGTTTTAAACATGGTAAAATATGTTACATAAAGCTGAGACTACTCTTGTTGGTGGCTGACAACATTATCAAATGTTTCAGAGATTTATGATAAGTCTCCATATGATCCTGGCAGTTGAAACTAACTTGACATGTTGTGTTTGACATGGATTAGTGATCTCTGTGGTTGAAAAGCCATTAGTGTTCCATTTTTGTGTCTTGCATGTAAGTCAAATGCATTCATGTAGAGCAACTGCAAGCATAAATATATATGAAACCGACCCATTTTCTGTTCTTTGGGATAGGATGTGATGCAAATAGCAAGAACCATTGTGAGCACTGAAAGAGACAGAAATCAAAAGAAAGGACTGTGAGTTAGTTAGTTCACCCATATACTCATATACTCACCCTCATGTCCAAACCTCTATGTGTTCATTTGTTCTGCAGAACACAAAGGAAGATATTTGGAAGAATGTTTTAATCAAACAGATATTTATCCCTCATTGACTACCATAGTAGGAAAAAATACATGCTATGGTAGTCAATGGGGAATGAGGTCTGTTTGATTAAAACATTCTTCCAAATATCTTTCTTTCAGCCGAACAAATAAACACATAGAGGTTTGAAACAGCATGAGGGTGAGTAAATACTGACAGAAGTTTCATTTTTGGGTGAACTAAACTAACCCTTTAATAACAGGAAAAGACGGTTTCCTCTGTCCATCCTTTAGGCATATTGTAGCTTTTTCCATGAGGGAGATAGGTTGTTCTGTACCTTCCAAACAGGTCTTCTACACTTCCGACCCAGCAAAATATGTGCACATCACCTTACAGATGGCCTTTTTATTTGTTTTAAGTATGTTCCCATTCCCTCTGCCCTGCCAGAAAAGTCCAAAAATGGGACTTTGTATCAGGACTGATTGTCAAAGTGTTCAATCTAATGTAGAAGTGACTGTGAAAAGGCAAAATTACAGATAACAGTCCTGCTTTATCACAAATTGGAGCAAGACAACCATGCTTGTAATTTATGTGCTATAAGTCATTTTGAAAGGAAAAAAGCCACTGCTACTATATAGTAAAGATGCTTTAGTAGTTGTATGGGCTGAAAAAGTAACAAAAAAGTTCTAGAGTTGTGTCTAATGTACCGCACTACAGGCTTGCTCAACAAGTGAGCCTTTGTGACCTGACCGTCTGGAGCTCAGATGTCACGACACACAGCGAAGTCTGAATTTTAAACGCCCATTTTATGTTTACTGTTGTTGTTGCTTTTCCCCTGCTCCCCTGGCAAAGTTGGCAATCCAGGATTAAAGGCATAGCTGATTTTCTATAACTGAGCCCTCAGGAAGTTTCTGCTTTTAATCGCTCCAGTCATTCTTCCATAATCACAATGCAACAGATACAGCCTTAAATGAATGTTGTTTTTTGAAATGGAAAAGTAATTTCATTTCAATAAAAGATGTTTTAAATTTTCACTGATTAACTTCACAAAATACCAAAATTTAATGTTCAAATATATTATAGAACAGTTTGTTTAAATTGTATTATTTCACATAATTGTTTACTGTATTTTTGATAAAAAATGGCAGCCTTGGTGAGCATAAGACAGAATTAATTCTATTGTTTTTACTGACAAGATCTCACCTAGTCTAGAACTGTATAATGTGTTTTGCAAAAAATGACGAGATGCTACAAAAGAAAGTTGGAACCTGGTTTTACATAATTACATTTAAATAGGATTTGATATAAAATCCAACTTTGAGTTTTGCAGCATGACTAAGATGGTATGAACTTCACAATCCAGCAAACCAGGTTCAAGTCAAACAGCAATGAGGCTGATAGCTAACAAACTTTTTATTGAATATAAAAACAATGAAAAGAAAATATTTACAAAGACAACACACATTCAAAAACAAAATGACAAATCCAACAACAAAAAACATCCCTTCATTAAAAAGGAGGCTCTTGCAGTAAAATCAGGGAAACTACTGCATTTTAGTAAATACTCAAATTAAGTACACTACACAGTGGCACAGACAGACACTCAAGAAAAAGGGACAAAATAGTGCGCTCCGAATTGAAAAGATTAACAATTTCTACGTTTTTAACATAAATTCCTTTTTGCATTATTGAGAATTTCAGACATCATATTATAGAAGTATACTATGATAGAACTGTAAAAAGGGAAAATATAAGTCTTTGGGCTAAGAGTGAAGTTAATGTTATGTTAATGGATTTTAGTTTGTGCTATAATGGCAAGTTTTTAATTGAAAACACAAAAAGTAAATATTATTTGACGTGTAATGACTGACATGAATAAAACCTCTATCTAGCTAAGACATGGTATAATACATTGATAAAACCTTCAATGCGAGAGAAAAGGCACAACCTGATTTTTTTGTATAAAGTCACCAGGTAAGAATAGAAGGAGGTAAGTGTTGGCATCTCAAAGGCAATGTTGACATCAGTATTAGAAACCATCAGGTGATTAACATCAAACTCCAGTGACTCCTAAAGGTCTGCACAAGTCCAGGCTTGCACATTCAAATGCAAGACAATCAGATGAAATGATCCTCAACGGAATAGAAATAAACATTTCTAAAAATTGCGTAAAAATACAGGATGCATACTGATGCTTAAAACCTGTGTGATGTAAGAGCACTTCTGTTCTAGACTCGCAGGAATTTTATTTCTACCCGACTGTACTCAATATGTTCTGTTTGCACGCGAGTCAGTCTAGTCAGATCTTGATATATTTCTTATGCACTCTTTGCAGTTAACTGTTAACTGTCTGCATAAATATGAATAGTTGAAATCAATAAACTAAGAAAATGGAATGTATTCACTGCAGTTAAAACTGCTTTACAATTGTTATTTTATTACACTTCTTACTATGAGGCCAGATAAACTTTTTTAAATCATCACTAGCATTCTTTTATCTAAGCAAAAATGCAACATGCTTCAAAAGGACATTCCAGTTTGTGCTTTTGAACTAATTAATAAAAAGAGAGAGATTTTGGAGTATGTGTAAGAGGACCATACCGATACGTTTCAATAATTAAAGCTTGGTTGACTGGGCTGCTTCTTCTCATGATTAGAATAACACTTTACGTTAGTTTAAAGGTTATCGTCCCACTCTGTGGCCAGTATATATATCAAGCTTGGTTAATAGTGGTCCGAAAATTTCAAATGTTAAAGTTGGTCATATATAAAATAAAAATAAAAAACATTGGGAGTGGGCTGCTGGAGGTAAACTTGAAGAAGAGAGAAGGCACACATGTGACAGTTTCCAAATGAACTTAGGCAGCTTCATATTCAATATGTGGTCTTTAGAAATGCTGAAAAGGTGGTCCAAGTGAATGGTCCAGAGTCCTCTTTTCCACAAATGTTCTTGTCCTCCATGAAAAAAAAGAATAGCTGGAGGTCCACATATTGTTCCATACATTGCCCTGCTCACTTCCAGTTACATGAGCTCAGTAATAATTAAATTTGACTTTTTCTATGTCTCCAATCAGCGTCCCTTGCCAAGAAGATTCCCACCATCTATTAGCAAAGCGACAAGACACAACATTAGATTCAGATTCACTTCAAAAAGACATACTCATTACATGCAGAAGGATTTATTTTCAGGGCCTACAATTTGTATTCATTCTGATGACAGAATCTGAAATTCCAACCATTTGTTTTGTGTGGGTGACACCTAGCTGTAAATCATATTTTCCATGCAGTATACATTTTTTTCAGTCACACCCAATACCTGTAACAATGAGATGACTATGAAGACTCCAGCCACAATGTACAGATTGCGTGGAAGCCACTCCTCTAAAGCAATTCATGCATCCTTTAACATAAATGGTGTTGCTCCATTGAGACTGAAAAATAAAACAGTGTGTTGTTTATTCACAAAATAAGTGACAGTAAAATTTAAGCAATTCATTAAAAAGCATTTACATAGCAGCATATGACACCTGACTATCTGAGCTGTATGATGTTTTTGACATATTACAATACATACCTAGCCTGGCCAACGCCAGACCCCAATTCTCGTTGAGACTTGGGTCTGGAAACCACAACTACATGTACATTTTCTCGTATTTGAGGCGTGGTTACGAATGCCCGGCGCCGTTTATTGAGTGCTAAGAATGTCTATCAAATGCGCCTGTACGTAGTTCATAGCCAATCATTTAACAGGTTCCTACAGGTTTCTTCAAGTTAAATTCAAGTCTTTTTAAGACCATTTATATAAAAAAATTAATACCTATTTCACGTCCCTACCAGCAAAGAAAAACAAAATCCTTCAACTTGTGTTCATTTATTTTTCAAATGTGGAATGGGTAAAAGATAATAAGTCAAGCAGGTAAAATAAAACCATTTCAGTTGGCCACAAGAAAGTTTGCCGAACAATGTTAAGTTGTGTTTTAACATCTTCTGACTGGATCGCTTCCCAGATCAACACTATCTAACATTTTCATCAAGTTTTTATTCGTTGATGAAAATGTCAACGAATTTTCATCATAGTTTTTGTCATTCAAAACTAGCGTCTCGTTTTCGTCAGTGAAAAAATGTCGTTGAAGAAAGGTTTATCATTATTTTCGTCAATGAAATTAACACTGACATACAGCACAATTTTTAAGACCCAGACATCAAAATTCAAGACTTTTTAAAGACTTTTTAAGGTATTATTTCCAAATTCATAAATTCAATGCTTTTAAGGCTTTTTAAGAACCTGCAGGAAACCTGATTTAAATTATACCAGATGACGCATGTAGAGCGACAAAAATTAGACAAGGAAGACGATGGGTCTTTATTTTTGTAACATATTTTTGTGTAAAAAATGACGTTCAGCGACTATAGCTGTTTGTGCAAGATAAACATGAGGGTCGAAGGTATATATGGACGCTCTCACAGACATGTTTATCAAAAAAAAAAAACACACCAAGTTTATCCGAGAGGTTAGCATTATTAGGGGTCGCACCTGGAGACAGGAGAATCGCGAAGATCCTGCCAGTGTTGCTCAAACTGAATTTCCAGGCTGGAAAGAGACTTGCCTACATTCAGACAATGGTAACAAGAGTTCCGAATCACAGACAGCAACATAGCCAAAAGGCAACGCGAGCCTTAATGTACATTCACACCGCCGCCAACTTGAGCGTCAGAAGAAGCTCTGGCCGCCCTGTCAAGGACGCTTGTCAAAAAGTACGGGGAAGCTTGTTGACGCTTTGGATGCTCTGACGTTGCAGCAAGCAATACATTGAAGAAACCTTTTTTAATGACAGCATTTTTATAACCGTTTTGGTCACATTTGGTCGGGAAAAAATTGTTAGCAATTACTATTATTATTTGCGGTCAAATCGGTGTCACCATGAGCAAATTAATTGCTTTCCCGCTTTAAAACGAGCGTCGTAAATATTTCAAATTAAAGTTACGCTCATGCTGTCCCTATAAGCAAACATCGTCATGTCATAAATGATACCAAACCAGCAGGAATCACAGCAACGGCAATGATTAGCTCCTCTTCCATTTCTCGGGAAACTAATGTTTTGGTAGGAACGAAAGTTTACATTGTGAATTTCTCCGAATCAGCCAGAAGGACGTCTATATTCCAATTGGTTGAATTGATTTTTTTCCATTTCATTCAGTGGTTGCTTAGTAATTTGATTATGAATTTGTTTCGCATGGTGTACCGTAAAGCGTTACACTTCGGGTTTATAGGGTTGAAGCAGAACTTTTGCCAATAATGTCAAAGAACAAAATGCTGTACAATAGGGACTCACCGCTGTGCCAGTTGATCTAACATCATATCCACACTGCGTGTTCACCACTGTATCCTGTAAAGAAAAGTAACAGGTTCATGAAAATGAGGCCTATAATTGCTGTAAAGTCATTTACGATAGAAATAAATAACCATGCACTAAGTAATTTAAAACAAAACCAGACTTAGCCTGTACCTAGAATAAAAAAACTTAAGGGTCAGTATTCGGGATGTGAAGAGATCTTGTGCCACAAGATCTTATGATTTTAAAACATGAAAAAATAAATATTTTTCGCCAAGGTGAAAAGTTGTCTTGTGATATAAACACCTTTTACAGTGCTCACATTATACGGCATATGATAATTAATAACCAGAAAGTAGAACTGGAGTGACAATAATCATTAAATTCACATTACTTTTTTCCCCATAAAATGTAAAATAATGTTTTGAACCATGTAATTACTAAGTGCATTCTGCAATGTTTCTCAGACAAAGATGTCAGGGTTTTGAATGACATGAGGTTAAACTATTCCTTGAAGCATTTCAAGGCCACAGCAAGCAAAGGAAGTCTTCAACGTGAATGGCCTTTGACTTGAAAGCACAATGCGTTCTTTAAAACAGTATTTTTTATGATGAACTCTTTTTTTTCTGTGGAGGGATACTGTGAAGGAGAAAGGAACCTACAGCAGGGTCGCTGATGCAGCAGGAAAAGGGCACGCCACATTTCTCTCTGCTGAGCTGACTCTGTGAGCAGTTAAAATACACATTCAGATTCCAGTCATTGGGGTCTTTAGCTCCACAGCAATGATTCTGTGAATAAAACAAAATGATGTTTTTAATAAAACCCTGCAACAGGTAAGGTGAGTAAGCAGTCAAAATTGTGCTATCATAATTACCCAAATTACATTAACAATAATTTAAAATGTAAAATATTATTTGAGAAAACAGATAACGTTTCAAAACCAAGATATATGTGTTCAATACTAGCTTCAAAACAGCTCTACAAGTCCTTAACATCGATGGCTTTTTCATCCTATTTATGGTTTTGTACAGGTTAAATCATGCTTGTTAATTTAGCATTGATTTAATTAAAAAGAATTGGCAAAAAGACACAGAAGAGTGAATAGTGAAGCACAAAGTTTGTTTTAAAACAGTCTCACATCTAATAAGTATGTGGTGGTTAGCATGTTGAGTAAACCAGGGTATATACAGTATTCCTTAAGTTAAATTTACTACTTTTGAATACCTTTTTTACTACCTTCAGATTTTTTTTAAAAACCAGCACGACACTGAATTAAGTGTTAATCAGCGGCGACCTTTCCATTATTTACACAGATTTTGACATTTATAACATATAAAAATGGAATGTGTGCTCTAAATCATTCATTCAAATCTAGTTGTACAGCCAATCGCAAAGCTCTTTCCCAATTTATATGTGTTGTGTTTGTTTTTCACGGCATTAACGCTGAAAACTTATACAGCCCGTCTTTTTGCCACTCACTGTGAGGAACTGCGAGCACTCCAGCCGACGGTGACATCACGCTCATAACCTCTATAAGCCTGCCTGTTATTTCCTACTACAGGCCTGAGCCAGTCCTTAAACGCTGGGTTGTTCACCTAGCTATCAGAAAACTTGCATTTGCCCATGAAGACGACGATAGTTGTCCAGTCGTTAAAGATATGCCTTGAAGCAAGTCTAAAATAAAACGTAAGCCAGCCACTTCCGTTGAGCGCTCAGTGTTCACAGATGATGTCGAACGACCACTGAATATGACATCAGCATCAAACATAGACTGAGACGAAAGATCTTTGATTGTGCCCAGATAAGCTAAAGCCCATATTTAAACGGACTAACGCAAACACAGAATAGGACACCTGATAGTCTGAAAAAAATAATACCTAATTTTAAAAAAATAATACCTCTCAGACTACATTTAACACTTTTAATGGCCTTAAATTTGACAATTTTGATTTATCACTTTTTAATACTTTTTAAAACCCCGCGGACACCTGTAAACAGAAAGCATTCATTTATTTTAGGGTTAATTTTAAAGTATTGTCACTGGTATATAAATCACTAAATGGCCTGGGACCTCAATACATTGCAGGTATGAGTGCCTACTGAGTGCCTGGACTTAGATATTTTTTTTTCAATTCTTTCTGATGAACATTGCAGATATGCTCACTAAATATAAAGTTCACTCAGATCATTAGGACCACCTCAGCTAAATACAAAGGTTTTACTCTAAGCATTATGAGTCCGCTTTTAGCTACTATGCCAGCTGCAGCTGAAAACAGCTTCCAGAAGAGATCAGATGTGCTCCTACTGTAGTCACATTCAAATCCAGACTCAAAACGCATACGTTTAGCTGTGCATTTACTTAAGTCCGACTGATTACACTGTATTTTATTTTGCATCCTCCTTTTTATTCTAAACTGAACTCAAATGGCACTAAGAATTGTGTAAAAGAGATGAAACCATGCAGATGGCCTGGGTCTGTGTTGGATTTGTGAATTTGATGTGATTAAACTTAAGGTTTTGTGGGGTGCCGACTGGATTGATCCTATTCCTATAGCTTACGAACAAATGGGTTTTTGGGGTGCAGAATGATGAGGCAGTGAACCCGAGGTTACCCCGTGAGTCAGTCCTAGATCTCCTCCTGTCCGATTTTAGGGAAAAATCGGGTCTACTGGAGACGTCCAATAGCTTTTTTAGGGCGCATCGAAAGATCACCACAGACATAGTGCAATCCACATAGCAAAATCTCACAGAAAAACAAGCAGCTGTGCAAAATATGATACACCGGTGTTTTGCCAGATGAGAAGTTTATTTATGCATCATCTTCTTACTCTTTTAATACTATACCATATATCTCTTTTAATTTCTTTTATAACTGTATTAATATTCCTTGGTTTTTATTTTGTGATTATTTTAATTCCTTTTTTGTGAAGCTCTTTGAATGCCATAGTGTATGAAATGTGCTATATAAATAAACTTGCCTTGCCTAATGAATGCGAATTGGTATCTATTTAAAAACCCTCAAATTTACCAGCTTCTGAAGAGAGTCGATCAGATTCTGCAGATCTATGTCTTCCCTGTAGGCCTTCACATTGGCCAAGAAGAATTCGTTGATCCACTCCCTGAACTTGGCCCTGGAACACAAATGCCAACACCGCAGCCGTCAGCTCCAGGAAGAAGATGAAGCCAATGACTCCAGAGAACTGAAAGAAAAAAAGTCAAGCAAGGTGAAAATTCAAAGAGTAGCTTCTGACAGTATAAATAGCATTTGTAATTTGTTATGTCTGAGAGGAATTTATATTTAACACATTATAAAGTGCCTATCTTATACAGGTCTGGCACTGCAAGGCATGCAAAATTAACCAGCTTATGTGATGGCACCTCAGTATCACATCGAAAGGATGAGAACTTACAAATTTAAGGAGGCAGATGTTTTCCCGGAGTGCTCCGACACAACCAGCAAATCCCAAAATGAAAGTGACTGTGCCCACAACAAGCACCCCCCAAACTGGGTCGAAACCATGTAGACGTGTGACTTGCGTCAGATCTGATAAAACACCCTGTGGGCAAATCAAGAAATAAAGCATTTTCACTAGTTGTTTTTCCCTGAGCCACTGTGAATGTGTTTTCACAGCCACATAAACTCATTTTTAGAAACTCAAGTTCTAAGAAAAAGTTTTTTTTAAGGGTGTGTTCACACTTGGCAGATTAGGTTTAATTCAAACGAACTCTAGAGTGATTGCTCTGTGTTAGTGAGGTTCGTTTGAGTAAGTGTGAACATTGCCATCCGAACCTGAAAAGATGGGTCTCGGTCCAGGGTCTGGGTCCAGTTTCAAACAAACTCTGGTATGGTAAGGCTAAAATATGAGTGCAACACAGACCAAAGACATGTAAACTAACCAAAAACAGGACATGATGTAACGAGATGCGACCCTAAAAAGGACTGAATGCTCAAGCATACCTATTTTTTCATAGTCATGAAATAGTCCCATCATAGTCGCAATGCTGCCCATCACAGCTCGGAACAGACATCACAATCACGTCTCCTAACAGCAGATCTTCATATGTGTGTGTGACGGAAAGATTCTTGTCAGTGTTTTGACTCCTTTACTCATTTTATAAGCTCCTCACAAGTCAGCTTCATCATTTGCCATTAGTATGCACTTAAAGCAACACATACATCGCTGCAAACACTACATTGTTTTGTGTGTATATATATCCAAGTTCCGTCGCAAAATATACGCCATAAAAGCTTCTTTTTTATCATTAGGTTTGGTGTTTAAAAATAACAGTGTGAACACTAAGTAAACCAGGACTAAATGTTTTATTTAATTTTTTGGTCCAGTCCAAAAGATCCAAACTACAGTGTAAACACACCCTAAAAGAGTAGACAAAAAAAGACATTCACAGACAGATACTCACCTTTTCACTCCAGGCCCAGAAGCCAATTGCAATGAATGCTGTTCCAGCTAGCTGATAAGCAGAAGAGGTTTAGGAAACAATAAGACATGTTGCATCAGAATAGTCAAGTTCAGACAAAGAACCCGCAACGACTAGAGCGTGGTTATAACATATGACGCATTAATGAGACTAAATGTGACTAAACTCTAGAACACCAAGCAAGACACTTCTACTTCTAAAAAAGTTTAAAAACACTTTTTAAACTTTTTTTTTTGGGCTAAAGAAAGTCTCTTATACTTACAAGGCTGCATTTATTTGATCAAAAATACAGCCTGTATAAAAATACAAAATAGGAATATTGTGGAACCTTTTTGTTTTAATGTTTTAAAATGTAATGTATTCATATGATGTCAAAGCTGAATTTTATTTCCATCATTACTCCAGTCTTCAGTGTCACATGATCCATCAGAAATCATTCTAATATGTTGATTTGGTGAAAACCGTTGTTCTGCTTAACAAATTGGTGGTGGTGGGGGGTTCTATTTATTCTTGGTATACATCATTCAAATTAAATTTTTTGTAACATTTTACTCTCACTTTTGATCAAATCAACATGTCCTCTTTAATAAATACATTCAAATCTTACTGACCTGACTCCAAACTTTTAAACGGTAGAGTATAAAATGTATGAACATGCTAAAGATACAAATTATTTAGCTATATTTTAAAGTATGGAAAATAAAGTGTCGATTAATGGACACAAACGGCATGAAATATGCATAACACAGTGTGCAGCAACAACAGAACTTGTTTCTCAGGAGCCATGTTTAAAACTGAAAACAGGAAAACGGGTTAGAAGCTGTTATCTGGTATGAACTCCTCCCATGCTTCCTTATACAGGACACCACAAACTACTGCAATAGTATGTCAGGGTAAATCTGTTTCCTGTTGACGTATATGGAAACCTGACTTCATTAGGATGACTTTTTCTCTTGATATATAAAGGTTCAGCTGTGGGTATTAACATGCTGTGATGAAAATGCAATCAGAAAGTGTGAAACGTCTATGCACATGGTGTAAAACTAAGTGAAACAAATAAACATGAAATTTGGCATTGGTCTGTAGATTATATCTGAGCAAGAGTGGCATAAAAGATAGGCAGGGCAGACACAGTACTAGATGTTATCTAATGTCAGAACTGGAAGGGCTGTCCATTTAAACATGATTGGCAGATGAGGGCATGTTTGTGTGTGATTGTGCATGCGTTTACAAGGAAACAAAACATTGTCATTAACTTACCCAAAAGATAATGTTGTAGCTGAACATGAGGTATTTGTAGCAGCAGCTGACCTCTGCATTTTCATATCTGTAATAGTGCATATTCTTCTGTAGAAAAAATGAAAATGACGTTTCAGATTACCACTTTGAAACATCTAAAGAGATCTTTATCATGTATTGTTAACTCAAAACGTGCACTAACAGAAGTTGAAATACATGAGAAAGCATAAAAGTGTTAAAACTAATATATATATAATATAACATGCTAACAATATATATAACATCCTAGGGATAAATCAATTGCACAAGAGTTTAATTGCACAATTCACCAGCAGCTTTTGGTAATACAGGGAAGAGTGTGTAATGCATTTCCTGTCAAGACAGTAAAGACACATTTCCAACGAACTGCATTTAAAGCAAGAAAGAACGAACTTCCGCATTTTTAATGCTAGCGACCCACCCTTGCTGGCTTAAATGGATTTGTAACTAAATGTTGTTAAAGATAAAATTTAGTCAAATTTATTTAACATATTTTACTTTCTTGTAGACCCCAAATTGGGGTTTGTGAGTTGATAAAAAGCAAGTAAGTAATGAAATCAAAACAAGTAAAATTAAAATAAATTATTTAAAAATATAAAAAATAAATAAATACAAAAAGGGGAAGGAAATTATCTGTTTAGCTGCATGTTATATGACCATTCATCGAGAACTTAGAAAACTTAAATTTGCTGTTAGATTGTTAAATTATTTTAATTAAAAATAAAAAGGTCTGGATAAAGCTAATGTTTTAAGTCAAAGGGGTCTGCTGACAAAAAATGCACATACACCTATATACATACACATCCAAAAATCTGATGATCAATAATACCCTTCAAAATAAAACATTTTTGTATTAACTGACCTGTTACTAATGTGCAGTAAACAGAAAACTAACTGAGAATCTGCTTCAAAGATTTGTAAACATGTCTGATATATAACACACACACAAAAAAAAAAAACATAAAAAAAGCAGATGGATAAATATCTCGGGTTAAGGTGTAAGGTTATCATAATTATTCCAATTTGGATCAGCTGCAGACAGTTCACTGGTAAACCACTGAAGATGTTCAGCAAAAATGTCGTGTGTTTTCTTTTGATTATCACATCAGATATGATCACAAAATATTTTAGTGCTTCAGAGGCAACTCATAAAGGAATACATCCATCCAATAATCAGAAATCAGCGATTACACTCGCACAAACACCAAGATGGCTCACAAACTCTTCCCCACTATTTCTTCCCCTTACTAGTTAGCCAAGTTGCTAACGTTAGTTGATTAGCAAAGTTGTCACAGTTCACACTTTAAAACCAGCTGCTGAGGCAAATCTCGGTCTTCCTCAACAAATAATGTTACCGTTTAGAAGATTTTGTAAAGTTAATGTAGTGATTACTGTCAGTATAACAATAATTATTTAATATCTGTTTGGTTTCTGCGGTAAAATGCTAAAAGCTAACGTTAGATATCTCAAGCTAGCTAACCAACTGTATCACCTCACGTCACGACTTGTCAAATCCAACTATTTGCTCACATTAACTTAATAAATATAGACAATTCAACAAGATATAAAATCTTTACAACGACTGGTTAAAAATACAGCCACAGTTTAATGTATTTTCGTTAATGTTGGGAGAGTGCGCGAGCGCGCTTTGGGTGAAACGAAACGCTAAAGAGCTTATGTCTGTTTCAAGTATTTACAGTTTAAACGCACAAATCAGTGCGGTTTATTGTCGATTTTTACAACAACAACAAAACGTTACTCAATCTTAAGAAATATAAATAAATAAGCAGTTATAATTTGTAATCTTAAAGCGCTCACCGCTTTGTTTATGTCGCACAAGCGCCTCCGCCTGGTAGAGTTTGAAAACGAAAAAGAAAAGCCTAGCCAACTCTTCAAACGAGAAGCACCGGGCTGCAGCCTGCAGATTTGGGCGGGGGTGCACCTGGGGCGGGGTACACGTGTAGCCCCGCCCACAATGCTTCTCATTGGTTAGGGGCAAAGTGATGACGTCGATCGAGGTGGAGCCGCGCCCGTGAACTCATGACGTCGCTTTCTAGCTTGTTTACAATTTTTTATTCTGAAGTGGCGTTTAGTGTGATGATACAATGAAGTGGTATAACAATAAGATTGTGTAACTTTACTCACCATATCACACAAATAACCAGGGCAGCGTTTCCCAAATGCATCGTAGGCCTGTGTGTGTGTGTGCGCGCAGAGTGTGGTTTTGGTGGGATTAGGAGGATATTAGTGTTAAAAATGAACCAGAAGAAAAACATGATTTAAGAGTTAATAGTAACAATATACAAAGTTATATTGTAAGACTTTTTTTCTATAAATAAATTGAATAAATGTAAACTATTTTGTCATTAATAAGATTACATTTATTTCATTGAACATGTAAAAATTATGCTTATTTTTATGCTCTATACTTCATTCTCTTTGCTTATCCTTGACATTGTCATCATCATTTATATTCCCTGGGTGCCACTTTTGCTATTTTACTTTATATATATTTTGGTGTTTGCTAATCATTATTCTCTAACACATTCTCTAGTCCTCCATCTCTCTCACCTATTTTTTATTTTTTTGTTGTTGTTGTAGTTTACTTTATAAATCCAAGGATTTTAAGAGCCATTCCCCCCTGCAAAAATGTACACAACTGTGAGGGGGGTATGAGCAGTAGTAGGTGTCCATTCTGTCAGTACACCAGCATGCCATGCGGCTCATGTATTACCACATCAAAAATAATTTTCTATCCTATCCTAATCTATCTATTCATCTCTGTGTGCCTATCTATCTCTACCTATCTGTCATACCCATACATTCTGTCTGTGCTTGATAAACTATATTGCCCTCAAAACTTTTAGGATATCACATCAGATATGATCACAAAATATTTTAGTGCTTCAGAGGCAACTCATAAAGGAATACATCCATCCAATAATCAGAAATCAGCGATTACACTCACACAAACACCAAGATGGCTCACAAACTCTTCCCCACTATTTCTTCCCCTTACTAGTTAGCCAAGTTGCTAACGTTAGTTGATTAGCAAAGTTGTCACAGTTCACACTTTAAAACCAGCTGCTGAGGCAAATCTCGGTCTTCCTCAACAAATAATGTTACCGTTTAGAAGATTTTGTAAAGTTAATGTAGTGATTACTGTCAGTATAACAATAATTATTTAATATCTGTTTGGTTTCTGCAGTAAAATGCTAAAAGCTAACGTTAGATATCTCAAGCTAGCTAACCAACTGTATCACTTCACGACTTGTCAAATCCAACTATTTGCTCACATTAACTTACTAAATATAGACAATTTAACAAGATATAAAATCTTTACAACGACTGGTTAAAAATACAGCCACAGTTTAATGTATTTTCGTTAATGTTGGGAGAGTGCGCGAGCGCGCTTTGGGTAAAACAAAAAGCTAAAGGTTTTTTTTATTATTTGCTTTAAGATGCTTTACTTTCAACATTTTTTTTTTGCATAGTTTAGTGTAGGAAGTATTTCACATGACTTTGATTTTACTTTATTGACACTGTCATTTCCGGATGGTATTCATTCATTAAAAATAAACAAGTTCCGTCTTTTAAACTTCTCCTCAACGTGCATGCAGTGTAAATAAAGCGCATCAATGAAATGATATTAAAGTTAGTCCACGGCCACGCCCCATGCATGGTACAGCCACGCGCAAATTACAAGACGAAAATTAAAAAAAATCATTTAGATTTCATTTATTCAAATGTTTGTTTCTGAAGTCACAATTTAGCACAAGTAAAATTGAAAAACGGGACTATACAAAAAAGTAACTATACATTGATAACTGGAAAAACAAGAAAAATGAATGTCTGGTTTCCATTTTTCATTTGCATTTTATGGTCTGAAAATTGAATTGTGAAGCGTTACACGGACCTTAGGCTACCTTATTTTTACTTTATACATAATACAAACGCAAACACTAAAAGCCAAGTAGGCCTATAATTAAAACACAAGGCTCTACACTTATATTTTTGAAGGAGCACTTGTAGATGCATTTTACACAGCACTTACAATTTGCATAAATAATCGTATGATACTAATGTATCAAATATCAAATTTGCAATACAGAAATGTGAAATATTGAAGTAATAGTAATTAACTACATGTACTTACAATATAATTTAAGTAAGGAGTTAGTTGCATGTATCTATGCATGATTGACTATAGAAACTACATGTAAAATTAAGTGTTACCAAAATGTACAGTTTTTATTTAAACATTTCTACTGGGCTCCCTGCATTACTGTACCCTCGTATTAAATGAATAGAAAAAGCAAAGGTTTGATGTTGTGGTGTTTTTCTTCAGGTCACGCTGTATCATCTGCTGAAGCTGTTCCAGTCAGACTCCAGCGCCATGCCAAAGAAGACAGTCGTGTCCGAGTTCTACGACGAGATGGTGTGAATTTGATCAGAACAGCACAACAACATGACATTATAGTAATAATACAATCATAAAGCCTAAAACCTGTGTTTTTGCAGATATTTCAAGACCCGACAGCCATGATGCAGCAACTTCTGAACACCACCAGACAGCTGACGTTGGGTGCTTACAAACACGAGACCGAGTGTGAGTGCTTAACTTACCTTTGCAGCTCCTATTGAACAGCTCAGTGGATGGGCTATAATTAAACCCTGAACATACTGTACATTAAAATGAGTCCGCAGTTCTAATCATGTGAACTAAACATTCAGTGTTTCATGTTGCAGTTGCAGAGCTGGAAATACGAACACGAGAAAAAGCGGCAAAGAAGAAGACTAGCCTGGAGATCGTAGAGCTGAAGGAGCGACTGAAAGCCTCCAGAGAAACATCAACTTCCTGAAGGGAGAGACACGCAGACTGGGGGAGGACGACCAGATGAAAGATCACTGAGGATGATACATGCTGTGGGATTTGTTATGCTTTTGTGGGACTGATCAATTTAGGTTTCTGGTTCTAAGTTTGACAGTATATTTAGTAGTGAACTTTCTTGTCCAGCTAAATGTGTGGCAATACATGACCTTTTGACTTTTTTTTATGAATAAAACTTTTTTTGTACGAGTTCGGGCTTACCATCCAGTTTTGAGCATGATGTAACAATACATTGTAATTTGTATGCACATTGTTTCAAGCAGCTTTACATAACATCAACCCTCAAAGCCCAAAATGAACTGGTGACTGGCAAGAAAAAAAAAAAACTCCATGCCTTCATCTAAAAGCAATTTCTAAAAAACTTTTTTTTTTGCACAAAAAAAAAAAAAAAAACGACAGTGGTACCCCTTATGTTTTTTTTTTTTGTGCGAAAAAAAAGTTTCTCCAATCTTCTTGATACTCTGGATTCTGATAGAGGGCCATGTGACTTAGATCTGAGTGCAAAAATGGAGGCTCTAGACCCTTCCAGAGCTGAGATATTGAGATATTTAAAATGGCATAAATGCTACGTGTGATCTCAATATCTCAGCTCTGGAAGGGTCTAGAGCCTCCATTTTGCACTCAGCTCTAAGTCCTATGGCCCTCTATCAGAATCCAGAGTTTGAGGAAAATTGAAGAAACTTTTTTTTTTGCACAAAAAAAAAAGTTTCTCAATATTCTTGAAACTCTGGATTCTAATAGAGGGCCATGTGACTTAGATCTGAGTGCAAAAATGGAGGCTCGTCTAGACCCTTCCGGAGCTGAGATATTGAGATATTTATAATGGCATAAATGCTACGTGGGATCTCAATATCTCAGCTCTGGAAGGGTCTAAACCTCCATTTTTGCACTCAGGTCTAGGTCCATGGCCCTCTATAGAATCCAGAGTTTCAGAGAAGATTGGAGAATTTTTTTTTTGCACAAAAACAGAAGCACACTGGAGGGCTTACATTTTTTTTCCATTTTCAAGAAAAAAGAAACAAGCTTCCATGGTAAAGTGGTGTGCAGAACATGAAATCCACAGGGGAGGAGTTGGATCCAGATCCAACTCCTCCCACTCTCCACATGGGAGGAGTCGGATCCAGATCCAACTCCTCCCACTCCTCCACATGGGAGGAGTTGGATCCAGATCCAACTCCTCCCACTCCTCCACATGGCCCCCTGGGGGGACGGTGAAAAATCGGAAAGTAAATTGCGCATAACTCCTAGACCGTTTGAGCTAGAATCACGATTTTCGCATCACTGCGATCCCTGGCTCAAGCCGAACAAGATGTATATCTCCGATTTCCATTTTCGGGGACCATGGCGCCCGCCCAGAGGCCACACTGAAAGGGGAGCAAGGGCGGGCGCCATGGGGACCATGGCGCCCGCCCGAGGCCACACTGGAAAGGGGAGCAAGGGCGGCGCCATGCAGGCACCACGGCGCCCTTGCCCGAGGCCAACACTGTGTGAAAGGGGAGCAAGGGCGGGCGGGCGGGCGGGCGGGCGGATGGACTGGATGGATGGATGGATGGATGGATGGATGGAGGATGGATGGATGGATGGATATTTTTATTTAATTTTAAAAAAAAAAAAAAAAAAAATTTTACCAGTCCTCCGGCCTCCAGTCCTCCGGCCTCCAGTCCTCCGCCTCCAGTCCTCAGCCTCCAGTCCTCCGGCCTCCAGTCCTCCCGGCCTCCAGTCCTCCGGCCTCCGAAACATAAAAAAGAAGACCTAAAAAGAAGACTAAAGTCATAATGTGTTGGTTTTTAATGAATGAATCTACAGCACTGAGGCTACACAGAGATCCTGCTTGAGCAGGAACCATCAGAACAATTCCCTCCGCAGGAACAGCTGGAGAAAACTGCAGAGATACCTGGAACAAGGACCAACACGCTGTCACACACACGCGCACACACACACACACCAGCATTCCCAAATTGAAAAATAGCCACATCATACAGTACATGGTTCTGGAAACACATATCAGTGTCAAACGGCACATTAGCAGCAACTAAATTCTCACCGGGAAGAATGCTGTAGACCAGAATCTGCACTGCTGGAGCCATATTGACGCTGACAGACAACTGGAACGGACAAACTGGGAAACATCAGAACAAAATAAAGAACTGACCAACCACAAGACAAGAAAATAAAGCATCATTCACTTGCCACAGGACTCAACTTTCAGTCCCATAACTGCAACGCTGTAGGTCTGCTTTGTCCTATTAAAACAAATTAACAGCTCAGAGAAAATCTGCAAAGAAAGAAAAGTGCAAAAAGCTGCATTGGCCCCATTCAAACACCGAAGCAAACTCACCTTCCCGAGCAGATTGTACTGCAAGACAGACCGGAATAATAAACATTTAAAAGCAGTCATTGAAGTTGAAATTTCTGCATCTCAAAAGAACCTGCATTTAATTAGCATTTTTTTAATTTACTCTGAAATTAACTGCAAAGACACCAACAAACTCACATATATTGCATAATGCATTTGAAGATGATAGCTTCAACCAAGGGTCATTCACAGCTCACCTGTTTGTCCTGGACTGTAAATAAGTTTGTCTGTTTGGATGAAGGTCAAAGGTAACGGCTGAACATGATTTTGCTCTCTTCGGTCGCTCTGAACACCTTCCCTTAAACAAAGAGGAAGATTTATAAATTATAACCACAGCAGGTTATAAATGTGTGTTCTATGTCATATATCAAAACGTGAAAATATTTAGAGGCTCTGTTCACCACAGACCTTATTTCAGGCGATTTAGCAAAAACCCATTCAAAAACCCCATAGGCTTTATAGAGCGAGGGAACCGTAATGCTAAAATGCTAGCTCACTTCCGCGTTTTGGCCTACAGAGTGACGTCGTAACTTCGGCACTCTATAGGGCTTTAGAATTAAAAACAAACTAAATTAACTTAAAATCATACATACCCCAGGAGATGTGCAGCACTTAACTACACATCTTCACTCACCTCATGAGAATATGCAGCCCCTTAGGAAACAAACTGAAAACATACAATTTCAGCAACAAGCAATTCAGTCTCCCGTTAACCAAGAAAACTCTTTCAAATATGGAAACTTACCTGGCAGCTATCGCAAGGGCCAGTGCACACCAGAGAGAAAACCAGAGGATGTATTCAACTCTCCTGCCACCCACAAACATGCTAATGTACACATCTCAATCAAACCCAACACTATTACCATTACTCACCACCTTGAGTTTACAATGAGCAGGACCCACTGTGACGCATACCTGACGCAAACAAACCACTCACATTTTTATACTCCGTGACACCAGCCCCCAAAGGGGATTAACCTGTCCTGAGTTTTTTTTTTTAAATCTCACACAACAATATAACGATGTCTTTATAGGCTACATTAGAATAATAATGTTTCATAAATCTAGATATAGAATAAAGAGGGTTATCTAACGTTAGCCTATCCTGCTATACATAGTTCCCACAGGCGAATTAATGTCACGTGACCTCCCCGGAGACGCCATTGAGGGCAAAACCGCTGTGTTTACCATAGGTTTTTACAAAGTTTTATCAGAGAATGTCGTTTTACAAACAAATATTTATTTCTGTTTATATTATTATGCAAATCGTGAAAAGACAAAGTGAATATATATTATAAAGAGACTATTAAAAAAAGACAGAGAGAAATTTTCATTCATAAATGGTGTGGATCCGTATGCAGTAACGAAGGAAGCACTGAGCAATGATTATGCAGCTTTGCCTCAGATTCAGTATTTTCATGTGTAGCATTATCTGGTATAGGTGAGGAGTCTTTACACATTGTGAGCAATTCTGAGTCTGGAAATCACTGGAGGCGGTACGATCAGATTGACGTGGGGTTGGTTCGATGACGTTTGCTCAAGTGCAATCAATGGAAAAGTAACTTATAATAGCGAAGAGGCATGATGCTAATCAAAAGCCATAGCCTGCACAACTTAATTCATGTTCCCCTTAAAACAGTCACCGGTGCTTTCTGTGATATGCATGTACTTGCGGGCGTCATGGTTTGGTGCATGAATATAAAAATAAATAACTCACGTGCAATTTTATTAATGTAATGCGGAACTACATTATACGCGGGTATAGGGACATAATCTGAGGTCGCAATGCTAGAATGTGAGATCAAACAGTGGAAACAAGGTTGTTTTGTGTTTTTAATACCTCGTCATTTTGTTCATACAGGACATTTTTCAGAACTGCAATGTGTTAACTTGTACATGTTTACACTCGCATTAAAACACAACATTGTGCTTTTGTCAAACAAATTCTTGCGTGTTTTGAGTGAGTTTCTTTCCTTTATCCTCGCCAGCCATAATCTCCGTCGTTGTTCGGACAAAAGCTTAGTCTTCTCACATCCATGGAGTCTATAATGACGGGTGTAGTGTAAAATCCCGGTTTATCTGAACCTCCGGCACAATTTGATCATCCATTGACCCAGCAGGGGATGAACATTTTCACTATATAGCACGAAACTCATTTCACTTGGTTCAACTCGTATTGTTTCTTCTAATGTTTTCCCCGCAGCAATGGCGCCGGCTCGGCAAATGCCCGTATGTCGTGACGTCATGTGGGAACTATGGATAGCCTACATGTGATCATCACAAAGCTGCTAAATGTGTATCTATATGTAAACATTTTCACATTTTTGTTTAACTTTAGTTTGTCACTGCTTTGTTTGTCTTTTCATGTTTTTATTTAATTTTTGTATTTAGTTTATTCAATGTAGGAAATAGTATTTCACATGACTTTGATTTTACTTTATTGACACTGTCATTTCCGGATGGTATTCATCATTAAAAATAAACAAGTTCCACCTTTTAAACTTCTCCTCAACGTGCATGCAGTGTAAATAAAGCAGTTGCATCAATGAAATAATATTAAACGGCCACGCCCCCGTGCTAATGGTACCGCCCACAGCGCAAATTACAAGACGAAAATTAAAAAATCATTTAGATTTCATTTATCCAAATGTTTGTTTCTGAAGTCACAATTTAGCGCAAGTAAAATTGAAAAACAGGAGAAAAAAGTACATGATAATGTAACTGGAAAAACAAGAAAAAAATGAATGAAAAATGAAAAATGAATGTCTGGTTTCCATTTTTCATTTGCATTTTATGGTCTGAAAATTGAATTGTGAAGAGTTACACGGACCTTAGGCTACCTTATTTTTACTTTATACATAATACAAACGCAAACACTAAAAGCCAAGTAGGCCTATAATTAAAACACATGGCTCTACACTTATATTTTGAAGGAGCACTTGTAGATGCATTTTACACAGCACTTACAATTTGCATAAATAATCGTATGATACTAATGCATCAAATTTGAAATACAGAAATATGAAATATTGAAGTAATAGTAATTAACTACATGTACTTACAATATAATTTAAGTAAGGAGTTAGTTGCATGTATCTATGCATGATTGACTATAGAAACTACATGTAAAATTAAGTGTTACCAAAATGTACACAGTTTTTATTTAAACATTTCTACTGGACTCCCTGCATTACTGTACCTTCGTATTAAATGAAGAGAAAAAGCAAAGGTTTGATGTTGTGGTGTTTTTTCTTCAGGTCACCCTGTATCATCTGCTGAAGCTGTTCCAGTCAGACTCCAGCGCGATGCCAAAGAAGACAGCCGTGTCCGAGTTCTACGACGAGATGGTGTGAATTTGATCAGAACAGCACAACAACATGACATTATAGTAATAATACAATCATAAAGACTAAAACCTGTGTTTTTGCAGATATTTCAAGACCCGACAGCCATGATGCAGCAACTTCTGAACACCACCAGACAGCTGACGTTGGGTGCTTACAAACACGAGACCGAGTGTGAGTGTGACTTCACTTACCTTTGCAGCTCCTATTGAACAGCTCAGTGGATGGGCTATAATTAAACCCTGAACATACTGTACATTAAAATGAGTCCGCAGTTCTAATCATGTGAACTAAACATTCAGTGTTTCATGTTGCAGTTGCAGAGCTGGAAATACGAACACGAGAAAAAGCGGCAAAGAAGAAGACTAGCCTGGAGATCGTAGAGCTGAAGGAGCGACTGAAAGCCTCCAGAGAAAACATCAACTTCCTGAAGGGAGAGACACGCAGACTGGAGGAGGAAGACCAGATGAAAGATCACTGAGGATGATACATGCTGTGGGATTTGTTATGCTTTTGTGGGACTGATCAATTTAGGTTTCTGGTTCTAAGTTTGACAGTATATTTAGTAGTGAACTTTCTTGTCCAGCTAAATGTGTGGCAATACATGACCTTTTGACTTTTTTTTTATGAATAAAACTTTTTTTTACGAGTCGGGCTTACCATCCAGTTTTGAGCATGATGTAACAATACATTGTAATTTGTATGCACATTGTTTCAAGCAGCTTTACATAACATCAACCCTCAAAGCCCAAAATGAACTGGTGACTGGCAAGAAAAAAAAAACTCCATGCCTTCATCTAAAAGCAATTTCTAAAAAACTTTTTTTTTTGCACAAAAAAAAAAAAAAAAACGACAGTGGTACCCCTTATGTTTTTTTTTTTTTGTGCGAAAAAAAAGTTTCTCCAATCTTCTTGATACTCTGGATTCTGATAGAGGGCCATGTGACTTAGATCTGAGTGCAAAAATGGAGGCTCTAGACCCTTCCAGAGCTGAGATATTGAGATATTTAAAATGGCATAAATGCTACGTGTGATCTCAATATCTCAGCTCTGGAAGGGTCTAAGAGCCTCCATTTCTGCACTCAGCTCTAAGTCCTATGGCCCTCTATCAGAATCCAGAGTTTCAAGAAAATTGGAGAAACTTTTCTTTGCACAAAAAAAAGTTTCTCCAATCTTCTTGAAACTCTGGATTCTAATAGAGGGCCATGTGACTTAGATCTGAGTGCAAAAATGGAGGCTCGTCTTAGACCCTTCCGGAGCTGAGATATTGAGATATTTATAATGGCATAAATGCTACGTGGGATCTCAATATCTCAGCTCTGGAAGGGTTTAAAACCTCCATTTTTGCACTCAGGTCTAAGTCCCATGGCCCTCTATCAGAATCCAGAGTTTCAAGAAGATTGGAGAATTTTTTTTTTTGCACAAAAACAGAAGCACACTGGAGGGCTTACATTTTTTTTCCATTTTCAAGAAAAAAGAAACAAGCTTCCATGGTAAAGTGGTGTGCAGAACATGAAATCCACAGGGAGGAAGTTTCAGATCCAGATCCAACTCCTCCCACTCCTCCACATGGGAGGAGTCGGATCCAGATCCAACTCCTCCCACTCCTCCACATGGGAGGAGTCGGATCCAGATCCAACTCCTCCCACTCCTCCACATGGCCCCCTGGGGGACGGTAAAAAATCGAAAGTAAATTGCGCATAACTCCTAGACCGTTTGAGCTAGAATCACGATTTTCGCATCACTGCGATCCCTGGCTCAAGCCGAACAAGATGTATATCTCCGAATTTCCATTTCGGGGACCATGGCGCCCGCCCGAGGCCACACTGAAAGGGGAGCAAGGGCGGGCGCCATGGGGACCATGGCGCCCGCCCCGAGGCCACACTGAAAGGGGAGCAAGGGCGGGCGCCATGGGGACCATGGCGCCCGCCCGAGGCCACACTGAAAGGGGAGCAAGGGCGGGCGGGCGGATGGATGGATGGATGGATGGATGGATGGATGGATGGATGGATATTTTTATTTAATTTTTAAAAAAAAAAAAATAAAAAAATTTTTTACCAGTCCTCCGGCCTCCAGTCCTCCGGCCTCCAGTCCTCCGGCCTCCAGTCCTCCGGCCTCCAGTCCTCCGGCCTCCAGTCCTCCGGCCTCCGAAACATAAAAAGAAGACCTAAAAAGAAGACTAAAGTCATAATGTGTTGGTTTTTAATGAATGAATCTACAGCACTGAGGCTACACAGAGATCCTGCTTGAGCAGGAACCATCAGAACAATTCCCTCCGCAGGAACAGCTGGAGAAAACTGCAGAGATACCTGGAACAAGGACCAACACGCTGTAGGACACACACACACACACACACCAGCATTCCTAAATTGAAAAATAGCCACATCATACAGTACATGGTTCTGGAAACACATATCAGTGTCAAACGGCACATTAGCAGCAACTAAATTCTCACCGGGAAGAACGCTGAAGACCAGAATCTGCACTGCTGGAGCCATATTGACGCTGACAGACAACTGGAACGGACAAACTGGGAAACATCAGAACAAAATAAAGAACTGACCAACCACAAGACAAGAAAATAAAGCATCATTCACTTGCCACAGGACTCAACTTTCAGTCCCATAACTGCAACGCTGTAGGTCTGCTTTGTCCTATTAAAACAAATTAACAGCTCAGAGAAAATCTGCAAAGAAAGAAAAGTGCAAAAAGCTGCATTGGCCCCATTCAAACACCGAAGCAAACTCACCTTCCCGAGCAGATTGTACTGCAAGACAGACCGGAATAATAAACATTTAAAAGCAGTCATTGAAGTTGAAATTTCTGCATCTCAAAAGAACCTGCATTTAATTAGCATTTTTTTAATTTACTCTGAAATTAACTGCAAAGACACCAACAAACTCACATATATTGCATAATGCATTTGAAGATGATAGCTTCAACCAAGGGTCATTCACAGCTCACCTGTTTGTCCTGGACTGTAAATAAGTTTGTCTGTTTGGATGAAGGTCAAAGGTAACGGCTGAACATGATTTTGCTCTCTTCGGTCGCTCTGAAGACCTTCCCTTAAACAAAGAGGAAGATTTATAAATTATAACCACAGCAGGTTATAAATGTGTGTTCTATGTCATATATCAAAACGTGAAAATATTTAGAGGCTCTGTTCACCACAGACCTTATTTCAGGCGATTTAGCAAAAACCCATTCAAAAACCCCATAGGCTTTATAGAGCGAGGGAACCGTAATGCTAAAATGCTAGCTCACTTCCGCGTTTTGGCCTACAGAGTGACGTCGTAACTTCGGCACTCTATAGGGCTTTAGAATTAAAAACAAACTAAATTAACTTAAAATCATACATACCCCAGGAGATGTGCAGCACTTAACTACACATCTTCACTCACCTCATGAGAATATGCAGCCCCTTAGGAAACAAACTGAAAACATACAATTTCAGCAACAAGCAATTCAGTCTCCGTTAACCAAGAAAACTCTTTCAAATATGGAAACTTACCTGGCAGCTATCGCAAGGGCCAGTGCACACCAGAGAGAAAACCAGAGGATGTATTCAACTCTCCTGCCACCCACAAACATGCTAATGTACACATCTCAATCAAACCCAACACTATTACCATTACTCACCACCTTGAGTTTACAATGAGCAGGACCCACTGTGACGCATACCTGACGCAAACAAACCACTCACATTTTTATACTCCGTGACACCAGCCCCCAAAGGGGATTAACCATTAACCAACAAAAACTCCATGCCTTCATCTAAAAGCAATTTCTAAAAAACTTTTTTTTTGCACAAAAAAAAAAAAAAACGACAGTGGTACCCCTTATGTTTTTTTTCTGTGCGAAAAAAAGTTTCTCCAATCTTCTTGAAACTCTGGATTCTAGACAGGGGCCATGTGACTTGATCTGAGCTAAAAATGAGGTCGTCTAGACTTTCGGAGCTGAGATATTGAGATATTTATAATGGCATAAATGCTACGTGGGATCTCAATATCTCAGCTCTGGAAGGGTCTAAAACCTCCATTTTTGCACTCAGGTCTAAGTCCCATGGCCCTCTATCAGAATCCAGAGTTTCAAGAAGATTGGAGAATTTTTTTTTTTGCACAAAAACAGAAGCACACTGGAGGGCTTACATTTTTTTCCATTTTCAAGAAAAAAGAAACAAGCTTCCATGGTAAAGTGGTGTGCAGAACATGAAATCCACAGGGAGGAGTCGGATCCAGATCCAACTCCTCCCACTCCTCCACATGGGAGGAGTCGGATCCAGATCCAACTCCTCCCACTCCTCCACATGGGAGGAGTCGGATCCAGATCCAACTCCTCCCACTCCTCCACATGGCCCCCTGGGGGGACGTAAAAAATCGAAAAGTAAATTGCGCATAACTCCTAGACCGTTTGAGCTAGAATCACGATTTTCGCATCACTGCGATCCCTGGCTCAAGCCGAACAAGATGTATATCTCCGAATTTCCATTTCGGGGACCATGGCGCCCGCCCGAGGCCACACTGAAAGGGGAGCAAGGGCGGGCGCCATGGGGACCATGGCGCCCGCCCGAGGCCACACTGAAAGGGGAGCAAGGGCGGGCGCCATGGGGACCATGGCGCCCGCCCGAGGCCACACTGAAAGGGGAGCAAGGGCGCCCGGCCCGAGGCCACACTGAAAGGGGAGCAAGGGCGGGCGCCATGGGGACCATGGCGCCCGCCCGAGGCCACACTGAAAGGGGAGCAAGGGCGGGCGCCATGGGGACCATGGCGCCCGCCCGAGGCCACACTGAAAGGGGAGCAAGGGCGGGCGCCATGGGACCATGGCGCCCGCCCGAGGCCACACTGAAAGGGGAGCAAGGGCGGGCGCCATGGGACCATGGCGCCCGCGCCGAGGCCACACTGAAAGGGGAGCAAGGGCGCGGCGCCATGGGGACATTCGGCACTCTATAGGGCTTTAGAATTGAAAACAACTCCTCCCACTCCTCCACATGGCCCCCTGGGGGGACGGTAAAAAATCGAAAAGTAAATTGCAGCATAACTCCTAGACCGTTTGAGCTCGAATCACGAATTTTCGCATCACTGCGATCCCTGGCTCAAGCCGAACAAGATGTATATCTCCGATTTCCATTTCGGGGACCATGGCGCCCGCCCGAGGCCACACTGAAAGGGGAGCAAGGGCGAGCGCCATGGGGACCATGGCGCCCGCCCGAGGCCACACTGAAAGGGGAGCAAGGGCGGGCGCCATGGGGACCATGGCGCCCGCCCGAGGCCACACTGAAAGGGGAGCAAGGGCGGGCGCCATGGGGACCATGGCGCCCGCCCGAGGCCACACTGAAAGGGGAGCAAGGGCGGGCGCCATGGGGACCATGGCGCCCCGCCCGAGGCCACACTGAAAGGGGAGCAAGGGCGGGCGCCATGGGGACCATGGCGCCCGCCCGAGGCCACACTGAAAGGGGAGCAAGGGCGGGCGCCATGGGGACCATGGCGCCCGCCCGAGGCCACACTGAAAGGGGAGCAAGGGCGGGCGCCATGGGGACCATGGCGCCCCGCCCGAGGCCACACTGAAAGGGGAGCAAGGGCGGGCGCCATGGGGACCATGGCGCCCGCCCGAGGCCACACTGAAAGGGGAGCAAGGGCGGGCGCCATGGGGACCATGGCGCCCGCCCGAGGCCACACTGAAAGGGGAGCAAGGGCGGGGCGCCATGGGGACCATGGCGCCCGCCCGAGGCCACACTGAAAGGGGAGCAAGGGGCGGGCGCCATGGGGACCATGGCGCCCGCCCGAGGCCACACTGAAAGGGGAGCAAGGGCGGGCGCCATGGGGACCAGTGGCGCCCGCCCGAGGCCACACTGAAAGGGGAGCAAGGGCGGGCGCCATGGGGACCATGGCGCCCGCCCGAGGCCACACTGAAAGGGGAGCAAGGGCGGGCGCCATGGGGACCATGGCGCCCGCCCGAGGCCACACTGGAAAGGGGAGCAAGGGCGGGCGCCATGGGGACCATGGCGCCCGCCCGAGGCCACACTGAAAGGGGAGCAAGGGCGGGCGCCATGGGAGACCATGGCGCCCGCCGCCGAGGCCACACTGAAAGGGGAGCAAGGGCGGGCGCCATGGGGACCATGGCGCCCGCCCGAGGCCACACTGAAAAGGGAGCAAGGCGGGCGCCATGGGGACCATGGCGCCCGGCCGAGGCCACACTGAAAGGGGAGCAAGGGCGGGCGCCATGGGTCCTCAAACTGGATGGATGGATGGATGGATGGATGGATGGATGGATGGATGGATGGATGGATGGATGGATGGATGGATGGATGGATGGATGGATGGATGGATGGATGGATGGATGGATGGATGGATGGATGGATGGATGGATGGATGGATGGATGGATGGATGGATGGATGGATGGATGGATGGATGGATGGATGGATGGATGGATGGATGGATGGATGGATGGATGGATGGATGGATGGATGGATGGATGGATGGATGGATGGATGGATGGATGGATGGATGGATGGATGGATGGATGGATGGATGGATGGATGGATGGATGGATGGATGGATGGATGGATGGATGGATGGATGGATATTTTTATTTAATTTAAAAAAAAAAAAAAAAAAAAATTTTTACCAGTCCTCCGGCCTCCAGTCCTCCGCCTCCAGTCCTCGGCCTCCAGTCCTCCGGCCTCCAGTCCTCCGGCCTCCAGTCCTCCGGCCTCCAGTCCTCCGGCCTCCAGTCCTCCGGCCTCCAGTCCTCCGGCCTCCGAAACATAAAAAGAAGACCTAAAAAGAAGACTAAAGTCATAATGTGTTGGTTTTTAATGAATGAATCTACAGCACTGAGGCTACACAGAGATCCTGCTTGAGCAGGAACCATCAGAACATTTCCCTCCGCAGGAACAGCTGGAGAAAACTGCAAAGATACCTGGAACAAGGACCAACACGCTGTAGGACACACACACACACCAGCATTCCCAGATTGAAAAATAGCCACATCATACAGTACATGGTTCTGGAAACACATATCAGTGTCAAACGGCACATTAGCAGCAACTAAATTCTCACCGGGAAGAATGCTGTAGATCAGAATCTGCACTGCTGGAGCCATATTGACGCTGACAGACAACTGGAACGGACAAACTGGGAAACATCAGAACAAAATAAAGAACTGACCAACCACAAGACAAGAAAATAAAGCATCATTCACTTGCCACAGGACTCAACTTTCAGTCCCATAACTGCAACGCTGTAGGTCTGCTTTGTCCTATTAAAACAAATTAACAGCTCAGAGAAAATCTGCAAAGAAAGAAAAGTGCAAAAAGCTGCATTGGCCCCATTCAAACACCGAAGCAAACTCACCTTCCCGAGCAGATTGTACTGCAAGACAGACCGGAATAATAAACATTTAAAAGCAGTCATTGAAGTTGAAATTTCTGCATCTCAAAAGAACCTGCATTTAATTAGCATTTTTTTAATTTACTCTGAAATTAACTGCAAAGACACCAACAAACTCACATATATTGCATAATGCATTTGAAGATGATAGCTTCAACCAAGGGTCATTCACAGCTCACCTGTTTGTCCTGGACTGTAAATAAGTTTGTCTGTTTGGATGAAGGTCAAAGGTAACGGCTGAACATGATTTTGCTCTCTTCGGTCGCTCTGAACACCTTCCCTTAAACAAAGAGGAAGATTTATAAATTATAACCACAGCAGGTTATAAATGTGTGTTCTATGTCATATATCAAAACGTGAAAATATTTAGAGGCTCTGTTCACCACAGACCTTATTTCAGGCGATTTAGCAAAAACCCATTCAAAAACCCCATAGGCTTTATAGAGCGAGGGAACCGTAATGCTAAAATGCTAGCTCACTTCCGCGTTTTGGCCTACAGAGTGACGTCGTAACTTCGGCACTCTATAGGGCTTTAGAATTAAAAACAAACTAAATTAACTTAAAATCATACATACCCCAGGAGATGTGCAGCACTTAACTACACATCTTCACTCACCTCATGAGAATATGCAGCCCCTTAGGAAACAAACTGAAAACATACAATTTCAGCAACAAGCAATTCAGTCTCCCGTTAACCAAGAAAACTCTTTCAAATATGGAAACTTACCTGGCAGCTATCGCAAGGGCCAGTGCACACCAGAGAGAAAACCAGAGGATGTATTCAACTCTCCTGCCACCCACAAACATGCTAATGTACACATCTCAATCAAACCCAACACTATTACCATTACTCACCACCTTGAGTTTACAATGAGCAGGACCCACTGTGACGCATACCTGACGCAAACAAACCACTCACATTTTTATACTCCGTGACACCAGCCCCCAAAGGGGATTAACCTGTCCTGAGTTTTTTTTTTAAATCTCACACAACAATATAACGATGTCTTTATAGGCTACATTAGAATAATAATGTTTCATAAATCTAGATATAGAATAAAGAGGGTTATCTAACGTTAGCCTATCCTGCTATACATAGTTCCCACAGGCGAATTAATGTCACGTGACCTCCCCGGAGACGCCATTGCAGGGCAAAACCGCTGTGTTTACCATAGGTTTTTACAAAGTTTTATCAGAGAGAATGTCGTTTTACAAACAAATATTTATTTCTGTTTATATTATTATGCAAATCGTGAAAAGACAAAGTGAATATATATTATAAAGAGACTATTAAAAAAAGACAGAGAGAAAATTTCATTCATAAATGGTGTGGATCCGATATGCAGTAACGAAGGAAGCACTGAGCAATGATTATGCAGCTTTGCCTCAGATTCAGTATTTTCATGTGTAGCATTATCTGGTATAGGTGAGGAGTTTTTACACATTGTGAGCAATTCCGAGTCTGGAAATCACTGGAGGCGTACGATCAGATTGACGTGGGGTTGGTTCGATGACGTTTGCTCAAGTGCAATCAATGGAAAAGTAACTTATAATAGCGAAGAGGCATGATGCTAATCAAAAGCCATAGCCTGCACAACTTAATTCATGTTCCCCTTAAAACAGTCACCGGTGCTTTCTGTGATATGCATGTACTTGCGGGCGTCATGGTTTGGTGCATGAATATAAAAATAAATAACTTCGCGTGCAATTTTATTAATGTAATGCGGAACTACATTATACGCGGGTATAGGGACATAATCTGAGGTCGCAATGCTAGAATGTGAGATCAAACAGTGGAAACAAGGTTGTTTTGTGTTTTTAATACCTCGTCATTTTGTTCATACAGGACATTTTTCAAACTGCAATGTGTTAACTTGTACATGTTTACACTCGCATTAAAACACAACATTGTGCTTTTGTCAAACAAATTCTTGCGTGTTTTGAGTGAGTTTCTTTCCTTTATCCTCGCCAGCCATAATCTCCGTCGTTGTTCGGACAAAAGCTTAGTCTTCTCACATCCATGGAGTCTATAATGACGGGTGTAGTGTAAAATCCCGGTTTATCTGAACCTCCGGCACGATTTAGATCATCCATTGACCCAGCAGGGGATGAACATTTTCACTATATAGCACGAAACTCATTTCACTTGGTTCAACTCGTATTGTTTCTTCTAATGTTTTCCCCGCAGCAATGGCGCCGGCTCGGCAAATGCCCGTATGTCGTGACGTCATGTGGGAACTATGGATAGCCTACATGTGATCATCACAAAGCTGCTAAATGTGTATCTATATGTAAACATTTTCACATTTTTGTTTAACTTTAGTTTGTCACTGCTTTGTTTGTCTTTTCATGTTTTTATTTAATTTTTGTATTTAGTTTATTCAATGTAGGAAATAGTATTTCACATGACTTTGATTTTACTTTATTGACACTGTCATTTCCGGATGGTATTCATCATTAAAAATAAACAAGTTCCACCTTTTAAACTTCTCCTCAACGTGCATGCAGTGTAAATAAAGCAGTTGCATCAATGAAATAATATTAAACGGCCACGCCCCGTGCTAATGGTACCGCCACGGCGCAAATTACAAGACGAAAATTAAAAAATCATTTAGATTTCATTTATCCAAATGTTTGTTTCTGAAGTCACAATTTAGCGCAAGTAAAATTGAAAAACAGGAGAAAAAAGTACATGATAATGTAACTGGAAAAACAAGAAAAAAATGAATGAAAAATGAATGTCTGGTTTCCATTTTTCATTTGCATTTTATGGTCTGAAAATTGAATTGTGAAGAGTTACACGGACCTTAGGCTACCTTATTTTTACTTTATACATAATACAAACGCAAACACTAAAAGCCAAGTAGGCCTATAATTAAAACACATGGCTCTACACTTATATTTTTGAAGGAGCACTTGTAGATGCATTTTACACAGCACTTACAATTTGCATAAATAATCGTATGATACTAATGCATCAAATTTGAAATACAGAAATATGAAATATTGAAGTAATAGTAATTAACTACATGTACTGTACAATATAATTTAAGTAAGGAGTTAGTTGCATGTATCTATGCATGATTGACTATAGAAACTACATGTAAAATTAAGTGTTACCAAAATGTACACAGTTTTTATTTAAACATTTCTACTGGACTCCCTGCATTACTGTACCTTCGTATTAAATGAAGAGAAAAGCAAAGGTTTGATGTTGTGGTGTTTTTCTTCAGGTCACCCTGTATCATCTGCTGAAGCTGTTCCAGTCAGACTCCAGCGCGATGCCAAAGAAGACAGCCGTGTCCGAGTTCTACGACGAGATGGTGTGAATTTGATCAGAACAGCACAACAACATGACATTATAGTAATAATACAATCATAAAGACTAAAACCTGTGTTTTTGCAGATATTTCAAGACCCGACAGCCATGATGCAGCAACTTCTGAACACCACCAGACAGCTGACGTTGGGTGCTTACAAACACTGAGACCGAGTGTGAGTGTGACTTCACTTACCTTTGCAGCTCCTATTGAACAGCTCAGTGGATGGGCTATAATTAAACCCTGAACATACTGTACATTAAAATGAGTCCGCAGTTCTAATCATGTGAACTAAACATTCAGTGTTTCATGTTGCAGTTGCAGAGCTGGAAATACGAACACGAGAAAAAGCGGCAAAGAAGAAGACTAGCCTGGAGATCGTAGAGCTGAAGGAGCGACTGAAAGCCTCCAGAGAAAACATCAACTTCCTGAAGGGAGAGACACGCAGACTGGAGGAGGAAGACCAGATGAAAGATCACTGAGGATGATACATGCTGTGGGATTTGTTATGCTTTTGTGGGACTGATCAATTTAGGTTTCTGGTTCTAAGTTTGACAGTATATTTAGTAGTGAACTTTCTTGTCCAGCTAAATGTGTGGCAATACATGACCTTTTGACTTTTTTTTTTATGAATAAAACTTTTTTTTACCGAGTTCGGGCTTACCATCCAGTTTTGAGCATGATGTAACAATACATTGTAATTTGTATGCACATTGTTTCAAGCAGCTTTACATAACATCAACCCTCAAAGCCCAAAATGAACTGGTGACTGGCAAGAAAAAAAAAAAACTCCATGCCTTCATCTAAAAGCAATTTTTAAAAAACTTTTTTTTTGCACAAAAAAAAAAAAAAAAACGACAGTGGTACCCCTTATGTTTTTTTTTTTTTGTGCGAAAAAAGATTTCTCCAATCTTCTTGATACTCTGGATTCTGATAGAGGGCCATGTGACTTAGACTGAGTGCAAAAATGGAGGCTCTAGACCCTTCCAGAGCTGAGATATTGAGATATTTAAAATGGCATAAATGCTACGTGTGATCTCAATATCTCAGCTCTGGAAGGGTCTAAGAGCCTCCATTTTGCACTCAGCTCTAAGTCCTATGGCCCTCTATCAGAATCCAGAGTTTCAAGAAAATTGGAGAAAGCTTTTTCTTTGCACAAAAAAAAAAAGTTTCTCCAATCTTCTTGAAACTCTGGATTCTAATAGAGGGCCATGTGACTTAGATCTGAGTGCAAAAATGGAGGCTGCTCTAACCCTTCCGGAGCTGAGATATTGAGATATTTATAATGGCATAAATGCTGCGTGGGATCTCAATATCTCAGCTCTGGAAGGGCATAAACCTCCATTTTTGCAGCTCAGGTCTAGGTCCCATGGCCTCTATCAGAATCCAGAGTTTCAAGAAGATGTGGAGAATTTTTTTTTTTTGCACAAAAACAGAAGCACACTGGAAGGGCTTACATTTTTTTTCCATTTTCAAGAAAAAAGAAACAAGCTTCCATGGTAAAGTGGTGTGCAGAACATGCTGAATACGCAGGGGAGTTCGGATCCAGATCCAACTCCTCCCACTCCTCCACATGGGAGGAGTTGCGATCCAGATCCAACTCCTCCCACTCCTCCACATGGGAGGAGTCGGATCCAGATCCAACTCCTCCCACTCCTCCACATGGCCCCCTGGGGGACGTGAAAAATCGGAAAAGTAAATTGCGCATAACTCCTAGACCGTTTGAGCTAAAATCACCGATTTTCGCATCAGCTGCGATCCCTGGCTCGAGCCGGAACAAGATGTATATCTCCGAATTTCCATTTCGGGGACCATGGGCCCGCCCGAGGCCACACTGAAAGGGGAGCAAGGGCGGGCGCCATGGGGACCAGTGGCGCCCGGCCAGAGGCCACACTGAAAGGGGAGCAAGGGCGGGCGCCAGTGGGGACCATGGCGCCCGCCCGAGGCCACACTGAAAGGGGAGCAAGGGCGGGCGCCATGGGGACCATGGCGCCCGCCCGAGGCCACACTGAAAGGGGAGCAAGGGCGGGCGCCATGGGGAGCCATGGCGCCCGCCCGAGGCCACACTGAAAGGGGAGCAAGGGCGGGCGCCATGGGGACCATGGCGCCCGCCCGGAGGCCACACTGAAAGGGGAGCAAGGGCGGGCGCCATGGGGACCATGGCGCCCGCCCGAGGCCACACTGAAAGGGGAGCAAGGGCGGGCGCCATGGGGACCATGGCGCCCGCCCGAGGCCACACTGAAAGGGGAGCAAGGCGGGCGCCATGGGGACCATGGCGCCCGCCCGAGGCCACACTGAAAGGGGAGCAAGGGCGGGCGCCATGGGGAGCCCATGGCGCCCGCCCGAGGCCACACTGAAAGGGGAGCAAGGGCGGGCGCCACGGGGACCATGGCGCCCGCCCGAGGCCACACTGAAAGGGGGCAAGGGCGGGCGCCATGGGTCCTTCAAACTGACCCTGGATGGATGGATGGATGGATGGATGGATGGATGGATGGATGGATGGATGGATGGATGGATGGATGGATGGATGGATGGACGGATGGATGGATGGATGGATGGATGGATGGATGGATGGATGATTGGATGGATGCATAGATGGGATGCATGGATCAGATGGGATGGGATGGATGGATGGATGGATGGATGGATGGATGGATGGATGGTATATTTCTAT
>JAQIUQ010000855.1:212500-273458 GCA_030378365.1 Hybognathus amarus | reverse complement strand
TATTGAGCCATTATAAATATCTCAATATCTCAGCTCTGGAAGGGTCTAGAGCCTCCATTTTTGCACTCAGGTTTAAGTCCCATGGCCCTCTATCAGAATCCAGAGTTTCAAGAAACTTTTTTTTTCGCACAAAAAAAAAAAAAAAAAACATAAGGGGTACCACTGTCGTTTTTTTTTTTTGTGCTAAAAATTTTTTTTCTTGAAATCTCTGGATTCTGATAGAGGGCCATGGGACTTAGACCTGAGTGCAAAAATGGAGGCTCTAGACCCTTCCAGAGCTGAGATATTGAGATATTTATGAGATATTTGTGACATACTGAGATATTGAGCCATTATAAATATCTCAATATCTCAGCTCTGGAAGGGTCTAGAGCCTCCATTTTTGCACTCAGGTCTAAGTCCCATGGCCCTCTATCAGAATCCAGAGTTTCAAGAAAATTTTTTTTTCGCACAAAAAAAAAAAAAAACATAAGGGGTACCACTGTCGTTTTTTTTTTTTTGTGCTAAAAATATTTTTTTCTTGAAACTCTGGATTCTGATAGAGGGCCATGGGACTTAGACCTGAGTGCAAAAATGGAGGCTCTAGACCCTTCCAGAGCTGAGATATTGAGATATTTATGAGATATTTGTGACATACTGAGATATCGAGCCATTATAAATATCTCAATATCTCAGCTCTGGAAGGGTCTAGAGCCTCCATTTTTGCACTCAGGTCTAAGTCCCATGGCCCTCTATCAGAATCCAGAGTTTCAAGAAAAAATTTTTTTCGCACAAAAAAAAAAAAACATAAGGGGTACCACTGTCGTTTTTTTTTTGTGCTAAAAAATTTTTTTTCTTGAAACTCTGGATTCTGATAGAGGGCCATGGGACTTAGACCTGAGTGCAAAAATGGAGGCTCTAGACCCTTCCAGAGCTGAGATATTGAGATATTTATGAGATATTTGTGACATACTGAGATATTGAGCCATTATAAATATCTCAATATCTCAGCTCTGGAAGGGTCTAGAGCCTCCATTTTTGCACTCAGGTCTAAGTCCCATGGCCCTCTATCAGAATCCAGAGTTTCAAGAAAAAATTTTTTTCGCACAAAAAAAAAAAAACATAAGGGGTACCACTGTCGTTTTTTTTTTTTTTGTGCTAAAAATTTTTTTTCTTGAAACTCTGGATTCTGATAGAGGGCCATGGGACTTAGACCTGAGTGCAAAAATGGAGGCTCTAGACCCTTCCAGAGCTGAGATATTGAGATATTTATGAGATATTTGTGACATACTGAGATATTGAGCCATTATAAATATCTCAATATCTCAGCTCTGGAAGGGTCTAGAGGCTCCATTTTTGCACTCAGGTCTAAGTCCCATGGCCCTCTATCAGAATCCAGAGTTTCAAGAAAAAATTTTTTTTAGCACAAAAAAAAAAAAACATAAGGGGTACCACTGTCGTTTTTTTTTTTTTGTGCTAAAAATTATTTTTCTTGAAAACTCTGGATTCCTGATAGAGGGCCATGGGACTTAGACCTGAGTGCAAAAATGGAGGCTCTAGACCCTTCCAGAGCTGAGATATTGAGATATTTATGAGATATTTGTGACATACTGAGATATCGAGCCATTATAAATATCTCAATATCTCAGCTCTGGAAGGGTCTAGAGCCTCCATTTTTGCACTCAGGTCTAAGTCCCATGGCCCTCTATCAGAATCCAGAGTTTCAAGAAAAAATTTTTTTCGCACAAAAAAAAAAAACATAAGGGGTACCACTGTCGTTTTTTTTTTTTTGTGCTAAAAAATTTTTTTTCTTGAAAACTCTGGATTCTGATAGAGGGCCATGGGACTTAGACCTGAGTGCAAAAATGGAGGCTCTAGACCCTTCCAGAGCTGAGATATTGAGATATTTATGAGATATTTGTGACATACTGAGATATTGAGCCATTATAAATATCTCAATATCTCAGCTCTGGAAGGGTCTAGAGCCTCCATTTTTGCACTCAGGTCTAAGTCCCATGGCCCTCTATCAGAATCCAGAGTTTCAAGAAAATTTTTTTCGCACAAAAAAAAAAAAACATAAGGGGTACCACTGTCGTTTTTTTTTTTGTGCTAAAAATTTTTTTTCTTGAAACTCTGGATTCTGATAGAGGGCCATGGGACTTAGACCTGAGTGCAAAAATGGAGGCTCTAGACCCTTCCAGAGCTGAGATATTGAGATATTTATGAGATATTTGTGACATACTGAGATATTGAGCCATTATAAATATCTCAATATCTCAGCTCTGGAAGGGTCTAGAGCCTCCATTTTTGCACTCAGGTCTAAGTCCCATGGCCCTCTATCAGAATCCAGAGTTTCAAGAAAAAAATTTTTTCGCACAAAAAAAAAAAAACATAAGGGGTACCACTGTCGTTTTTTTTTTTTGTGCTAAAAATTTTTTTTCTTGAAACTCTGGATTCTGATAGAGGGCCATGGGACTTAGACCTGAGTGCAAAAATGGAGGCTCTAGACCCTTCCAGAGCTGAGATATTGAGATATTTATGAGATATTTGTGACATACTGAGATATTGAGCCATTATAAATATCTCAATATCTCAGCTCTGGAAGGGTCTAGAGGCCTCCATTTTTGCACTCAGGTCTAAGTCCCATGGCCCTCTATCAGAATCCAGAGTTTCAAGAAAAAATTTTTTTTAGCACAAAAAAACAAAAAAACGACAGTGGTACCCCTGTATGTTTTTTTTTTTTGTGCGAAAAAAAAAAGTTTCTTGAAACTCTGGATTCTGATAGAGGGCCATGGGACTTAGACCTGAGTGCAAAAATGGAGGCTCTAGACCCTTCCAGAGCTGAGATATTGAGATATTTATGAGATATTTGTGACATACTGAGATATTGAGCCATTATAAATATCTCAATATCTCAGCTCTGGAAGGGTCTAGAGCCTCCATTTTTGCACTCAGGTCTAAGTCCCATGGCCCTCTATCAGAATCCAGAGTTTCAAGAAAAAATTTTTTCGCACAAAAAAAAAAAAAAACATAAGGGGTACCACTGTCGTTTTTTTTTTTTGTGCTAAAAAATTTTTTTTCTTGAAACTCTGGATTCTGATAGAGGGCCATGGGACTTAGACCTGAGTGCAAAAATGGAGGCTCTAGACCCTTCCAGAGCTGAGATATTGAGATATTTATGAGATATTTGTGACATACTGAGATATTGAGCCATTATAAATATCTCAATATCTCAGCTCTGGAAGGGTCTAGAGCCTCCATTTTTGCACTCAGGTCTAAGTCCCATGGCCCTCTATCAGAATCCAGAGTTTCAAGAAACATTTTTTTTCGCACAAAAAAAAAACATAAGGGGTACCACTGTCGTTTTTTTTTTTTGTGCTAAAAATTTTTTTTTCTTGAAAACTCTGGATTCTGATAGAGGGCCATGGGACTTAGACCTGAGTGCAAAAATGGAGGCTCTAGACCCTTCCAGAGCTGAGATATTGAGATATTTATGAGATATTTGTGACATACTGAGATATCGAGCCATTATAAATATCTCAATATCTCAGCTCTGGAAGGGTCTAGAGCCTCCATTTTTGCACTCAGGTCTAAGTCCCATGGCCCTCTATCAGAATCCAGAGTTTCAAGAAAATTTTTTTTTCGCACAAAAAAAAAAAACATAAGGGGTACCACTGTCGTTTTTTTTTTTTTGTGCTAAAAAATTTTTTTCTTGAAACTCTGGATTCTGATAGAGGGCCATGGGACTTAGACCTGAGTGCAAAAATGGAGGCTCTAGACCCTTCCAGAGCTGAGATATTGAGATATTTATGAGATATTTGTGACATACTGAGATATCGAGCCATTATAAATATCTCAATATCTCAGCTCTGGAAGGGTCTAGAGCCTCCATTTTTGCACTCAGGTCTAAGTCCCATGGCCCTCTATCAGAATCCAGAGTTTCAAGAAAATTTTTTTTCGCACAAAAAAAAAAAAACATAAGGGGTACCACTGTCGTTTTTTTTTTTTGTGCTAAAAATTTTTTTTCTTGAAACTCTGGATTCTGATAGAGGGCCATGGGACTTAGACCTGAGTGCAAAAATGGAGGCTCTAGACCCTTCCAGAGCTGAGATATTGAGATATTTATGAGATATTTGTGACATACTGAGATATTGAGCCATTATAAATATCTCAATATCTCAGCTCTGGAAGGGTCTAGAGCCTCCATTTTTGCACTCAGGTCTAAGTCCCATGGCCCTCTATCAGAATCCAGAGTTTCAAGAAAAATTTTTTTTTCGCACAAAAAAAAAAAAACATAAGGGGTACCACTGTCGTTTTTTTTTTTTGTGCTAAAAATTTTTTTTCTTGAAACTCTGGATTCTGATAGAGGGCCATGGGACTTAGACCTGAGTGCAAAAATGGAGGCTCTAGACCCTTCCAGAGCTGAGATATTGAGATATTTATGAGATATTTGTGACATACTGAGATATTGAGCCATTATAAATATCTCAATATCTCAGCTCTGGAAGGGTCTAGAGGCTCCATTTTTGCACTCAGGTCTAAGTCCCATGGCCCTCTATCAGAATCCAGAGTTTCAAGAAAAAATTTTTTAGCACAAAAAACAAAAAACATAACGACAGTGGTACCCCTGTATGTTTTTTTTTTTGTGCGAAAAAAAAATGTTTCTTGAAACTCTGGATTCTGATAGAGGGCCATGGGACTTAGACCTGAGTGCAAAAATGGAGGCTCTAGACCCTTCCAGAGCTGAGATATTGAGATATTTATGAGATATTTGTGACATACTGAGATATTGAGCCATTATAAATATCTCAATATCTCAGCTCTGGAAGGGTCTAGAGCCTCCATTTTTGCACTCAGGTCTAAGTCCCATGGCCCTCTATCAGAATCCAGAGTTTCAAGAAAAAATTTTTTTTCGCACAAAAAAAAAAAACATAAGGGGTACCACTGTCGTTTTTTTTTTTTTGTGCTAAAAAATTTTTTTCTTGAAAACTCTGGATTCCTGATAGAGGGCCATGGGACTTAGACCTGAGTGCAAAAATGGAGGCTCTAGACCCTTCCAGAGCTGAGATATTGAGATATTTATGAGATATTTGTGACATACTGAGATATTGAGCCATTATAAATATCTCAATATCTCAGCTCTGGAAGGGTCTAGAGCCTCCATTTTTGCACTCAGGTCTAAGTCCCATGGCCCTCTATCAGAATCCAGAGTTTCAAGAAAAATTTTTTTTTAGCACAAAAAAACAAAAAAACATACAGGGGTACCACTGTCGTTTTTTTTTTTTTGTGCGAAAAAAAATAGTTTCTTGAAACTCTGGATTCTGATAGAGGGCCATGGGACTTAGACCTGAGTGCAAAAATGGAGGCTCTAGACCCTTCCAGAGCTGAGATATTGAGATATTTATGAGATATTTGTGACATACTGAGATATTGAGCCATTATAAATATCTCAATATCTCAGCTCTGGAAGGGTCTAGAGCCTCCATTTTGCACTCAGGTCTAAGTCCCATGGCCTCTATCAGAATCCAGAGTTTCAAGAAAATTTTTTTCGCACAAAAAAAAAAAACATAAGGGGTACCACTGTCGTTTTTTTTTTTTTGTGCTAAAAAATTTTTTTTCTTGAAACTCTGGATTCTGATAGAGGGCCATGGGACTTAGACCTGAGTGCAAAAATGGAGGCTCTAGACCCTTCCAGAGCTGAGATATTGAGATATTTATGAGATATTTGTGACATACTGAGATATTGAGCCATTATAAATATCTCAATATCTCAGCTCTGGAAGGGTCTAGAGCCTCCATTTTTGCACTCAGGTCTAAGTCCCATGGCCCTCTATCAGAATCCAGAGTTTCAAGAAAATTTTTTTTTCGCACAAAAAAAAAAAAACATAAGGGGTACCACTGTCGTTTTTTTTTTTGTGCTAAAAATTTTTTTTTCTTGAAACTCTGGATTCTGATAGAGGGCCATGGGACTTAGACCTGAGTGCAAAAATGGAGGCTCTAGACCCTTCCAGAGCTGAGATATTGAGATATTTATGAGATATTTGTGACATACTGAGATATTGAGCCATTATAAATATCTCAATATCTCAGCTCTGGAAGGGTCTAGAGCCTCCATTTTTGCACTCAGGTCTAAGTCCCATGGCCCTCTATCAGAATCCAGAGTTTCAAGAAAAATTTTTTTCGCACAAAAAAAAAAAACATAAGGGGTACCACTGTCGTTTTTTTTTTTTGTGCTAAAAAAATTTTTTCTTGAAACTCTGGATTCTGATAGAGGGCCATGGGACTTAGACCTGAGTGCAAAAATGGAGGCTCTAGACCCTTCCAGAGCTGAGATATTGAGATATTTATGAGATATTTGTGACATACTGAGATATTGAGCCATTATAAATATCTCAATATCTCAGCTCTGGAAGGGTCTAGAGCCTCCATTTTTGCACTCAGGTCTAAGTCCCATGGCCCTCTATCAGAATCCAGAGTTTCAAGAAAATTTTTTTTTCGCACAAAAAAAAAAAACATAAGGGGTACCACTGTCGTTTTTTTTTTTTGTGCTAAAAATTTTTTTTCTTGAAAACTCTGGATTCCTGATAGAGGGCCATGGGACTTAGACCTGAGTGCAAAAATGGAGGCTCTAGACCCTTCCAGAGCTGAGATATTGAGATATTTATGAGATATTTGTGACATACTGAGATATTGAGCCATTATAAATATCTCAATATCTCAGCTCTGGAAGGGTCTAGAGCCTCCATTTTTGCACTCAGGTCTAAGTCCCATGGCCCTCTATCAGAATCCAGAGTTTCAAGAAAATTTTTTTTTCGCACAAAAAAAAAAAACATAAGGGGTACCACTGTCGTTTTTTTTTTTTTGTGCTAAAAATTTTTTTCTTGAAAACTCTGGATTCTGATAGAGGGCCATGGGACTTAGACCTGAGTGCAAAAATGGAGGCTCTAGACCCTTCCAGAGCTGAGATATTGAGATATTTATGAGATATTTGTGACATACTGAGATATTGAGCCATTATAAATATCTCAATATCTCAGCTCTGGAAGGGTCTAGAGCCTCCATTTTTGCACTCAGGTCTAAGTCCCATGGCCCTCTATCAGAATCCAGAGTTTCAAGAAAAATTTTTTTTTCGCACAAAAAAAAAAAACATAAGGGGTACCACTGTCGTTTTTTTTTTTTTGTGCTAAAAATTTTTTTTTCTTGAAACTCTGGATTCTGATAGAGGGCCATGGGACTTAGACCTGAGTGCAAAAATGGAGGCTCTAGACCCTTCCAGAGCTGAGATATTGAGATATTTATGAGATATTTGTGACATACTGAGATATCGAGCCATTATAAATATCTCAATATCTCAGCTCTGGAAGGGTCTAGAGCCTCCATTTTTGCACTCAGGTTTAAGTCCCATGGCCCTCTATCAGAATCCAGAGTTTCAAGAAAAAAATTTTTTCGCACAAAAAAAAAAAAACATAAGGGGTACCACTGTCGTTTTTTTTTTTGTGCTAAAAATTTTTTTTCTTGAAACTCTGGATTCTGATAGAGGGCCATGGGACTTAGACCTGAGTGCAAAAATGGAGGCTCTAGACCCTTCCAGAGCTGAGATATTGAGAATATTTATGAGATATTTGTGACATACTGAGATATTGAGCCATTATAAATATCTCAATATCTCAGCTCTGGAAGGGTCTAGAGGCTTCCATTTTTGCACTCAGGTCTAAGTCCCATGGCCCTCTATCAGAATCCAGAGTTTCAAGAAAAAAATTTTTTTAGCACAAAAAAACAAAAAAAACGACAGTGGTACCCCTTATGTTTTTTTTTTGTGCGAAAAAAAAAGTTTCTTGAAACTCTGGATTCTGATAGAGGGCCATGGGACTTAGACCTGAGTGCAAAAATGGAGGCTCTAGACCCTTCCAGAGCTGAGATATTGAGATATTTATGAGATATTTGTGACATACTGAGATATTGAGCCATTATAAATATCTCAATATCTCAGCTCTGGAAGGGTCTAGAGCCTCCATTTTTGCACTCAGGTCTAAGTCCCATGGCCCTCTATCAGAATCCAGAGTTTCAAGAAAAAATTTTTTTCGCACAAAAAAAAAAAAACATAAGGGGTACCACTGTCGTTTTTTTTTTTTTGTGCTAAAAATTTTTTTCTTGAAAACTCTGGATTCTGATAGAGGGCCATGGGACTTAGACCTGAGTGCAAAAATGGAGGCTCTAGACCCTTCCAGAGCTGAGATATTGAGATATTTATGAGATATTTGTGACATACTGAGATATTGAGCCATTATAAATATCTCAATATCTCAGCTCTGGAAGGGTCTAGAGCCTCCATTTTTGCACTCAGGTCTAAGTCCCATGGCCCTCTATCAGAATCCAGAGTTTCAAGAAAATTTTTTTTTTCGCACAAAAAAAAAAAACATAAGGGGTACCACTGTCGTTTTTTTTTTTTTGTGCTAAAAAATTTTTTTTCTTGAAACTCTGGATTCTGATAGAGGGCCATGGGACTTAGACCTGAGTGCAAAAATGGAGGCTCTAGACCCTTCCAGAGCTGAGATATTGAGATATTTATGAGATATTTGTGACATACTGAGATATCGAGCCATTATAAATATCTCAATATCTCAGCTCTGGAAGGGTCTAGAGCCTCCATTTTTGCACTCAGGTCTAAGTCCCATGGCCCTCTATCAGAATCCAGAGTTTCAAGAAAAATTTTTTTTCGCACAAAAAAAAAAAAAACATAAGGGGTACCACTGTCGTTTTTTTTTTTTGTGCTAAAAATTTTTTTTTCTTGAAACTCTGGATTCTGATAGAGGGCCATGGGACTTAGACCTGAGTGCAAAAATGGAGGCTCTAGACCCTTCCAGAGCTGAGATATTGAGATATTTATGAGATATTTGTGACATACTGAGATATTGAGCCATTATAAATATCTCAATATCTCAGCTCTGGAAGGGTCTAGAGCCTCCATTTTTGCACTCAGGTCTAAGTCCCATGGCCCTCTATCAGAATCCAGAGTTTCAAGAAAAATTTTTTTCGCACAAAAAAAAAAAAACATAAGGGGTACCACTGTCGTTTTTTTTTTTTGTGCTAAAAAATTTTTTTTCTTGAAACTCTGGATTCTGATAGAGGGCCATGGGACTTAGACCTGAGTGCAAAAATGGAGGCTCTAGACCCTTCCAGAGCTGAGATATTGAGATATTTATGAGATATTTGTGACATACTGAGATATTGAGCCATTATAAATATCTCAATATCTCAGCTCTGGAAGGGTCTAGAGCCTCCATTTTTGCACTCAGGTCTAAGTCCCATGGCCCTCTATCAGAATCCAGAGTTTCAAGAAAAAATTTTTTCGCACAAAAAAAAAAAAAAACATAAGGGGTACCACTGTCGTTTTTTTTTTTTTGTGCTAAAAAATTTTTTTTCTTGAAACTCTGGATTCTGATAGAGGGCCATGGGACTTAGACCTGAGTGCAAAAATGGAGGCTCTAGACCCTTCCAGAGCTGAGATATTGAGATATTTATGAGATATTTGTGACATACTGAGATATCGAGCCATTATAAATATCTCAATATCTCAGCTCTGGAAGGGTCTAGAGCCTCCATTTTTGCACTCAGGTCTAAGTCCCATGGCCCTCTATCAGAATCCAGAGTTTCAAGAAAAAAATTTTTTTCGCACAAAAAAAAAACATAAGGGGTACCACTGTCGTTTTTTTTTTTTTGTGCTAAAAAAATTTTTTTCTTGAAACTCTGGATTCTGATAGAGGGCCATGGGACTTAGACCTGAGTGCAAAAATGGAGGCTCTAGACCCTTCCAGAGCTGAGATATTGAGATATTTATGAGATATTTGTGACATACTGAGATATCGAGCCATTATAAATATCTCAATATCTCAGCTCTGGAAGGGTCTTAGAGCCTCCATTTTTGCACTCAGGTCTAAGTCCCATGGCCCTCTATCAGAATCCAGAGTTTCAAGAAAATTTTTTTTCGCACAAAAAAAAAAAAACATAAGGGGTACCACTGTCGTTTTTTTTTTTTTGTGCTAAAAATTTTTTTTCTTGAAACTCTGGATTCTGATAGAGGGCCATGGGACTTAGACCTGAGTGCAAAAATGGAGGCTCTAGACCCTTCCAGAGCTGAGATATTGAGATATTTATGAGATATTTGTGACATACTGAGATATCGAGCCATTATAAATATCTCAATATCTCAGCTCTGGAAGGGTCTAGAGCCTCCATTTTGCACTCAGGTCTAAGTCCCATGGCCCTCTATCAGAATCCAGAGTTTCAAGAAAAATTTTTTGCACAAAAAAAAAAAAAACATAAGGGGTACCACTGTCGTTTTTTTTTTTTGTGCTAAAAAATTTTTTTTCTTGAAAACTCTGGATTCTGATAGAGGGCCATGGGACTTAGACCTGAGTGCAAAATGGAGGCTCTAGACCCTTCCAGAGCTGAGATATTGAGATATTTATGAGATATTTGTGACATACTGAGATATCGAGCCATTATAAATATCTCAATATCTCAGCTCTGGAAGGGTCTAGAGCCTCCATTTTTGCACTCAGGTCTAAGTCCCATGGCCCTCTATCAGAATCCAGAGTTTCAAGAAAAAAATTTTTTCGCACAAAAAAAAAAAAACATAAGGGGTACCACTGTCGTTTTTTTTTTTTGTGCTAAAAATTTTTTTTCTTGAAACTCTGGATTCTGATAGAGGGCCATGGGACTTAGACCTGAGTGCAAAAATGGAGGCTCTAGACCCTTCCAGAGCTGAGATATTGAGATATTTATGAGATATTTGTGACATACTGAGATATTGAGCCATTATAAATATCTCAATATCTCAGCTCTGGAAGGGTCTAGAGCTTCCATTTTTGCACTCAGGTCTAAGTCCCATGGCCCTCTATCAGAATCCAGAGTTTCAAGAAAAATTTTTTTTTAGCACAAAAAACAAAAAAAAACGACAGTGGTACCCCTTATGTTTTTTTTTTTTGTGCGAAAAAAAAAAGTTTCTTGAAACTCTGGATTCTGATAGAGGGCCATGGGACTTAGACCTGAGTGCAAAAATGGAGGCTCTAGACCCTTCCAGAGCTGAGATATTGAGATATTTATGAGATATTTGTGACATACTGAGATATTGAGCCATTATAAATATCTCAATATCTCAGCTCTGGAAGGGTCTAGAGCCTCCATTTTTGCACTCAGGTCTAAGTCCCATGGCCCTCTATCAGAATCCAGAGTTTCAAGAAAAAATTTTTTTCGCACAAAAAAAAAAAAACATAAGGGGTACCACTGTCGTTTTTTTTTTTTTGTGCTAAAAAATTTTTTTTCTTGAAACTCTGGATTCTGATAGAGGGCCATGGGACTTAGACCTGAGTGCAAAAATGGAGGCTCTAGACCCTTCCAGAGCTGAGATATTGAGATATTTATGAGATATTTGTGACATACTGAGATATCGAGCCATTATAAATATCTCAATATCTCAGCTCTGGAAGGGTCTAGAGCCTCCATTTTTGCACTCAGGTCTAAGTCCCATGGCCCTCTATCAGAATCCAGAGTTTCAAGAAAAATTTTTTTTTCGCACAAAAAAAAAAACATAAGGGGTACCACTGTCGTTTTTTTTTTTTTTGTGCTAAAAAATTTTTTTTCTTGAAACTCTGGATTCTGATAGAGGGCCATGGGACTTAGACCTGAGTGCAAAAATGGAGGCTCTAGACCCTTCCAGAGCTGAGATATTGAGATATTTATGAGATATTTGTGACATACTGAGATATTGAGCCATTATAAATATCTCAATATCTCAGCTCTGGAAGGGTCTAGAGCCTCCATTTTTGCACTCAGGTTTAAGTCCCATGGCCCTCTATCAGAATCCAGAGTTTCAAGAAAATTTTTTTTCGCACAAAAAAAAAAAAAAACATAAGGGGTACCACTGTCGTTTTTTTTTTTTTGTGCTAAAAAATTTTTTTCTTGAAACTCTGGATTCTGATAGAGGGCCATGGGACTTAGACCTGAGTGCAAAAATGGAGGCTCTAGACCCTTCCAGAGCTGAGATATTGAGATATTTATGAGATATTTGTGACATACTGAGATATTGAGCCATTATAAATATCTCAATATCTCAGCTCTGGAAGGGTCTAGAGCCTCCATTTTTGCACTCAGGTCTAAGTCCCATGGCCCTCTATCAGAATCCAGAGTTTCAAGAAAAATTTTTTTTTCGCACAAAAAAAAAAAAAAACATAAGGGGTACCACTGTCGTTTTTTTTTTTTTGTGCTAAAAAATTTTTTTCTTGAAACTCTGGATTCTGATAGAGGGCCATGGGACTTAGACCTGAGTGCAAAATGGAGGCTCTAGACCCTTCCAGAGCTGAGATATTGAGATATTTATGAGATATTTGTGACATACTGAGATATTGAGCCATTATAAATATCTCAATATCTCAGCTCTGGAAGGGTCTAGAGCCTCCATTTTTGCACTCAGGTCTAAGTCCCATGGCCCTCTATCAGAATCCAGAGTTTCAAGAAACATTTTTTTTCGCACAAAAAAAAAAAACATAAGGGGTACCACTGTCGTTTTTTTTTTTTGTGCTAAAAAATTTTTTTCTTGAAACTCTGGATTCTGATAGAGGGCCATGGGACTTAGACCTGAGTGCAAAAATGGAGGCTCTAGACCCTTCCAGAGCTGAGATATTGAGATATTTATGAGATATTTGTGACATACTGAGATATCGAGCCATTATAAATATCTCAATATCTCAGCTCTGGAAGGGTCTAGAGCCTCCATTTTTGCACTCAGGTCTAAGTCCCATGGCCCTCTATCAGAATCCAGAGTTTCAAGAAAAAATTTTTTTTCGCACAAAAAAAAAAACATAAGGGGTACCACTGTCGTTTTTTTTTTTTGTGCTAAAAATTTTTTTTTCTTGAAACTCTGGATTCTGATAGAGGGCCATGGGACTTAGACCTGAGTGCAAAAATGGAGGCTCTAGACCCTTCCAGAGCTGAGATATTGAGATATTTATGAGATATTTGTGACATACTGAGATATTGAGCCATTATAAATATCTCAATATCTCAGCTCTGGAAGGGTCTAGAGCCTCCATTTTTGCACTCAGGTCTAAGTCCCATGGCCCTCTATCAGAATCCAGAGTTTCAAGAAAAATTTTTTTTTCGCACAAAAAAAAAAAAACATAAGGGGTACCACTGTCGTTTTTTTTTTTTGTGCTAAAAAATTTTTTTCTTGAAAACTCTGGATTCTGATAGAGGGCCATGGGACTTAGACCTGAGTGCAAAAATGGAGGCTCTAGACCCTTCCAGAGCTGAGATATTGAGATATTTATGAGATATTTGTGACATACTGAGATATTGAGCCATTATAAATATCTCAATATCTCAGCTCTGGAAGGGTCTAGAGCCTCCATTTTTGCACTCAGGTCTAAGTCCCATGGCCCTCTATCAGAATCCAGAGTTTCAAGAAAAAAAATTTTTTTCGCACAAAAAAAAAAAAAAAACATAAGGGGTACCACTGTCGTGTTTTTTTTTTTGTGCTAAAAAAAATTTTTCTTGAAACTCTGGATTCTGATAGAGGGCCATGGGACTTAGACCTGAGTGCAAAAATGGAGGCTCTAGACCCTTCCAGAGCTGAGATATTGAGATATTTATGAGATATTTGTGACATACTGAGATATTGAGCCATTATAAATATCTCAATATCTCAGCTCTGGAAGGGTCTAGAGCCTCCATTTTTGCACTCAGGTCTAAGTCCCATGGCCTCTCTATCAGAATCCAGAGTTTCAAGAAACTTTTTTTCCGCACAAAAAAAAAACATAAGGGGTACCACTGTCGTTTTTTTTTTGTGCTAAAAAATTTTTTTTCTTGAAACTCTGGATTCTGATAGAGGGCCATGGGACTTAGACCTGAGTGCAAAAATGGAGGCTCTAGACCCTTCCAGAGCTGAGATATTGAGATATTTATGAGATATTTGTGACATACTGAGATATTGAGCCATTATAAATATCTCAATATCTCAGCTCTGGAAGGGTCTAGAGCCTCCATTTTTGCACTCAGGTCTAAGTCCCATGGCCCTCTATCAGAATCCAGAGTTTCAAGAAACTTTTTTTTTTCGCACAAAAAAAAAAAAAACATAAGGGGTACCACTGTCGTTTTTTTTTTTTTTGTGCTAAAAAAATTTTTTCTTGAAACTCTGGATTCTGATAGAGGGCCATGGGACTTAGACCTGAGTGCAAAAATGGAGGCTCTAGACCCTTCCAGAGCTGAGATATTGAGATATTTATGAGATATTTGTGACATACTGAGATATTGAGCCATTCATAAATATCTCAATATCTCAGCTCTGGAAGGGTCTAGAGCCTCCATTTTTGCACTCAGGTCTAAAGTCCCATGGCCCTCTATCAGAATCCAGAGTTTCAAGAAACTTTTTTTTCGCACACAAAAAAAAAAACATAAGGGGTACCACTGTCGTTTTTTTTTTTTTGTGCTAAAAAATTTTTTTCTTGAAACTCTGGATTCTGATAGAGGGCCATGGGACTTAGACCTGAGTGCAAAAATGGAGGCTCTAGACCCTTCCAGAGCTGAGATATTGAGATATTTATGAGATATTTGTGACATACTGAGATATTGAGCCATTATAAATATCTCAATATCTCAGCTCTGGAAGGGTCTAGAGCCTCCATTTTTGCACTCAGGTCTAAGTCCCATGGCCCTCTATCAGAATCCAGAGTTTCAAGAAACTTTTTTTTTCGCACAAAAAAAAAAACATAAGGGGTACCACTGTCGTTTTTTTTTTTTTGTGCTAAAAAATTTTTTTTCTTGAAACTCTGGATTCTGATAGAGGGCCATGGGACTTAGACCTGAGTGCAAAAATGGAGGCTCTAGACCCTTCCAGAGCTGAGATATTGAGATATTTATGAGATATTTGTGACATACTGAGATATTGAGCCATTATAAATATCTCAATATCTCAGCTCTGGAAGGGTCTAGAGCCTCCATTTTTGCACTCAGGTCTAAGTCCCATGGCCCTCTATCAGAATCCAGAGTTTCAAGAAACTTTTTTTTTTCGCACAAGAAAAAAAAAAACATAAGGGGTACCACTGTCGTTTTTTTTTTTTTTGTGCTAAAAAATTTTTCTCTTGAAACTCTGGATTCTGAAAGAGGGCCATGGGACTGAGACCTGAGTGCAAAAATGGAGGCTCTACACCCTTCCAGAGCTGAGATATTGAGATATTTATAATGGCTCTAATATCTCAGTATGTCACAAACATCTCATAAATATCTCAATATCTCAGCTCTGGAAGGGTCTAGAGCCTCCATTTTTGCACTCAGGTCTAAGTCCCATGGCCCTCTATCAGAATCCAGAGTTTCAAGAAGATTGGAGAAACTCTTAGATTTTCGCACAAAAAAAAACAACTAAAAACGACACAATATAGCTGCGAGCAGTGATTGCGGGCCCAAGCCCGGCTGGCACCCGCAAAACCCGGTGCCTTTACTTACCTAAAGGCACCGGGATGGCGGTACCGCCGGCTTTGGCCCTTCATCGCTGCTGGCAGCTATATTTATATATATATATATATAAATATATATATAAAGCCGGGAGTACCGCCACCTTGGGTGCCTTTAGGGTTATTCTGCATGACGTGCAAAAATGTAACCCCTGTCTTTGGAATGACATACTGAGTTCAGAACTGAATAGTTGATATTCTGAATGACAGATCCCCATAGAAGTCAATGAAAACAAATGTTACTAATAACAAAAGAATAGTTACAAGTCACCATTGAAATAAGTACTAGTATCTAATGAATAAGTACTAGTAACTAATTAATAAGCATTGGTATCTAATGAGTAAGGACTACGCATCTAATGAATAAGTACTAGTATCTAATAAATAAGGACTAGTATCTAATGAATAAGTACTAGTATCTTTAAAAAGGTACTAGTACCTAAAGAATAAACACTAGTATCTAAAAAAAGGCACTAGTATCTAAAGAATAAGCACTAGTAGCTAATGAATAAGTACTAGTACTTAATGGAATAGAAACTAGTATCTAAAAATAAGTACTAGTAGCATTAAAATATAGAGACTAGTAGGTTAAAATGATTAAATGTTAAAACGGCTTGCCATACTCTATCTGTCATTTCTGTCTGTCATATCTTAAATGATAATACAAACTATCCAAAATGTAATTACGACTAGAAAGACATTGTTGATATCTACAATGTTAATTCCGGATAGTCAAACTTAGCTTTTAAATGTTAAAAGGGCTTGCCATACAGAGACGTAGGCTCAGAGAGACGCTCACCATATTCAAACCAAAATATCTGACTTTCTGTTGGTCCTAGCTAATGAGTATAAATGAGAAAGTTGTCCGGCTCGAGGAGAACAATATACATACCGATTTTTGTAACTGTAGATAAAACTAATCCCCCCACTTTTGACAAAAGGTGGCGCTAGTGAGCCCTCACCACGCCCGTTTCTGAAACTTTGCACATGTCTACTGGCTAATAAATGTGATGTGTCTGTCGAGTTTCATGCAATTTCAAGCATGCTAAGAGTCTCAAAAGCATCCTAAAATAACTTTAAAGTTTGATGCGTTGCCACGGCAACAGTATCAAAGATATCAAGAATCCATTCACAGGTCTACATCTGCCGTGTATTTACATTATACAGATGAAGTTTGAAGCAAATTGGGTAAAAATAAGAGGGTGATTTCAAAGCATTTTGAAAGTGACACTTCCTGCTGCCAGTTGGTGGCGCTATAACTTTGACTCACAATAGTCACATCCATGTGATCGGCCTCTTACAGCGAACACACTGCTGAAGTTATAACACACTTCCTGTTTCACGTTTCTCGCCATAATTTTGTTTCCTCGCCACGGCCAAACCGTTCGAGATATCAAAAATCCCCTCGCAAACTTTAATCCTCAATGTTTTGACTTCATGCTGACCGAGTTTCGTGCCGTGTGTTTGAATTCTCTAGGAGGAGTATTTCAAATTCCATTGTGTGTGTTTTATGAACAACCCTCAATAGCCGACTTCCTGTTGGCTGAGGTAAAAAGTAAGAGTGTGAAGTATATATGAAACGATGAGATAAACATGTGTACCGAGTTTCATATTATTACATGCAAGTGTGTTTGATTTATGGACCAAGATTTCGGGCCCTGTTCCAGGGGGCGCTGTCTAGCCCCCCTGCCACGCCCGGGTACCAGCTTCAGCCCTACTCTGATGTGATACTCTGTGTGATCTGACCTGCGTGCAAAGTTTCAAGAGTTTTCAAGCCCGTTAAGGGCCCCAAAAGCCGCTAAGAGTCTCAAAATCATCAAAAAAAATAATATTAAAGTTTGATGCATTGCTATTGCAACATTATCTTAGATATTAAATAATGCTTTCACAGGTCTTCATCTGGCATGTGTTTAAATTATACAGATGAAGTTTGAAGCAAATTGGGTAAAAGTAAGAGTGTGATTTCAAAGCATTTTGAAAGTGACACACTTCCTGCTGCCAGTTGGTGGCGCTATATATTTGACTCACAATAGTCACATCCATGTGATCGGCCTCTTACAGCAAACACACTGCTGAAGTTTCATCAAGATCAGTTAATGTATGCTGAAGTTATGACACACTTCCTGTTTCACGTTTCTCGCCATAATTTCGTTTCCTCACCACGGCCAAACCGTTCGAGATATCAAAAATCCCCACACAAGCTTTCATCCTTAATGTCTTGACTTCACGCTGAACGAGTTTCGTCGAATTTGGATCAAAGCTCTAGGAGGAGTATTTCACATTTCATTGCGTGTGTTTTACAAACAAACCTCAATAGCCGACTTCCTGTTGGGCTGCTTCATATTATCATATAACGTGTTTGAGTTATGGACCAAGTGTTCGGACCCCGTTCCAGGGGGCGCTGACGAGCCGCCCTGCCACGCCCGGGTACCAGCTTCAGCCCGGCTCTGATGGCCGCGCGGTTCTGACAAAACGTCCGTGCAAAGCTCTCAGGAGGAGACGGCAGCAGTTTGTCATTGGCCGGATTCATCTTGTGAACAATTACTCGATCTTGCCCACCAAAACACACTTCCAGCCTCTGCGTGGTGGAAACGCTTTTGTTTTAAAAGCGCCTGACCAGGAGGGAAACCACATGAGATTTTTCTCCTGAGCGAGAAAAAACCTGTGTGCAAAGTTTCAAGAGTTTTCGAGCATGTTAAGGGCCCAAAAGTGCCCGAATAGTCGTTAGAAAAAAAAAATTTAAAAAAAAATAATCGCAAGGTAAACAATAGGGCTCTGCGCCCTTTCAGGGCTTGGGCCCTAATAATCGGAAGGAAACAATAGGGATCTGCGCCTTCCAGGGCTTGGGCCCTAACAAGGAAAAAAAAATCCTCCTGTAGACCTGAAAATTCATTGAAGTGCCTGGACCATCCACCAGTAACGAGGGAAAACACAAACAGAAATATATATATATATATATATATATATATATATATATATATATAAATATAGCTGCGAGCAGCCGATTGCTGTGGCCCAAGCCGGTGGCACTGCAACCCCGGTGCCTAAAGGCACCGGGATGGGCGGTACCGCCGGCTTTGGCCCTCCATCGCTGCTCGCAGCTATATTTACACACACACACACACACACACACACACACACACACACACACACACACACACATAAAGCCGGTGGCACCGCCACCTTGGTGCCTTTAGGGTTATTCTGCACGACGTGCAAAAACGTAACCCCTGCTTTGGAATACATACTGAGTATGTATTCCACAATTGGAATACATACTAACATACTAGTCAGAACTGAATAGTTGATATCTGAATGACAGATCACCATAGAAGTCACTGGAAAAAATGTGACTAGTAACAAAAGAATAGTTACTAGTCACCATTGAAATAAGTACTAGTGTCTAATGAATAAGTACTAGTATTTATTTAATAGGTACTAGCATCTAATGAATAAGTACTAGTAACTAATTAATAAGCATTGGTATGTAATGAATAAGGACTAGCATCTAATGAATAAGTACTAGTATCTAATAAATAAGGACTAGTGTCTAATGAATAAGTACTAGTATCTTTAAAAAGGTACTAGTACCTAAAGAATAAACACTAGTATCTAAAGAAAAGGCACTAGTATCTAAAGAATAAGCACTAGTAGCTAATGAATAAGTACTAGTACTTAATGGAATAGATACTAGTATCTAAAAAATAAGTACTAGTAGCATGAAAATAGAGACTAGTAGGTTAAAATGATTAAATGTTAAAACGGTTTGCCATATCTCTATCTGTCGTTTCGACTAGTCACAATTACGTTACAGATATCTTAAATGATAATACAAACTATCCAAAATGTAATTACGACTAGAAAGACGTTGTTGATATCTACAATGTTAATTACGAATAGTCAAACTTAGCTTTTAAATGTTAAAAGGGCTTGCCATACAGAAGTGTAGGCTCAGAGAGACACTCAACATTTTCAAACCAAAATATCTGACTTTCTGTGGGTCCTAGCTCATGAGTGTAAATTAGAAAGTTGTCCGGCTTGAGGAGAATATATGAATATATGAAACGATGAGATCAACATGTGTACTGAGTTTCATATTATTACATGCAAGCGTGTTTGATTTATGGACCAAGTTTTTGGAACCCCGTTCCAGGGGGCGCTGTCTAGCCCCCTTGCCACACCCGGGTACCATCTTCCCGGCTCTGATGGCTGTGGGATCTGACCTGTGTGCAAAGTTTCAAGAGTTTTCAAACCCATTAAGGGCCCCAAAAGCCGCTAAGAGACTCAAAATCATCAAAAAAAGGAATGTTAAAGTTTGATGCGTTGCTATGGCAACATTATCTTAGATATTGAATAATGCTTTCACAGCTCTTCATCTGGCGTGTGTTTACATTATACAGATGAAGTTTGAAGCAAATCGGGTAAAAGTAAGAGTGTGATTTCAAAGCATTTTGCAAGTGAAACACTTTCTGCTGCCAGTTGGTGGCGCTATATATTTGACTCACAATAGTCACATCCATGTGATCGGCCTCTTACAACGAACACACTGCTGAAGTTTCATCAAGATCAGTTAATGTATGCAGAAGTTTTAACACACTTCCTTTTTGATTTATGGACCAAGTTAATTTAATTAATACACTAATTATATAAAACTATTGTCAATGCACTACAATTAAACAGGTTATATGTCTTTACTTATAAAAAAATAAAAACAAAAACTTATTTAAAAAATACCAGGCTTAAGAAATGTATTTACTTTAGCAGGCCAGACACACAGTGAAATTATTAAGCCCCCTCCCCCTACACACACACACACAGAGACTGTGTGTCAAAAGACTCAATCACACACACACACAGACTGTGTGACAGGCCTAGGCTCAGAAAGAGCATGATCATATTCAAACTACAATATCTGACTTTCTGTGGGTTTGAGCTTATTATTGTTAATTAGAAAGTTGTTTGGCTTGAATAGAACAATATACACGGCAAGTTTTGTAACTGTCAGTAAAACTAACCAAGTTATAACACACTTTATGTGTCCTTTTTTAGTCAAAAAAATCCGCCACGGCCAAACCGTTCGAGATATCAAAAATCCGTCCGGAATATAGCATCCTCAATGTCTTGACTTCATGCACACCGAGTTTGGTGGTGATTGGTAACAGCATGGGTTGTAATTTGATGTTTTTCTAGGACAATTATTTAAAAAAAAAAAAACATAATTCCCGACTTCCGTTCAACTGTCGTAAAACTTAGAGCACGAAGTTGTTTGGCCTGATGTGATCTATGAGTGTACCGAGTTTCATATTAATCCATGCACGTGTGTTTGATTTATGGACAAATGTTCGAATCCCTAAAAGAATGCATCCTAAAAGAATGGTAAAGTTTGATGCGTCGCCACGGCAACAGTTTCAAAGATATCAAGAATCCATTCATAGGTCTTCATCTGCCGTGTATGTACATTATACAGATGAAGTTCGAAGCAAATCGGGTAAAAATAAGAGGGTGATTTCAAAGCATTTTGAAAGTGACACACTTCCTGCTGCCAGTTGGTGGCGCTATAACTTTGACTCACAATAGTCACATCCATGTGATCGTCCTCTTACAGCGAACGCACTGCTGAAGTTTCATCCAGATCAGTTAATGTATGCTGAAGTTATGACACACTTCCTGTTTCACGTTTCTCGCCATAGTTTCGTTTCCTCGCCACGGCCGAAACCGTTCGAGATATCAAAAATCCCCACACAAACTTTCATCCTCAATGTCTTGACTTCTAGCTGACCGAGTTTCGTCGAATTTGGATCAGAGCTCTAGGAGGAGTATTTAAAAGTTCATTGCGTGTGTTTTACAAAAAAACCTCAATAGCCGACTTCCTGTTGGGCTGGGGTAAAAAGCAAGAACGCGAGGTATAGATGAAATTCTGCTATCGACATGTGTACCGAGTTTCATATTATTACATGCAAGTGTGTTTGAGTTATGGACCAGGTGTTCGGACCCCATTCCAGGGGGCGCTGACGAGCCGCCCTGCCACGCCCGGGTACCAGCTTCAGCCCGGCTCTGATGGCCGCGGGTTCTGACCCGTGTGCAAAGTTTCAAGAGTTTTCGAGCATGTTAAGGGCCCCAAAAGTGCCCGAATAGTCGCTAGAAAAAGAAAAAAAAAAAAAAAAAAAAAAAAAAAAAATATAGCTGCGAGCAGCGATTGCGGGCCCAAGCCGGTGGTACTGCAACCCCGGTGCCTAAAGGCACCGGGATGGCGGGACCGCCGGCTTTGGCCCTCCATCGCTGCTCGCAGCTATATTTATATATATATATATATATATATATATATATATATATATATATATATATATATATATATATATATATATATATAAAGCCGGTGGCACCGCCACCTTGGTGCCTTTAGGGTTATTCTGTACGACGTGCAAAAACGTAACCCCTGCTTTGGAATACATACTAGTATGTATTCCACAATTGGAATACATACTAACATACTAGTCAGAACTGAATAGTTGATATCTGAATGACAGATCACCATAGAAGTCACTGGAAAAAATGTGACTAGTAACAAAAGAATAGTTACTAGTCACCATTGAAATAAGTACTAGTGTCTAATGAATAAGTACTAGTATCTATTTAATAGGTACTAGCATCTAATGAATAAGTACTAGTAACTAATTAATAAGCATTGGTATGTAATGAATAAGGACTAGCATCTAATGAATAAGTACTAGTATCTAATAAATAAGGACTAGTGTCTAATGAATAAGTACTAGTATCTTTAAAAAGGTACTAGTACCTAAAGAATAAACACTAGTATCTAAAGAAAAGGCACTAGTATCTAAAGAATAAGCACTAGTAGCTAATGAATAAGTACTAGTACTTAATGGAATAGATACTAGTATCTAAAAATAAGTACTAGTAGCATGAAAATAGAGACTAGTAGGTTAAATGATTAAATGTTAAAACGGCTTGCCATACTCTATCTGTCGTTTCGACTAGTCACAATTACGTTACAGATATCTTAAATGATAATACAAACTATCCAAAATGTAATTACGACTAGAAAGACGTTGTTGATATCTACAATGTTAATTACGAATAGTCAAACTTAGCTTTTAAATGTTAAAGGGCTTGCCATACAGAAGTGTAGGCTCAGAGAGACACTCAACATTTTCAAACCAAAATATCTGACTTTCTGTGGGTCCTAGCTCATGAGTGTAAATTAGAAAGTTGTCCGGCTTGAGGAGAATATATGAATATATGAAACGATGAGATCAACATGTGTACTGAGTTTCATATTATTACATGCAAGCGTGTTTGATTTATGGACCAAGTTTTGGACCCCGTTCCAGGGGGCGCTGTCTAGCCCCCTTGCCACACCCGGGTACCATCTTCCCGGCTCTGATGGCTGTGGGATCTGACCTGTGTGCAAAGTTTCAAGAGTTTTCAAACCCATTAAGGGCCCCAAAAGCCGCTAAGAGACTCAAAATCATCAAAAAAAAGGAATGTTAAAGTTTGATGCGTTGCTATGGCAACATTATCTTAGATATTGAATAATGCTTTCACAGCTCTTCATCTGGCGTGTGTTTACATTATACAGATGAAGTTTGAAGCAAATCGGGTAAAAGTAAGAGTGTGATTTCAAAGCATTTTGCAAGTGAAACACTTTCTGCTGCCAGTTGGTGGCGCTATATATTTGACTCACAATAGTCACATCCATGTGATCGGCCTCTTACAACGAACACACTGCTGAAGTTTCATCAAGATCAGTTAATGTATGCAGAAGTTTTAACACACTTCCTTTTTGATTTATGGACCAAGTTAATTTAATTAATACACTAATTATATAAAACTATTGTCAATGCACTACAATTAAACAGGTTATATGTCTTTACTTATAAAAAAATAAAAACAAAAACTTATTTAAAAAATACCAGGCTTAAGAAATGTATTTACTTTAGCAGGCCAGACACACAGTGAAATTATTAAGCCCCCTCCCCTACACACACACACAGAGACTGTGTGTCAAAAGACTCAATCACACACACACACAGACTGTGTGACAGGCCTAGGCTCAGAAAGAGCATGATCATATTCAAACTACAATATCTGACTTTCTGTGGGTTTGAGCTTATTATTGTTAATTAGAAAGTTGTTTGGCTTGAATAGAACAATATACACGGCAAGTTTTGTAACTGTCAGTAAAACTAACCAAGTTATAACACACTTTATGTGTCCTTTTTTAGTCAAAAAAATCCGCCACGGCCAAACCGTTCGAGATATCAAAAATCCGTCCGGAATATAGCATCCTCAATGTCTTGACTTCATGCATATCGAGTTTGGTGGTGATTGGTAACAGCATGGGTTGTAATTTGATGTTTTTCTAGGACAATTATTTAAAAAAAAAAAACATAATTCCCGACTTCCGTTCGAACTGTCGTAAAACTTAGAGCACGAAAGTTGTTTGGCCTGATGTGATCTATGAGTGTACCGAGTTTCATATTAATCCATGCACGTGTGTTTCGATTTATGGACAAATGTTCGAATCCCTAAAAGAATGCATCCTAAAAGAATGGTAAAGTTTGATGCGTCGCCACGGCAACAGTTTCAAAGATATCAAGAATCCATTCATAGGTCTTCATCTGCCGTGTATGTACATTATACAGATGAAGTTTGAAGCAAATCGGGTAAAAATAAGAGGGTGATTTCAAAGCATTTTGAAAGTGACACACTTCCTGCTGCCAGTTGGTGGCGCTATAACTTTGACTCACAATAGTCACATCCATGTGATCGTCCTCTTACAGCGAACGCACTGCTGAAGTTTCATCCAGATCAGTTAATGTATGCTGAAGTTATGACACACTTCCTGTTTCACGCTTCTCGCCATAGTTTCGTTTCCTCGCGACGGCCAAACCGTTCGAGATATCAAAAATCCCCACACAAACTTTCATCCTCAATGTCTTGACTTCTAGCTGACCGAGTTTCGTCGAATTTGGATCAGAGCTCTAGGAGGAGTATTTAAAAGTTCATTGCGTGTGTTTTACAAAAAAACCTCAATAGCCGACTTCCTGTTGGGCTGGGGTAAAAAGCAAGAACGCGAGGTATAGATGAAATTCTGCTATCGACATGTGTACCGAGTTTCATATTATTACATGCAAGTGTGTTTGAGTTATGGACCAGGTGTTCGGACCCCATTCCAGGGGGCGCTGACGAGCCGCCCTGCCACGCCCGGGTACCAGCTTCAGCCCGGCTCTGATGGCCGCGGGTTCTGACCCGTGTGCAAAGTTTCAAGAGTTTTCGAGCATGTTAAGGGCCCCAAAAGTGCCCGAATAGTCGCTAGCAAGAAAAGAAAAAAAAAAAAAAAAAAAAAAAAAAAATAATCAAGGAAAACAATAGGGCTCTGTGCCTTTCAGGGCTTGGGCCCTGAAAGAATAATCGGAAGGAAAGCAATAGGGCTCTGCCCTTCAGGGCTTGGGCCCTGAATTATACTTTTCTGTACTCTTAACCTCACATGTCCCTTGTGAAAGATTTTATTAATAATTGCATTTTATGTTGCAGCAAGTAAAGGTGTTGTCACATTTGTGAAATTCGTGAAATTACACAGGAAAAAAAGTCCATTGACACAACTTAACTTGATTTTTTTTATTATTGTTAATGTGATGTGTTTCCATGCATTTTGTTGAGATGTCTTTTCTTGTATACCCTATTGTATTTACTGTACATTGTTGATTATTCATGTTGCTTATGTATTATAATATTTGTTTGTGTATTCTATTTATTGATTTTAATCTATTACTAGCTTCTTTTCCCAAGTGCATGGAAGTGTATGTATTAAAATGGATCTAAAATTTGTAATAAACAATTCTTACCTAGTATTTGGTTCAGTTTGTTTATAATAATAGAAGTTAATGCTAACCATAGTAACAACATGACATAATAATAAATAAATAAATAAAAATTGGTTCCTGGAGGCACCCAAAGAGGTTCCAGGCAGTGCTTAATATAAGAGTTCCTCAGGAAACCTGGATGGTTCCTCAGAGAACTGCCCCCTTTTTAAAGGGTTCCTAGAGGCTCTACAGACGGTTCCGCCGGTGTGGCAAAGTGAAGAACCCAAAAGGTTCTTCCAGGCACCTTTTCTTTTTACAGTGTAGGGCTGGGATTTATGTGCACTAAATGACAAAAATTTGTCATTTTTATTGGAAGATGCATTTTGATTAAATATTACAATAAAGAACTGTTATAAAGTACTGCAGAACTATTGAAACTGTGTCTGACTGATATAAACATTTAGAAGAGCCATCCTAGTCCACCGCAGAGAGTTTGATTGCCCAAAATCTAGTGTAAAATGAGTGCGATTTTGCTAATTTCTTTGTCAGCATGGTCCGAACACACTCCAAATGAATTGCGCTTGCTCTGCGAAGGCTCGTTTAGGAGAAAAATCTCATGTGGTTTCCCTCCTGGTCAGGCGCTTTTAAAACATAAGCGTTTCCACCACGCAGAGGCTGGAAGTGTGTTTTGGTGGGCAAGATTAAGTAATTGTTCACAAGATGAATCCGGCCAATGACAAACTGCTGCCGTCTCCTCCTGAGAGCTTTGCACGGACGTTTTATCGCATGAAAACAAGTATACGCGTAATATGCCTCGGCTCCCTCTAAAAGACATTTTCCTGCGATGTAGGAAGTGCCAGGACCCATTTGAAAACAGATGAACCCTCCATTAGGTCATATGAAACCTCTCCATTTCCTTGAATTAGTGTGATGCAATTGAATGACAGAGGGCATTGTGGGTCAATAAAAGAAGAAGTCTTGCACTCATCCCATAATCAGCAGAAGCCATCTCTGTGCAGATAAGCCCTTGCACTCCGCAGAAAAGTGCTTCCCAGGAAATATGATTAGAGATGTCGCTCGCAGCGTCAAGGTTGCTTTATTTGAGCTCTTATGTAATGCAGATCTCTCATCAACTGTGGAGAAGAGGGGCGTTAATAAGATGCAGGAACAAGACAAAATAAGCTAATGAAATATAAGATTAGCTGCTGGGCGCATTTTTCATGGCCGAACCCCTTTGTTCCTCTTGCTGAGGGATTTTTATGTAAAAAGTGCAATTAGGTAGGCGTTCATAACTCTCTAGATTAGTAATTACTGCCTCATTTCTCCAGAGGACTTAGAAATTAAGGGAGGGATCTTTTGTTTTGCTACTTTTTTTGCCTAAAGCTACTGAAACGCTTTCGAAGCTTTTCGTCTAAGCCAATGACAAAATACAGCATGCTATTTTAAGTCTTGTATAAGACTTCTGCAAGACGTGTGTTTTCAGGTGGTGAAAAGCATGTGTTTTGACTGTTTTTTGGGTTGTTGAGTTGAATAAACTACAGGTTGCACAACAAACGCAGTGTCATCATTTTAAACAAGCACAGGAGCATTTAAAAGATGCAAATAAAAAAAAAACGGTTTGGTTTAGATACTACAGTGTGGAATTTAAAATGAGGGATCAGCTTCTTTTGTCGTTCTGCATTTACAAACAGTAATTGCAGAGACATGTCACAATGGTCATCAAGCTCTCTCAGTAGAGCTCCACTTGTGCAAGCAGTTTAAGAGGTACGACCGGTGAGCTAGCACTACCATGGGTGGTGTGTTTCGTACATTACTCAGATTTGTCCAAAGCCGTTTACAATTACGATTTATAGAAGCAGATTATTTATGCCGATAAATTGCAGTGTCATTAGCCATTGAACAAATACAACCGTATTTTATTTAGCATAAAATGAACAAATTTCTTTTGCTTGTAAATCTTGCTAAATGTCTCCTTTTGTGTTCTGTGGCAGGAAACAACAAACAAACACAGTTTGGTGAGATGAGGGTGCGTAGGCTACATTTGTATCTTGAGTATATTATAAACTAACATTTTTCCTGCTCAGCAGCAAACATTTAGGGTCTGTAAGAGTTTTTTAAAGAAGTCTCATGCTCACCAAGTCAATTTATTTAAAATACAGTAATACTGTGAAACATTGATGCAATTTTAAATAATTGTTTTCTATTGTAATACATTTAAAAATATAATTTATTTAGTGATTTAAATGCTGAATTTGTGCTCAAGAAATATTTCTTATTATTTTAATGTTGAAAACAGTCGTGCTGCTTACTATTTTTGTGTAAAACGTGACAATTTTCTTGCAGGATTCTTTGATGAATTGAAAGTTCAAAAGCATTAATTTAAAAGAGAAGTCTTTTAACACTATAAACTTATGAGTCTTATCAGCGAAACGATCGCTCATTAAAATTTAAAAAAAAACAAGTTTAAGTTTTATAAGCTCAGAATGCTTCGCCTTGCTCTGTTCTGTGATGCGCATTTGTGACTCTCCTGTTCAAACTCTTATCAAAATGAATGAATCTTTTCCCGAGTCAGTTCATTCATTTCTTTTGTTGATTGAACCAAATGACACGAAAAAGATTTGTTCATTTTGATAAACGAGTTCGAACAGGAGAGTCACGATGTGCATAACAGAACAGAGCAAGGTGACCATTTGAGCTTATAAAACCTAAACTTGGTTATTTATTTATTTTTTTAAATGAGTCGATCGTTTTGCTTGATAAGACTCATGAGTTTATGGTCCTAAAAGACTTTAAAATTAATGCTTTTGAACTTTCAATTAATCAAAGAATCCTGCACGAAAATTGTCACGGTTTACACAAAAATAAGCAGCACGAACTGTTTTCAACATTGAAATAATAAGAAATATTTCTTGAGCACAAATTCAGCATTTAAATTACTAAATAAATTATATTTTTAAATGTATTACAATAGAAAAAAATATTTAAAATTTCAACAATGTTTCAGTATTACTGTATTTTTTGACCAAATAAATTTACAGAACAGAGCAAGGCAACCATTTGAGCTTATAAAACTTAAACTTTGTTATTTTTATTTTTATTTTTATTTTTAATGAGTGATAGTTTCGCTTGATAAGACCCTTTTTCATTCGTCTGGAATCGTTTTAAAGCCCTTTGAACAGTGTGCACTGAATTTTGAACTGTTTGGTTCCCATTGAAGTACATTATATGGAGAAAATGCTGGAATGTTTTCATCAAAAACCTTAACTTCTTTTCAGACTGAAGAAAGAAAGACATGGACATCTTGGATGACATGGGGTGAGTAAATTATCAGCCAATTTTTTTTAAAAAGTGAACTACTCCTTTAAATAGCTAAAAACACGTGATCGTGGTGTCTAACTCTTTACATAAAATAACAAAATAAAACACTGCATGCTATGACCCTTAGCATGTTCATCTGGGTCGCATGATTTATCTGACCATAAGTGAACACGATACACAATGTAACTAATAGTCTAATGTTGAGCTAGTGGCAGTCCCCTGCTAAAACTCACGACAGAAGTCCCAGTGATTGGTATCTGCTATTAATCCCCTTCACATTGACATGATGCTGATTAGCAGTGAGATAAACCCCTGAGCTCCAGAAATGACTCTCATCCCCGTCACACACTAATTACATTAACTCACTGTTACAGGATAATGTCTATAGATTACTGAGTCACTATATAAAGTCAACTATGCTTGAGTTTTGTTTACGCAATATGACCATTATACTAAAGAGGCGCTCTGAGCCCAGATCAGCGCTATTTCCTAGTTCATTTCCTCTCAGATGTGCAAAAATGTTCTGTTTTTTACTATCTTGAATCTATTGTAGTAATAGTGCTGTTTGCTAAAGCATCACTGTTGTATTACTCATGATTATTGTTAGTGATTTGAACAAACCCTTCATCCTGGAGATATAAAACTAGCGGGTAACACTTTATTTCACGGTGTCTTTATACACGTTACATGGAGTCACAATAGTAATTACTATAAATTGTGTGAAACTAACTCTAAACTTTATCCTAAGCACACTGTAAATATGAAGTTCATTTTTTATTACTTGGTACTTCAGTGTGTAATTACACTGTAACACGGAACAACTTAAAATAAAGTGTAACCAAATTACGTTTGCATTTATCTTACCATACTGGCAAATATTTTTTCCAATTTTAGGCATTAACTTATTGTTAAAAAAATTAACTTCAAAATATTTTCTTAATTATAATATATTTTGCTATTTTGATAAATATTAAAAATATTTTAAATTAAAATTATATTTTAAAATTTTACAAATATTTTCCGTTGATGTTAAGAAATTGGGACACATTTTAAATAATTAAATTAATAAATGTTTTAATTAATTCAAAATATTAATTAAACATTATTATTTTATGCAGATTATTAATCGTACATTATATGATTTGCCTAAATAGTCATATATCATTAGCATTTTGATTAATATTTTGTTCATTTATTATTATTATCAAATATATTTCTGCAGAAGGAAAGATGCTCTTGACTTGTAAAGCACAGAGACAGCAGTATTTATTTGCATATGCAAATGAGCTGCAATGAATGCTGGGACAGCACATTCCTGACCAGTAACATGGACAGATGATGATCTAACAAGATACAGACAAAGAAACAGAGAGATAAGAAGAAATATCTGCTGATGTGAGACAGTGTGGAAGTGTCAGGACAGTTAGGTTGGTGTGTGTGTGTGTGTCCGTTCACACCTCCAGCTGTCTTCACATCAAACGTGTCCCATTGCCTGCTTCCTCACACTGCTGTCTCTGTCTCTCTCCCAGACTGCTCATCTGGGCATATGGGTCTCATCACAGCAGCACCAAACACACACCTCACAGGCTCAGTTCAGATCATACCAGACTCAAGAGTGTCTTCTGTAGTAATGTTGAATTATGTTAAAGCCTTATCAGCATGAAACGGGTTCAAGAGTTAAGAGAGTCGCTTGAAAGTCACTTCAACTCTATATGCACTATTCCATGTTTTTCTCTCAACAATGAATTAATAAACTGCTTGCACAATAATGTCATTTAAAAATGCTGTCGTAGTTCTGAACTGGATGTTTGTTTTGTTGCTTTTAAAACTGAAGACCATCAATCATAACTCAGATCAATCATACTAATTCTAACAGTTGCTTTCAAACAAAGTAATTATTTTTTAAAGAGACTGGACGTAACAAAATCTGAACAAAAAAGACAAATCTTCTGATATGCTATGACTTTCAATGAGATGGTAAAAATAAACATCTAATTGTAAGATATCATGGCTTATATTAGGATGGTCTTTAATAAATAAGGCACTGACTCATTTTTGAACACGGTTGAGCTGATATTTACTGAACGTTTAGATAGATAGACGTCTGAAATTCTAGTTATTTGAAGCTAATTGTTTTATAGATATTTTTTTAGAATATTTAATACAGAAAGGTAGAAAAGACACTGACTTATACCCCTTTCCACCAAAAAAGAACTGGTTCAGAACTGGTGCTGGTCAAAGTTGGTTCAGAGTTGGTTCAACTTGCAAACCTTTTCAGAACCTGTTTGTTTTTCCACTGAATAGAGCGGACCAGGGAACTGACGCCGCCACGCCACTGGTACATCGCCATACATCTTGCAAGTACAACATTATTTTGGGATTATCTCTAACTCGTGTACCAAGAAGGCTTTAAAAACAATTTGAAATATGAAAGTCTTTTAATCTTTTTATTTGATATGTAATCTTTAGTTATGTACCCCTGTCTTGTGTTTTTTTTTTTTTTCTTTCCATTTATTTGTTCTATATTGTGTACTGTTTCTCTTCTTTGCTTATAATTGTAACCCCTTTACACCCGGGTCCAATTTGACACCACTCCGAGCGGGCCTCGAACCCGGGTCTCCTGCAGGAGAGTCGGGTGCTCTAACAAGGAGGCTAAAGAGCTGCAGCCTTTAAGCGTCCGTCGCTAGACCGCCTATTGAGATCGTGGAGTGAGGTTTACTCGCACAGCAACCACCAGCTGGCCTCTGTTATGTTTTCAATAAAAAAGAAAAAAAAGAACTTGCGCCAACTTCAAGCATAACAGTTACAACAATTATGGGTCTCGCTTTCTGCAAATATTTCTCCTGGCTTTGCGATTATGGTCAGAAAAGATGTTTAGAACACATCTAAACCCGCCCTCAGCCCTCGACATAAGCATGACGTGGTAAAAGAACGGTTCTTATTCCAGTAAAGAGTTGGTGCCTGGTTTGGAACCAGTTTTCCAGGCCAAAAACCGGTTCTTTGGCTGTCGAAACACAAAGAATTGGTTTGCAGTCCGAACCGGCTCTCGAAATGCTTTGGTGGAAATAGTTCACTTTAAAAAGAAAATTCTATCAAAGAAGATATTTTAAAGAATGTCGGTAACCAGACAATTGTTGGACCCCATTGACTTCCATAATATGTTTTTTTCCTACTATTTAAGTCAATGGGGTCCATCAGACGGTCTGGTTACCGACAATCTTCAAAATATTCCTTATTCCGTGTTGAGCAGAAGAAAGAAACTCATACAGGTTTGAAATAACTTGAGAGTGAGGAAATAATGACAGAATTTTCTTTGTAAAGTGACCATTCCTTTAACATTATCTGCAGAGACATTTTAATGCCGCTCTTGATTTGTGAAAAGCTGCTCAATATACCCGATTTCACCCCATTACTGAGCAGAAAATGAGCTTGTGGAGGGAAAAAAAAGTGCTCCATATTTAACTACTGGTTATGTGAATGTTTTTAGTTAATAAAGCAACATTTTAGATAGATTGAAATCCATCATAGGCATAGCAGATGTTTTTTCAAACCACTAACCCTTTGTGTCCTGGTCCGCCTGGTACATCATGGCTTAATGACACAGAAAAGGGAAAAGCTTCATTAATCACATATAGCCCTGACTGAGCTTTTCTTGTTCAGTGCCAATCAATTTCAAGCCATTTTCAGAAGCAACGCATTTTTCTGTTGCGCCTTCATGAACATCTGTAACATTGAGAGGTTTACAGCTGGCTTAATTTCATAAGGGTTTATGGCAGGACACCACGTCATTTCTTTTCCTAGAGGCACATGCAGAGAAGGTGAACGCATTATGGGTATTAAAAATATTACACAACTAAAATTATGGACTAATTAAAAAATAAAAAAAACCCACAGGGCCTCAATTTGCAAAACAAGCAGAATGAATTCATGTGTTTTTGTCTTTTCAATTTTCGTTCTATAGTTCTAGTTATTATTTTTATTTATTGCCATTTTGATTTACACAGAAATTAATTCTTAACAAGTCAGTAAAAGTCATCATGGGTTAAGGAAAGCATGCAACAACAAAGAAATACATAAATATTATTATAACCACATCTGATAACATTTAGGGAATGTCTTCAGTGAATGATACCATCGATATCTACATTAAATGTATATTTGTACAGTAGTTTTTTTTAATGTACAAGGTATAGAATTAAAATAGCGTGGGTTCTAGAGATGAGTTTATTTAAACATTAAGCATTTTAACTTGCATGCCACAACATATGCCGAATAATTTATGTCATTAATTTATAAAAAGAGTACCAGTCAGCATCCAAATCAAAATCCTGGCGAGGGGTAAGAATTGCCTAGATTTCCATATACCTGTAGTTCTCCGAGCTCTCTGCCACTAGGTGTGTACTTACAAAAATAAACATTGCCGTGGATTTTAGCTTATGCACAAACTTTTAGGTTCATTTTCTCTTTAGCTGTGACAAATGCTTCTAAATTTCAACACCTTTAAGATCCTCAGCTGCCTTAGACATCCTCTCCACCACCCGTTTATCCTCCAACACTGATGCCACCCTCCCCCTTTCCTCTCTGCGTTAAAACATACTAATGGTTTCTGCTTTGATGTGACGGTGCTATTTGCTTGACAATAGTCGTCCATCCTGAGCCATCACTTGTGTTTATGGCTCTTTGTTTGAGCCAGCAGACTCCTGCAGATTGGCCCCTGCTTGAGTCTTCATTCACAAGGTCTCAGAATAATGTTTGCGCATTCATTTAGATTATGCAGCTCTGAAGTATAAATTGATATCTCCCTCTGTGTGCTTGTTTCAACAAGTTTCTGAAAATGGCTCAAAATTATAGTAAAATGTCTGTTAACATAGACTTATAAATGAAAGAGCATATGGCCACTTACAATTAGATTTCTCACTGGCAACTGTTGTGGTTGATCAACTATTATGAGTGGTTTGTATTTCTAGGTTTGTGTTTTGGCCCCAAATTACCAAATTTCACAAGTATCTATGATAAGTTAAGAAAACCCATCATTGAATATACTCTAATGGTTTTCCTGGAATAAACCCGGCACTGTTGCTCCCTCCTTCAACATAAAATCATGATTTTTTTTTTTTTGATCATTCAGAGATCTCTGAAGAAGATGCATAATTTGAGGTATAATGCAAGTTTGCTAAACAAATGCTGTGCAAGTTAGTAAAGGAAGCAAATCAAGACCCCGTGGTTGTAAAATTACATCAATTATAGGGGTGTAAGAAAAAAATTCGATACACTAAGATATTGCAATATTTTATTTTGCAATACTGTATCGATTTTCAGCAATATCAATTTTTTTTTTTTTTTGGCTGTTCATCAGACGCACCACTAGCCTAACGTTTTGCTAGAAACAACATACGATATGTCTGAACCCCGTGTAAAGACCGGCTCCCGCTCTATTCCGTTCGGAAGTGTGGAATCATTTTGGTTTCCAGAGTAAAGAGAGCACTACCGATATCGACAGGAACCATGCAGTTTGTGAATTGTGTCTTTACAAGTTCGGCGCGGGAGCCAGCGCGTATTTGTTTGACGTGCATAATCAATGAGTGCGTTCATTCACACCGAGCAGTAGCCGCGCATAAGCGCAGGACCGTCGCCGTGAGCAGCAGTGAAACGGGGGTTTCTGCAGAGAGTCTAAAAGGTGCCACAGAGCGCCATTTACATAGTTTTATATAAAATTGAAGCTTCAGCTATCCTGACATCGCCCTATGCTGCAAAATACATTTAGTTTTTCATTCAATTTACAGAAATCAGCTGCTTGAATGACAATTGCTGATGTTATTGGATTTTTCAGGTGAGATTCTCAATTCATTCAGTGAACGGATGCTCTGAGGTAAAGTTTTCAGACTGCAGACTCAGCAACGATTGTATTTAATTGTATAGTACAATCATAACATAGAACAGACATTATCTTCATTTCATGTCATTAAACATAACAATATTGCTGGCCATACACTGATGAGAAAGTGCGCGTCTGGTGTACAATACCTGGAGTTTTCCTAGACGTGGCACGGTGCTGCCCTGCGCTTCTCGTCCGATGTCGCGACCCCCTAAGTCTATCAAGTTTATGACCAACTTCTAAAAACACATTTAACCAAAGTTTTTGTAATGAACTTGTGAACCACAATCCCAAACTGGTAGTTTGATTTTCTGAGTACTGAATTGTTTACCTAAAGTAAACTTGTTTGACTTTAATTCACATCATGTCAAAATAATAAAATATATCAAAATAATCCCAATATATCGCCTTATGGACAGTATCGAAATATATTGCAATATATTGAATCGTGACCCATGTATCGCGATACGTATCGTATCGCCAGATTCTTGCCAATACACAGCCCTAATCAATTAACATCACTTTTTATCTCTTCCAAAAACACACCTGGAATTATTATTAGGGCCCAAGCCTTGAAAAGGCGAAGGCCCTATTGTTTTCTTTAGGATTATTATTATTATTAATAATAACTGGGCTCACAATCGCTGCTTGCAGCTATATTTATTATTAGTATTTTTATTTTTTTTTTGAAAGACTACATTAACATAGCGAATGGGTTCTTTTGTTTAGCCTCGCTATGCCATTGGATAGTAAACGTGTATATAAATGTGTATTCCCATAAGGCCATGAACTCATACATTTCATTGGACTGGATATCTCAACATTGAAGTAAAACCCCAGAGAGAGTGAAATGGAATCGAACACCAGTGATTTGAGTGATGAGGAGGGGGTTGAAAAGTTGATGAAGTGGAGAAAGAGAATCAGACACCCACTGATTATCCAGCCGCTGATGATGAGGACATCGAGCCAAGCCAACCAACTAAACTGACTATGCCCCGGGACCGGTATTGCTGGCTGAAAAAGAATTGAATCAGTCCTAATACTAATTTATCTGGTCCGGACGTCACCAGTGGTGCTGTCTCCTTCTAGACACCAATGGAGTACTTTCAGAGGTTTGTGTCAGAACGACATGATTCAGGCTCTGACAGAAAACACTAATTACAGCTATCAAAACACTGAACAACTATAAACACAAACACCAAAGAAATTGAACAGATGATTGGCATGTACCTGAAGGTCCAAATGTCTGAACTTCTGAACTTAGAAACGTCAGGTGATGGTGTGATGAAGTTTGCCTCCACACTTCCAGAAGGTCAGAACTACAAGGTCTATGCCGACAATGACTTCACCTGTGTCCCATTAGATAGTTTCAGCAACTTGATCGTGGAATTCATCATGTGGGAACAGTCAGACAAGTGCGCTTATCCAACTGCAACCTTGAAGATGAGAAGATCTTGAAGAAAAGGGGAGAGACAAAAGTGGTATGACAACAGGGCAGTCACACTTTGCTGACACAGAACCTGTGCAAAAGATTCAAATGCTGGAACAAAGCCACCAAATCCTACATTGAAGTTGAGAGACCATACATTGTGTGTGCATACAACAAATACATGGGCGGTGTAGATTTGTTGGACTCATTTACAAATACATGAACTTCCCATGAAAATGCACGCATGGGGGCATTTACATTTTGTAATGGCTCCTCTACAAACGGGACTGCAAAAGCTTCTCAGTATTCCAAGAAAAAGATGCTGAACTGGAGGCTGTTCTAGGGGCAACTAGCATCCTTTTGCATCCTGCTAAGAATCTATTTCCACCAATTATACCATTTTTAATATATGTGTGACATCACAGTTGATTCTTTTCTAATCTAATTCAGACAAACACAGTCGTTACCACACCAATGACAGGGCGGCCATCTTCAGCCAGTAGGAGCCTTTTGAAGTCCATAACAGTGACACCTCAGAAACATGTGACTGCTCAGAAAAGACTATCCTTGGGTAATGGGGTCCACAAAATGAGGCCCCAGCCAAGAGGTCATGCGAAACACCAACGGATGTGCGCAGGGACACTGTCACACATTTCCCAGTGAAGACAATGAGAGGACGCTGCAGACACTGCAAAAAGAGGATATTTGAATACGCTCTGCAGGAAGTGCAATCTCCGTCTCTTTTCAGAGGAAAGGAACCGCTTTTGGGGCTACCATTTCAAGTGAACACTGGACCCTGTTTCTTTGACAGTTTTCGATTATGTTTTGTATTTTTTATATTCTGTATATTTTATGTTTATTTTAATCAATTCTAATTCATAATATATGACTGTTGGGTTATTATTGATGATATTTACTGTTATGGTGCTATCCAAAAAGCCCCAACTGTGCAATATTACATTTACTTATAGGGGAACTTAAACGAACAAGATATAATAAGATAACATGTCTGGTAGCCATGCTAATGCTAAACCATGCAAATGACATCACTGATCATTGAAGCTCAAGTTGGCTGCGCCCTATTAACAAAACAACAAACTAAAATCACTGTTTCCCCCTGTGGAAGTGTCCTACCACAAATAATGATAACATATCTTTTATATCACCTTTACTTCATTTTGTTTTCAATTCCCAAACATTTTTTTTATCATTTGAAATGAACCGTTTGAATGAATCAATTCGCTAAAATGAATTAAAATGCCTTAAAATTATAAAACAATTTAGGTGAGCAGCTAATTGATTCAACATTTTGACTTGAAAAATAATGGTAAAGCTATCATAGTATAACCCGCAAAATAACAGAAATAGTACTGGAAGCTCATTGCTCGGACAATACCTGTAAGAAATACAGAAAGTTACATAAATCAATACGTAAATTGTGACTTTTTTTTTACAGATTTTTTTTAGTTGTTCACATAGCAGAGTGACAAAAAAACTATAGTGTTCAGAATTAGTGTTTTTTTTTTATTATTAGTTAGTCCCCAACACTGTTGAGTGAAAGCAGCTATTCTAGACTTACAACACTCACAATCTCGCTGCAACATGTGCTTATTGATTTTGCCCTCTTTTCTTTTACATAAGCCAGGCTGACTCGCAGCTCCAGGCAGACTGGCTAATGTAAATATAGATTGAAAAGTTCCCTGCATCGCGCGCAGAGAAAGCGCACCATTGAGTCCTGACAACAACCTTTGCTGAGTTCTGCTCGGTGCACTTATAGAACTTGACATCCAATGGGTTCGTAAACGATCGGATTGCCAAGTCTGAAGTCAAGCTGAAGTTGGAGGCATGAAAGGTGACATTTGGTGAGCGCCAGCAGCGAGTTTTCGAGCTCGGTGGAGTTTGGAGAACTCAGGAGAACTTTAGAGAAGACTGAGCCTTTCAGTGAAGCAGGGCAGTGGAACTGCAGGGGATGGATGTTCAGAACAGACTCTTCTCATGACTGCTTCACTCTCTTGCCGAAACTTTACTTTTGTTGTATTGACTTGACATCTTGCTATAAACTATCATGCGGAGGAACCTTGAAAAATATGTAAATAAACAATTGCCAGACAACCTGTATCATAGTCATATGTGAAAATAAAAATATTGGCAAACTTCATAATTTAAGAATGGGTTTCCTTTTCCTTAATGAGTGTGACATAAAGATCAACATGCAGGTTGGACACCCCTATATAGCATAGTGTATGTTGACGATAAAACAACTAGATTTTCTGAAATGGAGTAATATATATTTAGTCATTAACGATATTTTGAGAAAAATTGTGATAAAATAACTCCGCGTCTATGAAGCACTAACCGGAAGTGACGATCGACGAGGGAGTCTGTTCAAGTTCAGGCTCAGGTTACAATGGATGCGAACGACGAAACCGCGTTCTCCGATGTTGACGAATATGCCTATGATGACCCACAGCAAGGCTGCCAACTCTCAGCGCACTGAGCGTGAGACTCACGCAATTGAGCTTATTCTCACACTCTCAAGCCACACCCCCGATTTCTCACGCTAAAGTGTTAAGCCAGTCGGCAAAATACCTGAAAGATAAGTTTATCTATAAATCCACCAGTTGAGCCACTCGTGATTAATAAATAAATAATGACCGCAAATTGGTTAAAACATCCTCTAATCTAGTCTAGAGCGATCGTGCATACGAGACGGATGTTGAGCTCCTAATGGCATGGACGCAAAACCAGGACTCGACAGGAAAAACACTAGGGAAAAACTGCTCCGTGTTCACGTGAGCAAAGTGCACACGTTTCTCTGAAAACACCCAGTACAAACAGAATGCCTATTCTTAAAGTCTTGTGCTGTTTTATGAAGGCAAAAAGCAATATCATGGTTTCATTTTTTAGTTCATTGGCAAAATATAACGCTTAGAGACCTTCATGTTAGTTTATACATTTTACATCTCATATGTTCGAAGGCGGATTAAAACTCGGGATCCGAAGCACTTAAAAAGTTAGCACCGTGGCTAACGCTGGTTCATTTACTGTATGGCTATACCTTGGTGTTTTGTAATAAATTTGCTTTAGCAAACATACATTCGACTTTGTTCTTGATTAAACATCCATTTAGATTGTCTTAATTTAAGCCAGCAACATTTTGTCTTCTCATATTCTACGCTGAAAGTGATTATGCAGTCCATCCAAGCTGGTTAGCACTATCCACATTGACTAATGACCATGCCATAACAAAAAATAAATAATGCTTTTCAAATGCAGTTAGTGATGCCATTTAAAGCGAGTGAAATGTGCGCCACAAACGACTGAGTGTGTGTGGTAACAGACACGACAGGCAGTGAAGTCTGCTCTCCCTGCACAAAATGCACCCAAGACCAAAAAGCCTTGTTTTTCCTAGAAGGAAAATGATGGATATGATGTCCTGACAGGCTGAAATTCGTGCAACAAGCACAAACACAAATAATTTACCATTATGGCTTCTCTAAAACTCGATCTAAAACTTTCTGTCTCTCACTACTGCTCTAACTACATCAACACCCAACAATGAGAAAGCGGACCGCGAGCTCATTTGTTTTCCTCGGGCTACGTCATATGACGCGTTGCTTGCGGGAAAGGCGTATTCCAGAGCCTAGCGCATTTTCATCAAAATCTCTACATCAAATGAGATTTCATTAGTAATTTTTACATATGTGTTTTTAAAAGACCTCTGCAGACAATTTAAAGTATTAATTCAGAAATAAATTCAACCTGCATGTTGCTCTTTAAAAGGACATGTTCAGTATTTTACAATTAATACAAAATCACAGCAAAAGATGCTTTCCAACAGGTGTTTTAACATTCGTTGTAAAACTGTAGACCTATTTTTCCAAATGCCTCACAACCGTACGTTCTTCCGTTGAGAGCTTGAATTATAGACACTCCAGCCAAGTTGGTGGCGATAATGCACCTTTGTCAATTGCAAGCAAACCACTTGTATAGTGTAGCCTATGATACCGCGACTGCATAAGACTACAGAAAGAATACAAACAACCCCATTTCCGTTTCCGGTGGCGGAGTAATACCGTACATCACAGATCATACAATACAAGTCAATGGAGTTGTACAAAAACTACGATAAAACCTGTTGGAAAGCATCTTTTGCAGTGATTTTTTGTGTGAGCATATCAGTAAACACCCCAGACCACTCAGTGAGTTTCACGTCTTTGTAAACTAAAGTTTCAGGCGTTTTCTGAAGGATTGTTCCTGTGCACCTATGCTACCATTGTAGAGCTGAAGGGGTGCTAACACAGAATTCGAATATTCTCGAGACAGCAGCATTTGTCTTAAAAAAACATCTTAACCATTCTTCATCAGAAATTACCTTAAAACAGGGCTTCAATTGTAAATTACAGAACTTGTCCTTTAAGCCACAATTGCAATTCATAGAAAATTAGCGGTTACACAACAGAAGATTTTCTTTAGCATTTTCAAAATAACAACAAAATGGGCCAAAACAGAAAACTTAAATGTTCTGTTGAGGGTTTCTGTCTTTAAAATGTCTTCTTGTTTTGGGTAAATGTGTCACTCTGGGAGAAAGAGTGCTCTTCCACCATCGCTTACAAAATAAGTACATTTTTGGAAACGTTCCATTTGCTGTGCAAAATAGAATGTTATAGCAATTTAATTAAAGTATGTGAATGTTGTTCTATTTTAGAATCCTGCATCATTTTTCAAATTTGAATTGCAATTCTGGATCCTGTTTGCATCTTCACTTCCGAGTCAGAAACTCTCATCCCTTCTCACTTAACAAACTTCAGATGAAGATTAGTGAAGCACATGTGGATTTTACATGTTCTCTCTCATAAACTCCACTTTTTGTTTTTAAATGTGTTCTCAACAACACAGCCATAATGTCTAACTTTAGCCTGCTAATTATATCTGACTTTTTAAACTGCTACTTCATATGACCTTACACACAACATTGGATTCAGTGAAATAATACAGTTTGTTAATATTGTTGGAGTCTTCCAGTATTCAGGATGGTGATGTTTAGTAGTCCAGTCCTCAGCCTGTTATTAGACATCAGTTTGCAGGGCTCTAATGAGTTCACTGCCGGAGTGGTCTTGATCAATTATTAACGGCTCTCCCCGTATCAGTGTCATAACGCGACTCAGCTTCAACTTCCGTTTCCTAGTGAGCACATCTGCTGCCACATGCAGGAGTAAAGACTCACCTTTCTTGTATCCCTCTCTCTGATCCTTCCTTTGCTTATTCTGTTTGGTTTTCCACTTTCTGCCCCTTTTCTTTTTTGGAATTATTTTCTTCACCTAATTCCTAAATTTCCTTTCCTCCACTCACATCTAAGTTCTTTTTTTGTCATTCTCTCTTTAACTTATTTTCCTTTTCATATCTTCCCATCACACCTTACTTTTACCTGTCTTGCTCACACATAACACTTCCTTTCCTTTTCTGACTTCCACTCATGCCTCACTTTCTTTCTTACTGTTGTTTCCTTTTTCATTTTCTTACCAACCATTCCAACCATCTTCCTCTCTTGCCTTGATCTTCCTTCTTTCTTTCCTTTCATGCCACACTTCCATTCCTTTTCTCTACAATCTTTTCTTCCATTTCTGTACGTCTCATTTTCTTTCCCAGTTCTACTCATCTACTGTAACTTCTTTTTTCTTTCCTCTTTCCTCAATCTCATTTCCTCTTCTTCCCCTTTTTCATTTCCACCTTTTTCATTTCTTCCTCTTGTCCTCTCTTCCTTTTTGTTATTTTCACTTTCTTTCTTTCTCCCACATCTTACTTCCTTTCTTTGTTTAACTTCTATTCATATCCTCTCCTGTCACTTCCTTTCCCTTTCCATTACTTCCTCTTGTCCTCTCTTCCTTTTGTTATTTTTACTTTCTTTCTGCCTCCATCTTCTTTTTTGTTATTTTCACTTCCTCTCTTCTTCTCACGTCTTACTTCCTTTTCTTTGTTTAACTTCTGTTCATGTCCTCTCTTATCACTTTCTTTCCTTTATTAATTCCAATTGTCCTCTCTTTTTGTTATTTTCACTTTATTTCTTCCTCCCACATATTACTTCCTTTCTGTGTTTAACTTCTGTTCATTTCCTCTCCTATCACTTCGTTTCCTTATTTTTTTCTTCAGTTTTATTTCCCCCTCTCATACCTCACTTCCCTTTCCATTTTTCTTTTGTTCATTTTATTACCATCTTCCTCTCATCTCACTTCCTTTCCCTTTCCTAGTTCTCCTGTTTTCCTCTCCTTTTCTCACATCTCACTTCTTTTCATTCCGCTCACATATTACTTTCTGTCTTTTTCCATCTTCCTCATGTTTCACTTCCTTTACCTTTCTTTCCAATCATATATTCCTCTCACATATCACTTCCTTACCTTTCCCTGTCTTCCTCTCGCGCCTCACTTCCTTTCCCCTTTACTTACATTCTTTTCTATTTTCCAGTAATGTCTTCCTCTCAGATTTCATTTCCTTTCCCAATTCTACTCCATTTTTCCTCTCACTTTTTGCCTTGCTCAGATCTCACTTCCATTCTTCCTTTCACTTCTTTTCCTGTCTTCCTCTCATTTCCTTTCCTTCCCTTACATTTCCTTTTCCTTTCCTGTCTTACTCGGACATATCAACCAAAGGTGTCTTTCCTTACCTATCCTTTTCTGTCCTCCTCTCATGCCTCACTTCCTTCCTTTTGTTTGTATCACATCTCACTTCCTTTCCTTTCCTCTACACTCCTTCCCCCAATTATCATATTTCAACACACTCGGAGTCCTATAAAACGATTGATGCAGATGATGTGTGGGTTGAGTGATATGCTTCTCTGGTGTGAAAGAGAGGAGGAGAGAGAGGGAGCATGTGTAGTGTGCAATTAGAGGGGGCTTTTTCAGCGCGTTTCTGCCCTTTCAGAGAATATGATATCACTCACAGAGAATTTCCTGCAGCCTGTATTTTTGGACTCAATGTACCCAGGAGAGCATGGCAGACTGCAAGAAACAGACGATTCTGGCTTCCTTTAGAAAAGAACATTTCAATGTCACATCAACACGTCTGGCCACATGCACAATACACATTTGCATGGCTTTGATGAACAGACTGACAGGTGGGATCCAGTGCTGGGGATTCGCTGAGATGGTGTCATGAAATCAGTGCACAAGCCCTCTGAGTTAGTCAAAAACATGCATTGCTTCTAAGGACTATATATTTTTTCTTAATATTTAGACCTGTTCTTGTCTATATATAACTAAAAAAATATTGATGTTTTGTTTTTATTATTAAATTTATTTAATCTTTTTATATATGTTTAAAGATATATATAATGAAGATGTTGTATATTGAAGATGTATATAATATCATTGTGAAAAACATCAGTTGGAAACAAAAATAAAAGACTGTTTTGCACCATTTTTTCCATTTATTTCTAATTTTCTGCTTTAGACTGTGTAATTTATTTCTCCTGCAAATTCTCTTTTTCTCTCTTGTCTCACTCTTAATGTCTCTCTTTGACCTCCCATTATGAGAGTGCATTGAATATGGAAATATGAAGTCCACCCACTCATGTTTCTAGCTCTCTCGTCTGTGCGCTCTCAGCTGGGTTTTGGAAAATTGCAGCTGGACTTCACAGTAGTGCACAGGTGCCTCGGAAACAAACATTCGTTTTTTTCCCTCCACCTAGCATTTGCTCTCTCTCACACAGACACATTTGCCATTTCTAGGCCACATACAGTATGTGCAAAAGAGATTTTTTGATGAGAATAGACTCATCATGGGGATACGGAAGTCTTTCATAATGAACAAATCCAATATTAAATCTACTGGCTGCCTTAATAATAATGCAACAAAATAATCACTTCTGATTTGATTTAAAAGTACTATGGCAATACAATAAAATAATTAATAATTAGTAGTATTATCAATTTAACTGCACTGACATATCGGATGAGAACAAAGTTTGAGAATGAGGGAACAATGGCATGTTATGTTATCCCGTCAAGGAGTTCAGTCATACCCGCTCTAAAGCTCAAATGGTATATTTTCCAATCCAAGTCCAATTCCATAAATACTCATGTATTAATAAACAGCACAATCTGATCCAAGATCAGCAGCGCTCAGAGCGAGTTGCCGTGGAACATGCCCTGACATGATTAAGAGGGCAGGTGGCTGCATAGCAGAGCTTCCGACGGGTCTCTGAGCTCGCATATTCATTTACACTGCAGCGACTTTTGGCCAGAGACAAATAACGTACAATGCTCACAGAGCGACTGGTTCAACTCTACTGAAAAATAAAAACCCAGCTTAAACTTGCCTAAAATGGTGTGAGCTGGTTTAGCTGGTACAGTATAAAAGGGTTATACTCTAAGAATCAAGGGTTCTGTTAGGTGCTTTATACAAGGGTTCCCATCATGGGATCATTTTATGGATTTAGTTTAAATCAATTAATTTTTATTCATTTGTTTGTTTGATAAAATTTGATTAATTAAGCAGATTAGAAAAAAAAAACGGAAATATCCCATAAAGCAGACGATCTCATGAATTGGCATATGTATGACACGCCAATTCGTATTTCCATTTTTGGCGTGCTATCAACACGCATAATCGCTTTTCAGCGTGTTTATGAACGCCGTTGACTTAACCCGTCTACCTACCCGTCACTGGGGTTAATAGCATTTATGAGTCTTCCCCTACCATCCTAGGAAAAAAATATCACTCCCCAGATGTAGATCTCATTTTGCTTCGTTTCGCTCGGACATTTAATTGCTTGTACATACACGCGGAATCACTCGAACATTTAACGGCGTAGACATACACGCATACACGTGGATAGCTCAAAATGCGTATCGATAACACGCCACTCTGACTTGAAAGTGCCGTGTATGTTCACGCAAAAGTCATGATGTCATTTTGCGTAAAGAATGAAAGTATTATTCAATCATTTTAGACATTTCTCTGTATATAAAACCTCGTTGGCACAGATGGTCCTTTAAAATTAAAGGGTTAGTTCCCCCCAAAAACGAAAATTCTGTCAGTATTTACTCACCCTCATGTTGTTCCAACCCCGTAAGACCTTCGTTCATCTTTGGAACACAAATTAAGATATTTAAGATCACTCCTGAATATAGTCCATAGGCTTCTTCAGGGAATGACTCTTGCCGGCCTCAAAAAGTCATTAAAGACATCGTTAAAATAGTACAAGTGACTTCAGTGGCTCAATCTTAACTTTATCAAAACCAAACAAAAAAAAAAAAAAACACTTTATATCAACTATTCACTTCCTTCTCTCCGCGCCTCTAGTCAGTTAACGTAGTGTGATACCGTAGAGCTACGTCACACGTAGGCTCACTATTGGCAGACGCTGGTCATGTGTGTGATGCGTGTGACGTACAATAACAGAAGCTTACGCTATTAAACTAGCAACCTCAGAGAGAAGGAAGTGAATAGTTGAAATAAAATCGTTATTTTTGTTGTTGTTTTTTGCGCACAAAAGTATTCTCGTCGTTTGATAAACTTAAGATTGAGCCACAGTAGTCACTTGGACTATTTTAACGATGTCTTTAATGACTTTTTGAGGCCAGCAAGAGTCATTCCCTGAAGAAGCCTATGGACTGTATGCAGGAGTGATCTTAATATCTTAAATATCTTAATTCGTGTTCCGAAGATGAACGAAGGTCTTACGGGGTTGGAACAACATGAGGGTGAGTAAATACTGACAGAATTTTCATTTTTGGGTGAACGAACCCTTTAAGTTTAGAAATGTTGGGATTTATATAAAACCCAACTGAAAGTTTTTTTTAAGGCCCTGTTTACACCTGGTGTTAACACGCGTTTTGGTCGATGGGATCACAAGTAGACGAGGCATACACATACCGGTTTACACCTGCTGTGTTAATCTGTCTCTTTTGTCCACTTTCAACCACTTCTGTCCTGATTTCTTCGACGGAGGGTTTAAAGGCTGGCGATCTTTCAATCTAACAGACAAAATAACCTCTTGCGATTTACATATTAATGTGCCTGAGGCAATGGAAAAACACATGGAGAGGAGGAGGAGGAGCTGGGGATGGAGGAGGGTAAATAGCTCCTGAGAAATGCGATAGCTGCTCATAATATTGAGGAGCTTATGTATACAGCGATAGGCGTCATATTCCTAGAGGTAGACATGGATCAGCTGAGAGTCAGCTGATGCAAGCTTGACTAACGTGACCTGTCAGAATTGACGCTATGCTTGATATTTACATGGAAAATGCTTCTCCAAGGCAGTGATGGGATCTGGCCAAAGAGTTCTGCTAGAGATAGCTAAAGTGGCATTTCATTCGATGGGACATGTTTTCCTGATTCCTAATTAGGAACACAGTCTCCAATGTAGACGAGATTCTGACCCACTTAATAACTACATTCACAGCCCTACCTGTTATGATTGGACTAGCTGTTATACCACTACTGTGGAAATTGATGGGTGTGACAGACTTGAAAAAGCCCAATACATTTTTTGTTAGATGGAAAAACAGGTACTCCACAGCTCAATGTGAGTCACACATCTCATTAGATCAGTACAGTCTCTTGCATCTGTGCTGGATGGAAATATTATTTTCATGGGAATTCCATAGGATTTGAACTTCACAACACCAACATGACTTCTGTTTGCCCATCTGGTTGATGCCCATTTCTTACTTAAATGCAGACACACACATCTCGTTGGGCCTGATTAAGCAGCTGGTGGCAGGAATGCACACGATGACTTGGCACATTCCCAGTGACTTTAATGGACTAAAATTACCAGCTTATTGTTGAGCTCGGCATTCACCAGAGGGCAACACTCCGGTCATATGAAATGTGTATGTATCACAGGGATCAAGGCTGAATAGAATAACGTGTTTCACAGAGCAAGATTGCTTTTAAAACCTTGCCAGTTTTGAGTGCAGTGCTTTTTTAAAAAGTTTTAGTAATGTCATTTACTGTCTTTTCCTCTTCCTTTCATCTGCTTGATTTTTTTTTTTTTTTTTGTAAAGAGGCTTTGGTACAGTGTGTACTGTAGAAAGTGATATACAGATAAATTTAATTGAAGTTGAATCAAATCAGACTTTTTAAAATGAAGACTTAAAGGAGTAGTTCACTTTTTAAAAGACTTTTGCTGATAATTTACTCACCCCCATGTCATCCAAGATGTCCATGTCTTTCTGTCTTCAGTCGGAAAGAAATTAAGGTTTTTAATGAAAACATTCCAGCATTTTTCTCCATATAATGCACTTTACTGGGAACCAAACGGTTCAAGGTCCAAAAGACAGTTTCAGTGCACACGGTTGAAAGGGCTTTAAATGATTCCAGACGATGAATAAGGGTCTAATCAAGCGAAATGATCACTCATTTAAAAAAAAAGTTTTATAAGCTCAAATGGTCGCCTTGCTCTGTTCTTCGATGCACATTCGTGACTCTCCTGTTCGAACTTGTTCATCAAAATGAAAGACTCTTTTCCCGAGTCAATTCGTTCATTTCGTTCGTTGAATGAACCAAATTATTAGAAAAAATATTCATTGATTTTGATAAACGAGTTTTGTTTTCATCAAAAACCTGACTGAAGACAGAAAGACATGGACTTGGATGACATGGGGTGAGTAAATTATAAGCAAAAGTTTTTTTTTAAAGTGAACTACTTCTTTAAAGGCATAAAAACAAAGATTGTATGCCAAATTTCGTTTACACTGCTTGATGGACAATTATTTGTTAGTTTGAAACTATATCAACGACAGTCTATTGATTGTAATGTCAAAGCAGAATTTTGTCACATGATCCTTTATAAATGATTCTAAAAGGATGTTTTGATGCTCAAGAAAGATTTCCTCTTATTATCAATGTTTACAGTAAAACAGCAGTACTGCTTAATGCACTATATTGCCAAACATTTTGTGACTTCTGCCTTTACATGCACATGAACTTTAATGACATCCCATGGAGTTGGCGCATCTTTTGTAGCTATAACAGCTTCAAATCATATGGGAAGATTTTCCACAGGGTTTAAGGCCAATTTATACTTCTGCGTTCAGGTCTTGGTTGCTCTGCAGTACTGCTCCGAAACGCTAGTTGGCGGCGGAGGGTTTTAATGTTCCACTGTTTAGATTCCTCGAGTTGCGGCTAGGTTACTACAAGCCTGAAAGAGAGTGGATCATGTTGCAGTTGGAGCTTATTGAGGTGGAAAAACAGTTCATTTTAGTGAAATTACTAAAACTAAAAGGCAGAAATGAGAGAAGACATCGGAGGAGATGGTACGTGTGGAAATGCGTGAGAAGGTACGTGCGGAAATTCGTATGAGGAAATGCGATGCTACCAAGCCGACCAATCACCGATCTTGCGGTCCGCGTTGATCGCGACGTGTAGTTACATTTTTCAGGAGGTGCACGTCAGGCTACGGCGAAGGGTACGCGGTATGGGACGCGTCTGTGCATATGCTACGCCGTACCTACTGCGCGCACCCTACGCAGAAGTATAAATTGGCCTTTCAGGAGTGCGTTTATGGGAATTTTTGACCATTGTTCTTGAAGCGCATTTGTGAGGTCAGGCACTAATTAAATTGTCCATAATGTTTTGATATACTGAGATCCTTATACTGGAACTAAGGGTCCAAGCCCATCCCCTGAAAAACAACCCCACGCCATAATCCCCCTCCACCAAACTTCACACTTGGCACAATGCAGTCAAGCAAGTACCGTTCTCCTGGCAACCGCCAAACCCAGACTTGTCCATCGGATTGCTGGACGAGAGAAGCGTGATTTGTCACTCCAGAGAACACGTCTCTGCTGCGGTCTCAATGAGTGGCGTGCTTTACACCAATGCATCTGAGGTTTTGCATTGTGCTTGGTGATGTAAGGCTTGAATGCAGCTGCTCAGCCATGAAAACCCACTCCATGAAGCTCTCTACACACTGTTCTTGAGATAATCTGAAGGCCACACGACGTTTCGGAGGTCTGTAGCTATTGACTCTGCAGAAAGTTGGCGAGCTTCTGCACAGTGTGCCTCAGCATGCACTGACCCACTCTGTGGCTCCCACTTTGTGGCTGAGTTGCTGTTGTTCCCAACTGCTTCCTCTTTGTTATAATACCACAAACAGTTGACCGTGGGAATATTTAATACAGTATTTAGTAACAATGTTCAAAGAAAGACTTGAACGTTTCTGACTGCTGTAATCAGACATATTTCCAAGTGAAATTCAACTAGACATGTAATTGTGAAAAGTGGGTGATATGTACCAGAATCTGTTGCTTAGAATGAAGTCGAAAAGCAAGATGGATTTAGGACATCAGCTGTAAAGTAGTAGCCTGGCAAACCAGACCTATCAAGATGTTAGGTCTGGGAACTCAGCAATTGGCATACCTCAATCCGGGGGGCAGGATAAAAGGTTGTCTTTCAATATCCCTCTGCACGCCATAGGATAGCGCTAACCAACCAGAGTGAAGATGGCTGTGGCTGAGTGAGTCCCATGCGTTTTCCCCATAGTTTTCTCTCCAGCGGAGAAAGTTGATATATTAAACGAGAATGACTTAAGTGACGTTCTTAACTCCAAGTCATCCGAGTCGCGGCCAAAGCCGAATCGGAAAGACCGCTGTTCGCCAGCTGCGTCTTGTTTGTTTTTAAGTAGCAGGGAAATCACCTATGTAAATCACGGCGCTGAACCGTCACAACTCTGCCGTCATTGTGTTAAGCCCGCCCACCAACTCTATACACGATGTGATTGGCCAGAGCCAGAGTTTGGATTTTCCACTTCGAAAGTCAACGGAGAGTTGCTAGACCACACCACTAGGGTGCGTGCTAGATTTCTAGGCTAGTAAAGTAGTCATATCAGAGGCAGAGCAAATATGCATTTTTATACAAAAATATGTAGTAATATAAGAACATGCACTGTGAATCAGACATAAGACCAAGAAAATGCATTAAATAAATACGGTCCATTTTGATTTCATGTCGACTTCAAAAGGTCTTTTGCTGTGCTTTTTGAGAAGACGTGATTTTTTTTCTTCTCCCATCAGTCAAACCCTGAGAGGCTTTTGCACAGAATTTGTACAGTTTTTTTTTTAGGAAACATCACCCACCTCCAGACTGAACTCCATCAAAAGATGAGCATAGTACATGCTTACACACAACAGCCTGACACTGCAGACAACAGAAAATGACCTCAGATCCTTGAAAAACTACACATTCAGGCAGAAGTACTTTAAAGTCACGACTAAAGCGCTGGGATAGCAGCGAGGAGATGTTCAGGTCACTTTCTGCCCAAGCCGGAAGCAGTTCCAGGCCTCACTCCCACGTACAAGCAAAATATCTCAAGGTAAAGTAGCCAGAACAGAGACTGACCTTAACCCTGATCCTTGTGTGTGTGTGTGCGTGTGCATGAGAACTCACACACTGACTGCTTTTATCAAGACACACTTCACTGAGGAATGCCGTCTCCTCTAAAAAGCACATCACTCGCTTCCTCCAAGCAGTTTAAGAGTGTCACCTGAGTCTCGATCACTCCTCGGGCCCACCTCCATCACTTTGATCTCTGCTTTAGCTAATGCCTCCTTATGCCTTTAATACACATGAAATATAGCAGGTTATTCAAATGTTTTAATGAACAGACGGGTCACACTCCTTCAGTCTCATATGAACTTCATTAGCAGACTTTATTCTCAAGAACACGTGTGTGAACAGACATTAAAGTGCACTAATTTCAATCACTTTCGACTGTGCTTTAATAAACAGAAGATGTGGTCACCTGTATCCAAACAGTCCCAGGTGTCTTGAAGGTGCTAAATTATGACCTATTTTGGTTTGTCATGAGACCAAAGCGAGTGAACTTATGACAACGTGACTATTTGAGCCTGATCTGCGCAGTGTGGGCCGAAATAATTAGGCTTTAAAGCTGACACGGACCATTCAGGGTCTCGTCACCCCATTCATATTCACGCGCTTTGATCAGCAGTGTTAAACGGATGAACTTTGAGTTCCAGATTCCCAGAATCCAATCTTCACTTAACGTGACAGGAAATATTTACATTCACAATCTTGTTGCCGGATTTCACAGCCCTCTTAACTGCAAGGAAACTTTAATTGATTGCGATAACTGTGGTTTTACTTAAATCACGGTGCCGAATTTCAAGAAAGCAGTTTGTGGTGATCATCGCAGTTGTGATGGTGGTTCTGGTTGGTGAAGCAATGCAGTGCAACATGTTTTATTGGTCTGCACAAAAGTGAAGATACTTGCGTAGTATTTGAGCACTTAAGAGTGTGTTTGTTACTGAGGGAGAGAATTTGGCTGTTTCAAACAAAAGTGAGCTGTCTACATAGGCAGCATTTCAAGGCATTACAAGCATGCTTAAAAAAAACGCAAAAGGTAGGCAACCTTCTTCGGCAAAGTTCTAAGACAGACGTGTGTTTTGCTGAAAAGGCTCAGTGATAAAAGACAATGAATGAAGTGAGAGAAAGTTAATTATGAATATACTCAGAATTCATTAAGCACTTAAAACTATCATTAACTGTTTTTACATTTTTTAATAAATTAACAAAATATAATATGTGTGTTATTCCTACGCTATCTCACGACCAATTCGGTACGATAATCGTACGAGTGATTCAAAAGTGGCTAATTCGTACTAATTCATACGGCCTCAGCTCGTATCGAATTCGGTATCTATTTTGTCTAAACCCACGTGACGGTTATGTTTAGGGGCGGGGTCAGGGGTAGGTCATTCGTGCGAATTCATACGAATTGGACAATTCGTAAAATATGTACGATTTAGCTAAATCGTGACTAATTCGATACAGAGTGAGGTCGTTACAAATTGTTACGATTAGCCACCTCATAAATTCGTAACGAATTCCCGTGAGATCGGGTTAGTTATTCTCACAAACAATGGGTAATATTTAATCTAAATGTATTTATTTCAATTTTAAATAAAATTAATAAAAAAAAAAATATTTAATAATTTTAACAAATGCAATAAATCTACCCACTATTTGTTTTTTTATTTTCACAAATATTAATTTATTTGTAAAAAAAAAATAATACCAATAATAATAATAATTTAGATTTTTTTTTAATATAACCCAATATTGGACAACACGACTATCGGGTAATTTTTTTTTATAAGAATGAATAAATCAATCAAATAAAGATAAAATTAGAAAATAGTTTATTCATATTTTTTACACGTATTGACATTTGTTTATGTTTATAAATAGCTTACCAACTATATTAAACTCATTTGTGAATATTTTTTTTCTAAGCGATAAGAGTTGCTGCCTATGTAAAGTGTTCCAAATCATGTTCCATTTACAATTAGAATGCTGCCTTACAAGACATGTCCCTATGTAGGCAATAGACAGCAATGCCACTCATGGATACCTTTGTATGTACTGTATCTCCAAGAGTTTGTATATGTGTATGTTTGTGTATAGTGTGACAACAGCTGTGTTTGAGTGTAAACAAGCCCAGACATGTTTTTCAGTGTCCTTCAGTGCCTGTGTGTGCGTGGGGCGCTGCCAGTGGGACCGGCGAGTGCAGTTTTCTCCAGCCGCAGGGGAGATTGTTGCGGGAAGCCGATACAGTGCTTACAGTAGGGCCTGGGAGAATGAAAACAAACTTGGCTTGGTGGTACAACATGTGGCGGGTGATTGCTGACGTCCATAAATAAACCTCTCTGTGTTGGCTGTGAATCCGTACAGTTGGCTTTAAGAGGATGATGTCATTGTTGGCTGGTCCAGAACAGTGTCACAGCACATCTGCACCGGGCCAAGTGGTACAGCAGTCCCGCTTCCAGGACACATGCTTTACAGAGCATTATGTTAAAAAAAAAAAATAAAAAAAAAACAATGGGCTAATATTATTAATAATAAACTTAATACCAAGATATTTTCTAAAAACAAGTCTCATTAAACAAGTTTGCTTCTTAAGTAAATTGATCTTGTTTAGATATTTCTACTGTAAAACAAGCCAAAAATAATGGGTAAGAAAAATGTTTTGGAATCGAAGAAGCAACCACTAACATGTTTGCGTGGGAGAACAACATGATGGGTTAAAACCATGAACTGGTTAATGAGGCCTCGCTTTTACAATGACTTTAAATTCCCAAGAGCGGCGCAGATAAACAAAGACTCCTTGAGCGTTGACTTGCGTTCCTCACCACACGATGAAAGCAACTTTGCTGCTTTTCCTCCTGATCAGAGTTAAACAAATTCCCCTTGTCTAAAAGTCTAAGAGTACGACATCTACTCACACAGAGACAAGCAAATAACGGCACTCCAATTACTACAGCATTCTGTCAGATCTCAGATGTGCTTCACCAGAGAGACACCAAAAATACAGACAAAGACTAAAAATACAACTACAAAATTAGAATTACACGTTTTAATTAGATTTTAACCACACTATCGTGGACTGAAGTGCCAACGCAGAAAGAAGAATGCATTGTAGCGTTTTACTTTGGTTTTCTGCAATACTTGATTCTGATTGGTCAATTGTGGCATTCTGCTGTCAAATATTGTTGACACGCCATCAGCTCCAAATATATGCTTATACCTCAATCTCTTCTTTCAATTCCGTTCAAAAGTTTTGTAAGATTAGAAAATGTTTCTGAAATAATGCCCACGAAGACTGTATTTATTGGATCAGAACAACCAGTAAAAACTGTAACATTGTAGAAAATGATTACGATTTAAAGATAACCGTTTTCTATTTAAAAAAAAAATTTCAGCATCATTATTCATTTTTTTGTTTTTTGTTATTGTTTTTTCAGAAATCATATGAATATGCTGATCTGGTGCTAAAGAAACATTTCTTAGTCTTATTATTAAAAGGGTGGTTGATTATGATTTCACTTTTCTAACTTTAGTTAGTGTGTTGCTGTTTGAGCATTAACAACATCTGCAAAATTACAAAGCTCAAAGTTCAAAGCAAAGGGAGATTTTGCTTTTAAAGAAATCTTTTTTTAAGGACTACAACAAACGGCTGGTAGGGACTACACGAGCCTCTTCCGGGTTAGTGACATCACTAACCCTAAAATTTACATAACACCCGCCCCGGAACACGCAGTCCATGTTGAGAAGAGGAAGAACTGTTGTAGTCAAGCAGCTCAAACTAGCATCCGTCTTTTCACATGCAATAGAAAGTCACTCTGTGTGCTTCTCACAACAGTTCTTATACGAGCGATTTATCAACCTGATCTCACTGGAATTCATACGAGTTTTACGAGGTGGCTAACTCGTAACAATTCGACAACCTCACTCGTACGAATTAGTAAGATTTTTGCTAAATCATAAATATTTTACGAATTGGCCAATTCCTATGAATGACCTACACCTGACCCCGCCCTAAACCTACCCATCGCGTGGGTTTAGACAAATCAAACAAATAGCAGAGATTATCCTGACAGAATATGGTAATTGAAGATAGTAACTCCACATCAGCAACATAAATTGTGTCCTGTTGCATTCTACATGTTGTCACTTCTTCTTAGTCTCTCCATCTTTGTCTGACTCCGGTTTAAACAAAAAAGGCAGAACAGTTTCTGACATTTTAACGTCTACACACACTTGAAGCTCCGCCCACTGTGTTCGGGAGCTGCAGCTCATTTGCATTTAAAGGGACAGACACAGAAATGGTGCATTTTTGCTAACCCTCAAACAGTGACAACTTTAACATGCTATATGAAATATATCTGTGGGGTATTTTTAGCTAAAACTTTACATACACACTCCGGGGAAACAACAGGTTTATTTTACATCTTGTGAAAAGGGGAGCAGTGCAGCTATATATTTTTGTGGAAACCATGGCACCGTTTTAGGATTATTTGGTAAATAGAATGATCAAAAGAGTTAATTTTAAATAGAAATCTTTTTGTAACATTATGCATCTTTAGTCACTTTGCAATTGGCAATTTAATTTCACTCTTGCTGAATAAAAGTATTAATTATTTTTAAAAAAATCGTAATGACCCTGAACTTTTAAACAGTAGTGTAGCCTACATAATACAATTATTTCAACTCAAATCAATATTCCATGTCTATGTATTTAATTACTTGGAAAGTAGCCGTGTAACTCCAGGCAATTTACAGTCAGTAGGTTTTTATGGCAAAATAAACTACTTTAAGGACTTATTGTACATTATCCCTAACATATATGAGAGCATCTGCTTACAGGATCAACACAAATTATCCAGACTTCTCAAAATGGCTGTACCATTGACTAACCACTTATCAATAATAGATGGCGTGCATACGTACTCTAATCATTGGACGTCCAGCAAACAGCTCAATAGTATCGAATTGTGTTAGTTTGTTTGTGGCAGCGGTCAGATACAGGACGCGCTGGCCGATATACAAACACAATGCAATTGGACCAACTGTTAAAGTCCTTCCCTCTCCGCACATGCTGTTTTAAGAAGCCCTAAGGGATGTTTTTGTGATTTCTTTCCCTCTCTCTCTTTGTTTTCCCTCTTGAAAACAAGCCCCTTTCTCCCCATTGCACAAACAGAAGGTAAGTGGTCTCTCCTTGCGCAGCACAGATTACTTCACCAGCTTTCACTGAACTCATTCACTTACCCTCAGGGCTTCTGCAATCCTTTACACCTCAAACAAATCCTACTGAATCAAATCATTAGCTAGTGCTTAAATATTATTTCCAAGATGCCAATCACATTCTCAATGATTTGCTGCATCTTGAAAACAAATCATATATATTTCACACAGCATCAGGACTATAGACAACGAAGCTAAATCAATTTGAGCAGAACATGTGAGTAAAGTGTCGAGATGTTTCTGAAATGTCCCACATACGCATATAAGCACCACTGAAACTCATGTTCAGTCTACAGCAATCATAGGATGGAGATGTCACTGACCTGGAGTGATGTTCTTGTGATGTGAAGCCTCTTGTGCAGTTTAAGACGCATTAGAGGCACTATGAAAGCATCTAGAAATGGAGGATAATTGACAAGAGCAGAGAAACGTCCATTGCGGCACGACCCAGATAGAGTCTATAAATACAACACGAAAATATCTACACTATGGCAACAATTTCACAACTAACTGGCATGAAAAAGTGCTGTATATATATATATATATATATATATATATATACAGCTATGGGAAAAAATTAAGAGACCACTGCCAAATCAGCAGTTGCTCTTGGATTTATTATTTATATTATAAATAATAAATCCAGAGCAACTGCTGATTTGGCAGTGGTCTCTTAATTTTTTCCATAGCTGTATGTATATATATATATATATATATATACAGTATATATATATATATACAGTATATATATATATATACAGTATATATATATATATATATATATATATATATATATATATATATATATATATATATATATATATACACATATATATATATATATACACTACCTAATAAAGTGGCCGGTGAGTGCTATATATATATATATATATATATATACACTCACCGGCCACTTTATTGGGTACCCCATGCTAGTAACGGGTTTGGACCCCCTTTTGCCTTCAGAACTGCCTCAAATTTCGTGGCATAGATTCAACAAGGTGCTGGAAGCATTCCTCAGGGAGTTTGGTCCATATTGACATGATGGCAATGAGTATATATATATATATATATATATATATATATATATATATAGTATTTTACATACATATATATATATATATACACACACGTCTTCGGTAATCTTAGGCCATCAATGTGTACTTACATTTACGAGTCATTAAATCATGTGTAATTTGGACTTCTCTGTGCATGCTCTTTGAGGTGGATCCCATAGACCTCCATTATATGACTGACAGACAAGAACGGTTTGACTTAAAAATATCCAAATTGAAAATACTGTGGAAACAAAGACACCTACATCTTGGATGCCCTTGAGGTAAGCTAAAACATATCAAAATGTATTTCAAAGTGAACTATCCCTTTAAGTGTACTTTCCAGCTAATTATATTAAACATTAAAGCTGTATTAATCTTAATGCTGTGGGATTTATTTTATTTTTAAGTTTAAAAGTTCTGACTCTGAACACACAAAATCAGTATACTTCAATTGTTTTAACATCCAAATAAAAGGCCCTCTGAACACAGGGAAAGTGACAATAAAAGACAAACAGCGCCTGCTGCGAGTGTGTTTGTGGATGGAAGGAAGAGGTACTGTAGTTAAAGTGGTAAAGGCCTAAATGAGAGCCAACAACTTTGATGTGAGCTGCACTACAGTCTACAAATAAACACAGACCCATTTGGACCCACACCTGCAAGTTGTTAAATATTACAGCCGTCCCATTTATGAAGACCCACCCTACTTGTTAATGCAGTGTACTGAGACATTTCTGGGTAAGAGCACACTGGGCTCTTATTTGTGTGTCTAAGGTCTTTATAAAGTAACCCATTTTAGGTGCCACCTGAGAATGTCCACCTGTAAGAGATTTAGTTTGCATCGAAGCTTCATATGTTTCATACCGTCATCTCTTATTTTTAAACTTTCACATCAAGTAGTGATGGGAAATCAGATCATGTAACTGACTTCATTTCTGAACATTGTTGAGCAAAATGGACTAAATCGTTTCACTCAGGTTTTTCTAGCAGCCAATATTATCCATCGCCATGTCTCTTTAAGGCTAAAAGTATAGGCCTATATTTTCACAATAGCAAAATAAATCAGGCTTACACAATTTGTAAACCTTTCATTTCCTACACTGTAAAAAATATTGTTGGTTCAACTTAAAAAATGAAGTAACCTGGTTGCCTTTAAATTTTAAGTTCATTGAAATTGAAAAATTGAGTTAATACAATGGAGATCAGAAACTAGAATATTATGTTATATGAACTACGTAAATTATTCAAGTTAATTGGCAAAAGAAACTTTGTGATTACAAATCATGAAATATTTTTACCAGTATGCTAACATCTAAAGTTGTACCTAATCGAACTCTCTAAAATCCTTATGACTATTTTCTACAATGTGCTTGTCCTAATGTTTCAGCTCGATAAGTGTAAGTTTTCCGCAAACCACTTTGGTACATGCAACTTTTGCTCAGTGTTTGAAAGTTTAAAGTCAAAAGTTTGGATGGTTACATGTCATTCCTTTAGCATGAACATGGCTTTATGTCTCACTACCCTGTGCAAACTTGTTCACAGAGCGACATGACTTGCTTCTAAACGCACACTGCAAGGATTGTCCACCTATAATTAGATGAGTAAAACAAGAACACCCCGAACAGTTGATGTAAACCTCCCACATACCAGAAGCAAAGCGTTATGCTAAACAGCAGCAGTCTCTTCCCTCAGCTGGAGATGAGCTCTGGGAAGGAGGGCCACATGGTGCTGGCTTCTTCATGAGCAATGTTTTGGCTTCAGTTTGCCTCCTGCTGGGTTGGAGAATCAGCAGGCCTGCTGTGTGCCTGAGATGGAAGATTCTGGACCTTCAGCACAAAGCCTTTAGATGGGCGGTCATGAAGCCATGAAACACACCCTGCGTCTTCATATGTCCCCCTTAACTGAGCTCTCAAAGCTCCATGGTAGACCATATACTGTATACAGTATGTCTGTCACTTCTGAAACAACAAAATAGGAATTGAAAAAATAAAGTAAAATAAAGTTTCTAAAGGTAATTCTTAATCTTCAGAAAATGTTAATTATTCACAAAGTAAATAATCGAATAGCTCTTACAAATAGAGAATAACCATTTATTTGTGCATCTACTGCTTTAAAAACTGGAAGTGAACATCACTGTATTAATGTTTCTTATATTCTCAAGATAAAGTTGCAAAAAGGTATTTTACAATGCATTCTTAAAAATGAGAGCTTCTTCAATTTAATGCTATTGAGGTTTCCATGAAGAACCTTTTAAAATCCATGTAATACTTACAGCTGTGAGAAAAGAAATATTGTTCGTTCACTTTAAAAAATTAAGTAACCTGGTAATGCCTTAAAATTTCAAGTTGGTTAAACTTGAAAAAAAGTGAGTTAACTACTAACGGAGATTGATTTAATCATCAGAAACTTAAAATAATAGGTTATCTGAGCTAAATGAATTATTTAAGTTGTAGATTTGACAAAAAGAAAAAATGTGATAACAGATCTTTTGGAAAAAAACTGATGCAGTTGCAAAAGCTTCATTATAGTATTAAAATGTTCTTTCACGGTAAGAAAGAATATGTTATTTTAAGAACTTTTAGCTAAAAGGTTCCTTCCGGAAACCAAAAACAAATGGCTCTTTAATGGTGTAGCTGGAAAAACACCCTTATGGAACTTTCTATTTAAGAGTGCAATCAACAACGTTTTTCAGAAAATGTGTTTTTTAGAATTGTATGGGCTCAGTGTGGCACATGTTCAAGAGTTGTCTTTTGAGCTTCAGGGTTTTCTGCAGGTTTCGCAAAGTCAGATTTAAGACTTTTTAAGACCTTTTTAAAAGACCATTAACCTTTTTAAGACCATTATGAATTGAAAATGTAGAGCCTATATCACAAAGAAAAAAACGTACAAAGGTAGACGCATAACATGTCTCAAAATTATTCGCGAGAGTCAGTTAATTTATTCAGACTGTGAACATTCAGTTTAGAAAATCAGTACAACGGTCCTATGATTTTTGAAACTTGTCTATTGTTTCTGTTTTTATAAAATCGCCTATTCGCAGAGGCGATTTAGGCCGATATGTTCAGGCCATTTTATCTTTCCCGCACATGAAGGAAACATCGTTTGAAACAATGTAGGACTCATGTATTCTTGTCACCGTGTGGAGAAATCCCAGAGCACCTCCGCCTATTAGTGTTGGCTTTAATCAAAAAGCAATATCCAAATCAGCAAAATCTGATCCTAAATTCTCAGATCTTCAGAGCCAAGTGTCGCTAAACTTACCACAATCCCCATAGCTGTCGAATAAAATTAGTTTTTATGTCTGTCTGTGGTATCTGGGAGTAACCGCCAATAACACAAAACCTCAAAACTGATTGGCTGTTGCATGTAGTACTATTTATAGTTCGTAATAACAAGATGAGCTAACTGTAGTAATATAAATAAATAAAAAAAACATTCCAAAGCGCATGAGACATAGGAAAATGAAGTCATTTAAAAGATTAAGACCTCAGACGCAATACTACAACAATTTAAGACTTTAAGACCCACAGAAACCCTGAAGTTACATTATTATTTAAGTTTATTTGATAAAGCAATACAATATGATGGTCACTTTGACAAGTAACTGATGCATATAATGTTATACCACTATATATAGCTAATTCATAAATACATATTTTAGCAAAGTCAAATTTGGTGTGTCACTAAACACATCTTGAATTCCTCAAAATGTTTTTCTATCTGTTTTAGTGTTTCCATTAAAGATGAAAGTATTTAGTGAGTAATTTAAAGAAAGGGTAAAGTGAGTAAAATCATGTGATTTTCTGATCTTTATAATTATTTATCTCATTTAAATATAAATTCACCTCTAAAATTTGTAAATGATATGATTACAGTAGTGTGATTGTCTTCTTTTTCTTTTTTGGAGCATTTGAAAAACAAACAAGGGAGATGTATATGACTTTCAACCAGAGTGCAAAAATTAGCAAAATTATTCTTTTTATTTTATGTATGTTTACAGGTTAATATTGTTCACTTTTCTGTAACTAACCTAAATACCTAACCAGGAGGTTAGTTTTTGCTTAGCAGTCGAGTCTTTGTTTGTACACTTTCTGGACCATAAAATAAACTGCATTAGTGCTCAGGAAATGGACTCAACTTTAGTGGAACCGTTACACAAGACTGACCACTTTTGCATGCTAAACCTAATAGATTTTTTAATCTATCCAGCATTGCATTTTTAGGTACTCAATAGCACTTTGAATTACCATTCAAAGTAGAGCAGTCAAAGAACACGGCCCGGGGCCAAATGCGTTCAATCTATATCTGCATATTTAGCTGCAGCAGGATAAAAAACATGCAAAACCCTAAATAAAAAGTTTAGTTTAAATCAGTGTTGTCAACTAACCTGTAAATGCCTCAACCAGGCCTTGCACATAGAA